>CM044439.1:42457011-42468635 GCA_024363595.1 Xenopus borealis | reverse complement strand
ATATGTATATAATTTCCAGACCAGCACTCCCTTGCATAAAACGTTATCGTTTATTGTTGCATCCATCGTTTTCATCCTTGAAAAATGTCCCAATGGGGACCGAAACGTTGGAGACTGATACGATGCAAAATTAAATGATAACGTTTTATGCAAGGGAGTGCTGGTCTGGATATAATTGATGCATATACAATTACCGTGCACCCCTTGTTGAAGTGCTTTTGCCTTGGAGTACGGATATTCCACTGAAAGATATATATATATTTATATACATTGTTTTCCATTGTCCAGAACTGAGAACTCCATTGACTTTCTGGTTTCTGTTTGCCTGAATGCAGGATTCTACCAGACCAGAATTTTACAAAAAAAAACTAGTGATTCAGCTGAATCTTCTACCAAATGCAGAATTTGGTACAGCTCCATTTTTAAGGTTCCAGTTCCAGCTTCAATAACAAAGAGCCTAATTGATATCACACTGGATTCTTATTTGAGGATCCTTTAGCACAACAATCCCACACGTTCAGGAGAAATGATTACAAGACAATCCATATCCCAAGGCAGGTTGCGGCCATACACCTGCTGAATATCTAGCATGCATCTTGATTGTTGGAATATTTCTGCAAGCAAACATTAAGTAAACAGCTTCAGGCTGCTCATTGTGCTATAGCCGAGATCTGTGCAATCTAAAGCTTATTTAAATACAAACAATATGCATCTGTCCTTACAAATCCTGAGAAATTAATCTCTTAATTCAGCGATCAGCTGGTAAAACCCAGATGAGGTTACCTAATAAAAGGTTTTGTTGTAGTAATAAATGTTAAATGGGATCAGTGCCAATTAGCGGAAGCTTCCAAAATCTGGGGGTAGAAGGCTTCCTATATATATAAACACCTTGGCATGTGTCCAGGCTCAGCAAATTTTGTATTTAATGACTGATAGGGTTCACTTAAATCCACTAGTGATGGACCAAATCCAGTATTTGGTTTGGGATTCAGCTAGGATTTAACCTATTTCAGCAGGATTTGGCCAAATCCCTGTGCCTAGATGAACCAAACTAAATCTTAACTTGCATATGTAAGGGAAAGTAAATTACGTGACTTTTCATCACAAAACCAGGAAGTCAGATATTTTTTTACACTTCTTCCTTTCCTCTCCCTAATTTGCATATTAGGATTCGGATACAGTTCAGTATTCAGCCAAATATTTCACAAAGGATTTGGGGATTCGGTGCATGCCTAAAATACACAGTATCACCTTTGGTCCTGGTCCTGTTTCCATCCAGTCTTTGTATGGTCACTTACATTGAAAATATAAAACATCACCAGTTCAAGGATGATATCATGGCGACTGATAGAAGTGTGAATATTAAATGAGAGAGCATACACTTTTGCATCTAGAATTACAGTTGGGATGCCTATTTTGGAGAGCTAGGGGACACAAAATAATAACTTTAAGGGCCCTTACAAACTAGCGTTTCTTACCAGCAGGGGAGCGCAGGTCTAGACACACTCCATTAGTTTCAATGGCGTTGTACCCATGAGGCGCGTGTAAGCACCGAAAGCAGGTTCAGACGTAGCATCGCTACAGCCTCGTTGAAAAGAATTCAGCGCGTCTACTCCTGTGCTCCCATGAGGCTGAACACATGAAATCAGAACGCAGGAGAGCGCAGGTAAAAAAACCTTGTCTGTAAGAGCCCTAAGGGCCCTTACACACGGGCGTTTTGGACCTGCGCTCTCCTGCGTTGCGTTTGGCTGCGCTCAGCCACAGGGGATCGAAGGTCTAGACATACCTCATTCTTTTCAATGAGGTTGTAACCACGAGAGGCGTTTAAGTGCCGAACGCAGGTTCAGACGCAACATGCTGCATTTTTCCTGCGTTTGGCGCCTACATGCGTTCGTGTGAGTACAGCCCAATTGAAAATAATTGAGTGCATCTATACCTGTGCTCCCCTGCGGCTGAACGCAGCAAAACGGAACGCTGGGGAGCGAAAGTAAAAACGCCCGTGTATAAGGGTCCTAAGGGAGGCTTGTGTTTCCTTTCAATGGGTGTAATTTAAAGGAGTTGTTCATATTTGTGCTAACTTTTAGTATGATGTAGAGAGCGATATTCTGAGGCAATCTGAAATTGATTCTTTTTATTTATTGTGGTATTTGAGTTGTTATTATTACCTTTTTATTTAGTATCTCTCTATCTGTGAATAGTTGAGGACTGAATAGAAATAAAAAGTAGCAATAGCAATACATTTGTAGCTTTATGAACCATTGTTTTTTTTTCAGATGGGATCAATGACCCCCCATTTGAAAGCTGGAAGCCAAATAATTAAAAAAATTAAATAAAATATCAATAAAGAAAATCATTTGAAAAGTTGCTTGGAATTGGTCATTCCACAACATACTAAAAGTTCACTTAAAGGTGAACCACGCCTTTAAGGGGGATTTCCCTGTATACAACGTATGAGTAGGGACCCAGGTGGGGCATTTCCAGTGGATGAAAGGTGAAGCAAATGATACAGTTGCAGCATTTGCTATTCATAAGTAATCGATGCTTGAACAATCTCTACATTAGAAGGCTTCAATGCACATTTTGGAGGTACGGTCCTTACTATTCATAGCAGTGTACAAACAGCAGGTGCAGAATGCTCTTCATGCTGGTGTAATGACATATTCATACACAACAGGTGAAAAATATCCACAAATAAATATATTTGCATAGGCACCAGTTCTGCAAACTACAAGATTTGTTACCATGAAGAGATGTTTATTGAATCACTTTCTCTTAATATAACATCTCTACTATAGCAACTCAGTATGAAGGAAACATTCTGAGCGCTGTTCATGCTTTTCGGATTACATTTTCATCTAAGCTAAATGAAGGTTTATGCAACCTAATGAATATATGTATAATACACAAAAGCCATCAATATCCTGTAAAGTATATCTTTCTAAATGGTGTTTAGTGTTGTCATCACGTATCATCAGTGTGTCTCACAGTTCCATGACATTCTATAAAAGCACTCGGCCTGTGGCCTCATGCCTTTATATGGTTTAATGAAACTTTGGGGACTTATATTTTTTAGAGGGTACATTTATCTCTCTCTCTCTCTCTCTCTCTCTCGCTCTCTCTCTCGCGCTCTCTCTCTCTCTAGTCAAACTGGAGCAGTGAATCAAATCATTCGAGGTTTATTTGGTAAACCAATGTTTCAATTCCGCACAGGAGTGAGGGTGTGGAATCGAAACATTGGTCCACCAAATAAACCTCGAATGATTTGATTCTCTGCTCCAGTTTGACTTATTAAGGTGTGCCATCATTGATGTTGCTATTTGAAAGTCTAAAGACTGGCACCCAGCTTTTGGAAATTCCTTTTGGTTGTGCGTTCCTATTTTTGCTTGGACTATATATATATATATATGTGTGTGTGTGTGTATCTCAAATTGGATGTTACTGTTTGTTATTGAGGAAAAGGAAATAATTTTTCAAAATTTTGGAGCTTTCTGGATAACGGATTTCCAGATAACAAATCCTATCTTATGTATATAAATATATATATGTATGTATGTTCCAAGCAATTTTTGATCTCCTTAAGGGGGTTATTGAGTTACTTATATGGTAATATGGTTGAACTAAGCACACTTCAATACTCCAAAGCAACCAATCAGATATTTTCGTTCTTTTTTGTAATTGCACTATACCACTATATTGAACTACAGCACACAGTGCCGGTCTTAAGCACATTGGACCAATTTAGCCCAATTGGGCCCCAAGCTTATGGGGGCCCCACTCCAGTGCGAGCTCTGATTCCTATTCCCTTAATCCCCCCAGTAGCCCAGCCTACCCCTAATCCAGATTGACCCAGCCCGCTCAGATCCGATTGGCCCAGGCCACAGCTGAACCTGATTGGCCAAGCCCAATTCAACCAGCCCGCCCCAAACCCAATTGGCCCAAATAACAAGTGAAATGCATTAATGTTGTATATATAATCCATGGTGCTGCACACACACAGTTTAATTTGCACTTTTTTTGCACACATAGATTAAATAAAGTGAGGGAACATTTTCTTCCAGTTGCCCAGCCTGTTCCCATCCCCAACTGGCAGCCGTCACTTGGACAGAGGGGAAAGCAGCCACTATTTTCCCATCCAGCTCTGTGACCCTGCGACAGACAGCAAAGTTCCTTCTAGGGGGCCCCACCAAAATGGTTCCAATTGGGCCCCGCACTTTATACGACCGGCCCTGACAGCACAGGGTACCTGTCTACTGCTTAAACCCTTTGTTTAGCTAGAGCTACTGCAGGTTTATGTCTGGGTGACTAACAAAGAAGGAGACAAAAGTCTTGCACCTTGGAGTTTTAACTTACAACAAAGATATGTAGGGATCATAAGGTCAACATTGCTATACGAGGGCAAATAGGTTATGCCATGGAAGAAGATTGTCTTTAAGGAGCAGCATAAAGACATGCGTTTCCAAAGATGTTACATGTATGGGTTAAGTTATCTGGAAACCTGTTATCCCGAAATCTCCAAATAACAGGACAGTCATCTCCCATTTTTTAATCAAATAATTCAAAATTATCTTTATTATATCTCTATAATAATAATACAGTACTTTCACTTGATCCCAACTAAGATATAATTAAGCCTTTATCCATGAAGGCAAAACAATCCAATTGGGTTTAATTAATTAATTAATTTTTAAATGATATTTTATTATTATTATTATTATTATTATTTTTATTGACATGTATTTCTATAGCGCTAACATATTTTGTATTGCTGTGATATTTTAATAGACTATTTTAAGATATGCAGATCCAAATTACGGAAAGACTCCTTATGCAAAAATATAGGAGCCACAACCAAGATTGTGAGTTCCATCAAAAAATTATTCAGGCTGCAATTAAAAAAACAGAAAAGTTTATTAGGACATATTAGGGCATGGCCTAACACGTTTCGTGCCTGTTGGGGCACTTACTTACAGGCTAAATGACATGCCCCTGTGCAATGGTTATATAGGGGTTATGGCCAATCAACAGCACCACATGTATTCACCAATCACAGTCTGTTCCAGTTGGTGATTCCCAAAAATGTTGTTTTACCATTCATACACACATCTAAAGGGAATGCCTAGTAAAGGCAAGTAACAACATTCAATGTGAGGAGCCTAATATACTGGCATCCCAGTGAATTAGGGTTTTTTGTCCTTTCATTTTTTTAACAATGTTTTTTTTTTTTTTTTTAAAGTAACTGCCTACATTTTATTCAAGTGTCAGTGTATTCCAGTTTACTGTTGAAATAGTACATACACCACTTTGTAAGGGGTAATTTCCAGTTACCTTAGACAACCCACAGGTTGCACTTCAGCATGAAACTGTTCCAGTTGTGGGTTTTTAAATGGTTTTCACTCTAGAACATTTTGTTACATTTTTACTGCTGGACAGTTTGCCTTCAGCTTCCCTTTTCTGTCAATAAAGGGTTTTGAGAATGCCCCCACAATACCACAGCGCAGAAAAACCAGCAATGTTTAGATCTTGTAAAGATAGCACCCAGAAACTTCCACTCCTAAAAAGGTATTTTTAAGCATGTGGTAAGTGCAAGAAAAACATCAGTTTGTATTTGCAGTTTCCAAGTCTTTTATCTAATATGGTCTAAATCATTCTGCATCTCTTCTCTTCTCTGAGTTATCTTGGTGGGATCCAGAGTCACCAGGTAGATGTAATACAGTCATTTTTCATTAGTTAATTCAAAGTCAATGAAGTAGGCTTTTTGACTGTTCCCAAGTATGAATATTGAAAGGGCTATACAAGAGAATATACAGAATCAAATATAATTAGTCACTTTGTTGTTGTCTAACACAGGGGTCCCCAACCTTTTTTTACCCATGACCCACATTCAGTGGGTTGGGGAGCATGAAAAAAGTTTTGGGGGCACCAAATAAGGGCTGTAAGTGGATATTTGGTAGTCTATGAGTAAGGGACCCAACAAGCACAGAATGCATCAGACCTTAACCTGTATGTCATAATAAATGGTTTGAACTTTTAATCATATTTTTGGTTATTACTTTTTGGAGTAAAACTCACAATTTCAGCTGTTGTTACATGTTTATGCACCCGTGGACTGCGGTGAACTGTGAGTATATTTTTCTGTATGAATTCTCCCACTTTGTGGCTATTTGGTAGTCCCTATGTGGACTGGCAGCTATGATTTTATGCAACCAAAATTTTCCTCCAAGCCAGGAATTCAAAAATAAGCTCCTGCTTTGAGGCTACTGAGGGCAACATCCAAGGGGTTGGTGAGAAACATGTTGCTCACAAGCTCATGGTTGGAGATCACTAGTCTAACATATCTAGAGTAGTGTTGCTCGCCAGTATTACAGTGTAATCAAATTTCAGAAGGGTGTTTATAGCTAATGCCTTTAGCAACAACCATATAAAACTAACAACAGGGAGCCAAGTGTAAACAGAGCAGGCAGGGTTCTTCCTGGAGCAGCCTCTTTAATCGCTTGGACGGCTGGGGTTTCATCCTCCATTGTACACTGTTTGCTGGATAACAGCTCCCATCATGCTTTAATTATTTGGTCTAGGCTGGAGAACACTAGTAGTTATAGGTCAGCAACAACTGGGTGGAACAACACTGCTATGGAAGGTATATGCACCCTATAAAGTATCCAGTACGTAGAACTACACAGCCTTCCTCTCTAGTAAAAAGGTCTGCAAAAAGGGCAAGTTGTCTGTTAGATTATGCAGAGGCTTTTCAGTCCCAGCCTTGAGAAAGGCGAGAAGGCTAATGTCTTGGATCTAACTTTGGATACGAAAACTCTAAACAAAAAGACATATGGTAAAATAGACACATGGGGCAGATTTACTATTGGTCGAATTTCGAATTGAAAAAAATTCGACCATGTGAATAGTGAGGGAAGTAAAATCCTTCGAATTCGAAAGATTTTACTGCTATTCGAATATTCAAACAATCGAATAGGAAAAATCTGATCGTTCAATTAAAAATTTCATCGATCGATTAAAACGATTTAAATATTGAAAATTCGATGGTCGAAGTTGCCTCATTTGCATATTCGAAAATTCGAATCTTTTTGAAATTCGATCGAACTTCGAATCCTTCATGTGAATTTAGTAAATCTGCCCCATACAGTAACTAATGAGGACTTAAGGATTCCTGACTGTACTAGATAAAAGCAAGCTCGTTTATACAGTTGCACACGTTGTACAGTATAGAGTCCTGTAGAGACGAGGGCTCATCGTCAACTTTATATTTAATCCTCACTGACTGAACACAATGTATAAATAAAGGAATTCTAGACACAATGCAGGTCTTCTGCCATCTCTCTTTATATTTCCTAGCCTGGCATTTACACAATGTTTCATTTGTTAACAATAAAGATCGAGACCCATTGTGAATATATGATTTGGCCAGGAGGTTGAATGACTAACAAGTTCAATGACTAGTCTAATCAAGACATAAATAAATCATGGGGGGATAACCAAGCAGAAATGGGGTTTTCGTTTCTAGAACAAAAACAAGCAGGAAGCACATGGAGACTAACAGGGACCAAATAATGCAAGCCTACAACTCCCAATATTCTCCACCATATTATAAATGATTTAAAGCAATATGGGAGCCAACAACCACAGGGAATGATCCATAAGGCACCATTACCAGAAGCCCAATTTATATAAGAGTACCCACCAATGCTTAGTTCACAATTAATACTCCATTCTTGGCTTTATACATTGTTCATAAATGTTAATTGCTAAAGAAATTAACATTTATTTTGCACCTCTAAACACCTGCGGAACACTATATATTTCATTATGAGTGATTACAGTACACTATTAGTAAGTATAAACAACACAATGCATCTATAATTATTATTATTATTATGACTAACATGTATTTCTATAGTGCCAGCATATTTCGTAGAGCTATAATTAAGCTTAAGCTTGGGGTGCCTAGATAGAGCAAGAGTCACATTCAATGAAGGTTTACGTTCCCTCTGGAGACCGTGGGCCAGTCAGTGCAATAAGATCCACCAATGAGAATCCTGCCTGTTGTGTTTACACTTGGTTCTCTGTTCTTGTTTTCATTTGATCCTTGCCCTAAGGCATTAAGCAAATTCTTTCTAGTTCTGGATACCTAAAGAGCAGCTTTTAACGGCTGGTTTATGACCAACTTTAGGGCTCTTCCAGACGCGAAGATTCGGGGAGATTCGTGTGACTAGGCACAGGCGACTTTAGCGCTAGCGGGTGCAAGATACCAGGAAGCCATTCAGGGAGATTTGTTGCCCCAAAGAAGAGGAGCTTAGTCGCCAAATCTCCCAGAATCTTTGCATCTGGATGAGCCCTTAAACTCCATACTAATCCTTCTAAGTTAGATAGCTGATATACTACTCTTATGCATCATTCTCTTTTAAGAATCCTCTTGCATTTATAGTTAAGAATAAATTACTAATTAAGAGGTCTAGGGAGAGAAAAAGAGGCAGTTTTCAGAAACATAATGTCCCCTTCAAGAGCAGGGCTTGCCAATAACTTATTTTGGGAAATTGTTTTGCAAAGTACTTAATTTAAACATAATTTCAGTATAGAAAATACCATTCTTAATGGTCATAAAGTTGGTGTATTTGTTTTCTCTGAAGAATCTATATCTGAGTGGGGGAAAGAGTCAGAAAATTGTAGTTCAACAAGAGATTAATTGTTAGGATAAAAGCCTCGGCTGTTGTTGTCTGGTATTACAGAGCAGAACAGAATACTTGTACAAACCCCCATGTACAATTTGCATCCAACTAACTTTAACTGGGGAGTAAATGTACAGTGTAAATGTATTTCAGGCCAATAATTACCAGGGCTGCACAGAGGACCAATATTCACAGTAAATGCAACTTGTTTTTCACATTTACAGAGTGTTACATAAAGGCAGCCTGTTTATATCTTTGACTGGGGAAAATGTTGGCCAACACAATTGCATGTTTCAGAGCAATTGTAGTATTTTTGGTTAAAGAAAACCAACAACAATCTAAAAGGCTCACTTTGTATTCATCATACCCTGACAATCATCTTCTCTGTAGAAGTAAACATACTTTGGAACAAGACCTACTATTTTTGGTCAAAACACAGTGTGTCTTGTCCCACCTAGTCTGCCCTTAAAACAACTCACTGTGATACACGTCTTTAATCATCTTATCTTTTCAAAAACACCGCCTACGTCTTTAAAATCTGTTTTGTGTTGTGACAGCATTTAGTCAACTGTATACCAGCACTGCAAAGATACAATGCATTAACCCACTTGTAACAACTACATGTATGTCCATGTTCCAGTTGAAGACTTTTATGTTCCCTATGAAGCAAACTTACAATAAAAAAGAAGCATTTTATTGTTTTTTAATGGATGTTGGGGTTATTCTTGCAAAGCATTGCCAAATAAACCAGGAGGATGCTGCATCCAGTCACAGTCATGACGTTAGAACAACAATTGGATGAATGAGCTTTGATTCATGTAGTGGTAGGTATCACATACATATCATGTTGATCTTAATCCCGTTTTTGCAGACAGTTTTGTTAAGCTTTGTGTTCTTATACATCAGTTGGTGGCACTTGACAACACTTTAATCATCCAGATCAATCTTGGAAAAAATATGGATAGTGTAGGATTTGTGTATCTGCTGTTTTTGCAGTTTCTTTTCTTTTTTTTAACTCACCTTCCATTACAGACCTGTGGGTGTCCTGGAGAAGATGCCAGAACTGCACCACCTAAAATGGATAATTGTCTGTGTTTATGACTGACTATAATTTCAATATTATTTCTAAAGGAAACTGTGTATCATTTTTAAATGATTCACTAGTAATTAACTGGTTGTTTGTCTTAACTCATACTGAAGACCCTTCAATCGTGGCATTGCCCTGGGTATGAGCCCCTTTGGTATAAATTCAGACTATGAGTTCTTGTTTAAGTCTTGACCATATACTGTATGAGCCTCTTAGGTGTCAGTCTAGACAATGACTTGGGGGGATGTAATAAAAGTCGCAAAGAGAAAAACAATTTGTATCAATAAGAATAAAAATCCACATCTTGCAATGTAATATTGTTCCTTAAATTATTATTGCTTAAGGGGCTGATTTACTAAGAGTCGTAGTGAAATGTCGAATGCAAAAAGTTCAAATTTCGAAGTAAATTTTTGAAAAGATTTGACCATCGAATAGGCTACTTCGACCATTCGACTTCGAAATTCGATGTACTGTCTCTTTAAAAAAAACTTTTTTTTACTTTGCCAAAGCTGATGTTAGCCTATGTTAGACAATTTTTCTAAGTTTTATTTTATCAAAGTAAAATAATTTGATCGTACATTAAAATTGTTCAAATGGAACGATTCAAACTATTTTACTTCGATCACAGGAATGCTTAATTCGGTGAAAAATACTTCGACTTCTATATTCAAAGTCGAAGTATTTTAATTCAATGGTCGAATTTCGAAGTATTTTCCACTTCAAAATTCAACCTTTAGTAAATTAGCCCCTAAATATGCATTGCAAATTTAATTGCGTACTCTTAATAAGTGCTTGAAGGTACAGTCTTGCACGTGTCCATTTTTTGCAACCCATACCCAACCTGTACCCGCAACCTGCAATCCGCAACCCAGACCCACAACCCACATTCTTACCTGCCTGGGCCTGACCTGCAAGTACCTTATCCCCAACCCGGACCCGTTGACCATCAAGAATCAGGAAGTGCTGTCATTGTAACCGGAAGTGACATCATCGGAAGTAGGCGTGATCAGAAAAAATTTGTACAAATCTCTACGGAGAAAACCTGCGGCCCGACCCTCAACCCGTAAACATGACCGCCGACCTGCGTCTATACCCACATCCTGAATTCCTACCCGCAATCCGCAGGGTTTTTAAATTCCTAAAATATAACCTAGCTATGAGGGAGTAAAAAAATATTCCCAGTTATTTTTGTTTCATTGGTCAATAACATACATGCATCTGAACATGAGTATAATTTGCTATGGCTCTAAACATCCACAATTCTATAATTATCTACCTTTCTCTTTGAACTGAGGTACCTGAATTCTTGGGTCTACATTAAGGAGGAGTCTCCTAAAAGAGGAAATTAGTCTTCCTGCTTTTCATCCCCGAAGCACCAATGCAAGTGTGACTTGTAGATTTTATGTCATTGTATAAGTAGTTTTTGCAAACAGTGCCATAACAACATTATGCTGTTGTAAGCACCTTGAGTACTCTGGAGGGAGAATGAGAGCTTTATAATTAGCCTGAAAGTTTGGGAATTCATTTGTACCAATTTGTTGAGTTTTTGCATAATTGTTATTGACCTATGACATAGGTTCTTCAAAACTCTAAACCAAATCCTCACGTGAGCTTAGGGTCAGCAATTATTGTATTATTTTCCAACTCAACTAATAGGGTCATGTGAGATTATCCCTAAGAATACTTTCAGTATCCGTAGCCACTCATGCAAAGCATTTCTTTTTATTTTACCCATCTCCTCACTGGCACGTACATCTACATGGCAGACACAATAACAGTATTAAAGAGAGATGAATCACTTAGTGGCTGTGGATAGTGTACCAAAGTATTTTCTTTTTGTTGATGAGCCTGGAATAAAC
>CM044439.1:42412655-42431701 GCA_024363595.1 Xenopus borealis | reverse complement strand
CATCAAGAACTGATAGTATCTTTAGCCCTGGAGGCCAATTTAGCAACCTGGAGGCCTTTCACAGATGTTCTGCAAACTGTTCCAAGGCCTTAGAACTGAGCTATGAAATAATAATACAAAAAAGATTGAATAGCGTAAGGCAAAGTCTCATCTGTATCTTTTGTAGGACAGAAGTCTGACAGCAAATATAGATAATATGAAGTTGTTCCAAAACTAGTTATACTCACTCAAAATTCCATGGGCATGCAACTGCTGGTAAGTTACAAGGAACACCATGTCTTCTTGAATATGCTTCTTTGATGATAGCGCTGGAGAAGTGGAACACAAAAAGAGTTAGAATTTTAAAATATATCATATAATACTGCAAAAAAAAGATGTTTTTTTTCCCGTTTGTTCGCATGTTACTACTTGCCAATGGCGGTATAGCTCTGTACTTTTTTTTTTATATAAATGTATGTGGCATGTTTATTAAAGGGGTTGTTCACCTTTGAGTTAACTTGTATTATAACGTAGAGAGTGATATTCTGAGACAATTTGCAATTAGTTTTCATTTTTTATTGTTTGTGGTTTTATAGTTATTTCGTTTTTTATTCAGCAACTCTCTAGTTTGCATTGTCAGCAATTTGGTTTCTAGGGTACAAATTACCCTAGCAACCCTGCATTGATTTGAATAAGAGACTGGAATATGAATAGGAGATGAACTGAATAGAATGATAAGTAATAAAAAGTGTCAATAACAATACATTTGTAGCCTTACAGAGCATTTGTTTTTAGATGGTGTCAGTGACCCCCATTTAAAAGCTGCAAAGAAACAGAAGTAAATTGCAAATCATTAAAAAACTATGAAAAATAAATAATGAAGACCAATTGAAATCATTCTTAGAATTGGCCCTTCTACAATATACTAAAAGTTAACTTGAAGGTGAACCACCCCTTTAAATTGCAAAAGTCATTCTTAGTCCCAAAACATTTGGATGCAGAAAACTCATTTTGGACATCCCTCACCCAGGGTTGCATTAAACAGTAAATTGGGTTGGAAAACAACAAAGTCCATCAAGTTCAACCCCTCCAAATGAAAACCCAGAATACACACACACCCCTCCATACCCTCACATAAAATATATATACCCATAACTAAACTAACTATAGAGTTTAGTATCAAAATAGCCTTTCATATAATGTCTGTCCAAGAAATCATCCAAGCTTTAAAAAGCATTATCAGAATCACATCACCCGCAGTGCATTCCACAACCTCACTGCCCATTCCACAACCTCACTTCTAAGTCTATTAAAAGTAGTTGTCCACAAAGGATTGAAGCAAAACTTGATATATAGTGACGGGCGAATCTATCCCGTTTTCGCTTCGTGAGAAATTTGCGAAACAAGTCGCGTCACGTTGTTTTCAACGTGCGTCGCGTCATTTTCGGAGCGTCGTGTCATAATCGACGCGCGTCTCGTTTTTTTTATGCCAGCAAATTTTCTCATGAGTTTCGCAAATTTATTTGCCCGCAGCGAATCGCGGGAATTCGCACCTGCCGAATAAATTCGCCCATCACTATTGATATATTATGGGGTTGTCTGCATCTCCTTTCATGTAACTAAAGCAGCTAGTTCTTTGGAAATGGAAAACACACGAGGCCTCGGAAGGTGAGAAACTCACATAAGTGCGAATGCTAATACTGCAAAAAGCATGAAATTCTTCTTTATTTTGTTTGCATGTTACTGCTTGGTACTCTTGCTAGAGTTCTGTACTCTTCTGATCTATGTATCTGTGGCTTATTTATTGGGGATGCACCAAAACTGCTATTTGGGATTCGGTTCGAATCCTTGAATCCTTTGTGAAAGATTTGTCCGAATACGAACCAAATCCTAATTTGCATATGCAAATTAAAGGCTGGAAAGTAAAAAGTGGAAAAATAATGTTTTGCTTCCTTGAGATGAAAAGTCACGTGATTTCCCTCCCATGCAAATTAGTATTTAGATTTGGTTTGGCCACACTCAAGGATTTGGACAAATCTGAATCCTGCTGAAAAAGGCAGAAACCTGGCCAAATTCCGAACCAAATCCTGGATTCGGCCCATCCCAAGGTGCACATATTATTCTTAAATTAAGAAAAACTGTTTTATGTTACATTATACATTGGTACTTGATCATTTTGGTGTCTGCTGCTTCCTAAACTGAGAAAAGAATACAAAGCTCTCAAATGTTATTGTATGCCCGGGGTCACTGATCACAATACACAGCTGTATTTTGACTAACTCTCCCACATGTTTCAGGTGCTCAGACATTAATAGAATTCACTCTATAATCAAAACAAAATGCTACAATAAATGACAGCTGCCGTGCCATACAGAGGATAGATCATTGCTAATTCTACTGTAAATATAACCCATGGACTGTGCCTTTTCTAGTTTATTGGGGCCCACATTTGTGTTGTTAACCTTCCAAAAACTTTTTTTTTTTCCAGTTCAGTTGTCTTCAGATTTTTTTCCCAGAAAAAAAAATACTTTTTTCAATTACTTTACATTATTAGTTTTTTACTGTTTTTCCAAAATCTAAGTTTAAAGTCAATGTTCATGTTTGGTGTTTGGCAGCTCAGTAATTCAGGTTACAATTTTGCAACATTTAATGATACATTTATCAGCAGCATCTCTGGAGTTTTTGCAGCTATTGTATCAATTCTAACAGTTGCCTGTAATAAAACCCAGAGATTCTGCTCAGCAAGGACAAAGATAAGAAATGTATACATTAAAGGGGTTGTTCATCTTCCAAACACTTTTTTATGTTCCGTTGTTTTCAAATTGTTCCCCAGAAATAAAGACTTTTTTCAATTACTTTTTTTATTATTATCTTTTACTGGTTTTCCAAAATCTAAGTTTAAATTTGAAGGTTGGTGTCTGTGGTGTTTGAGTCTGGCAGCTCAGTAATTCAGGTGCAGACTCTAAACTGTTACAATTTTGCAACATTTAATTGATACATTTCACAGCAGCATCTCTGGAGTATTAGCAACTATTGTATCAATTCTAACAGCTTCATGTAATGAAACCCAGAGATTCTGCTCAGCAGGGACAAAGATAAGAAACTTTTACATTAAATGTATCAGTTTAGAACAATTGGGGGGGTCGGCGAACAAGGTGAACAACCCCTTTAAGGGGCAGATTTATAAAATTGGTTTGAAAGATTCTAATTTCAATTGAATTGTCCATTTTTGATTTTATGAAATTTCGAATATGCAAATTAGGTCACTTTGACTATTGAATACGCATCGAATAGATCGGATAAAAATCTATTCAATCGTTCGATCATTCAATGGTTGAAGAACTTGACCTTTAAATTTTTATTCGACTGCCAGATTAAACCTACTGAATTGCAATGCAAGCCTATGGGAATCCCCAAAGGCTTTTTTTAAAAGTTTTCTCTCAAATACTATTTGTATGATCGAACACTTCACTCATTCGATTCGTATGATTTTATCGAGAAATCGAAGGAAATTTAAATTTTTTTCATAAAATCATTCGATTGTACGATTTTATCGACAAAAAGAAAAACGCTCAAAACCAGCAGATTTACCCTACGTCTGATTTTTTTCCGAAAATTATTCAAGGGTCGAATACGAGGCCTAAAAGCCCTCGACCATTTGACCCTTGATAAATCTGCCCCTAAATGTATCAACTTAGAACAGTTTACAGGGTCGGTGACCCCCTCTCCCAGAGCTGCTTTAGAAGGTGAGAAATTACACTTTACACTTCAATATTAGTAAAATGATCACACAGAAAATAACTGGAAAAAGTCATTGTTTTTGATGATCTATCTGAAAACAACTTGCTTGAACAACCCCTTTAATTCATTTCAGTTAACTTTTTGTATGATGTGGTATGGTTGAAGAAGTGGAACCCAGCAACTCACCTAAAGACAGTTTGTGAAAGGTCCAGGTACTTCAAGCACATATTTCAGTTGATAATAAATTCTGCTCTAGGAAGCATTAAATTGCCACTATACTTTTATTTTTCTTTTCTTCCTTTTTAAAATAATAGAAATATATTTCTTTTTTTTTTTACTTTTTTTCACTGGCTAGCATGGGGCATGACCAGAGGTGTGGTCTCATACTGCATTGTGGAAAGCTAAAAATATCCACTAACAATCCTTTACAGTAATAGCAGCGGCAGGGATAAACCCTTTTATTGCACTGTTTACAGAGAAATAAACTAAAATTATATGAGCCCAGGAATTCCCCTGAATACAATGAAGCCGGAAAATGTAGTGCAATATACCATATTGAAAACAACAAACAAGACTTTGGTCATTTATATTAAACAACATTATCATTAGAAACACGTGGCAATCGACAATATTTCAATTTTTTTCAGTGTATTTGCTGCTTTTAATTTTTGGTCTGATATATAGTTCCAACTTTAAGCAAAACTGTTGTATTTTAATAGATAATGTAGTAAAAGTCAAGTCAACAAATATATATATATATATATATATATAATACACAAAAGCCGTGAATATCTTGTAAATTAAATCCTTATAAACGGGGAGTTCTGATGTCATCAGTTATAAACGGTGAGTTCTGATGTCATTTCTGTCACGACTCACAGTTGCAAAATATGAGGATATTAGAAGTTACCTCGGAGTTCCATGACTTATAATATCCTTATATTTTACAAGAGGGGGTACTTTATTCACTATATATATATCATTAGTCAGACTATGCCACCTATATGACCTCAGCTTGTAAAATAATTCTCCAGATCTATGATGAAAAAGTGAAAAGGTTCCCCTTTAAGAGGATTGATTTTCTTTGGGAGGTTGAACTATCAAAACCAAAGATTGATTCCCAAATAGTAAGGGGAATAATTCCCTAGCCCATAGTAGGCCAGAATATAACTTTTACTGGTCACCTCTTTAAATACAAATACCAAGAGCAATATCATATAAAAATATATAAAAATAAATGTTGGTGTTTCTGCATAATTTGAGGGGCTACAGGATCCTAAAGGAGAAAAGCACAACAGAATCACATATCAGCCATTCTGTATACACGGAATTTCTCTGATGGCTGCCCCAAACCTACAGACCAAGGGATTAAACACAGAGAGGACAGAGGTGGGTTTCATGTGTGATACACAGAATTGGATGCAGGTGTTTCAAAATAAATTTAGAGATAAAGCCTGCAAAACAGTTTCAAAAGAAAGAAAACACTTCTTTTAATTTGCATTCTTTTCTATCAAAACATCCTGCTGGGAAGCAGCTCATTTGGCTCTAATGATTAATGAGATCCAGAATCATTGCACCAAAAATAACTACTTATTATCTGGGCTGATGCTTGTTGTCATTGTTCATTTATAGAAAAATACATCTTTCTGCAACTTCTGATTTCCTTTATGTTGAGCATCTGTCTTCTGTAAAATTTTAAGAGCTTTAAACTTCAAGACTGAAAACGCATTCATGTACCTATGTACTGTCTACCAACGTACATTTCTGATAAAATTGCAAAGTGTCAAGACTACAGGGAAAAAGGAGTCAACTATTCTGCAACAACAGCCACAGCATCTCACACTTTTTCCTAAATACAATTCCCCTGTTTAAAGTATCCTCAAAGAAACAAAACCAGGGCTTCTAATGCCTATAAAAGAGAAAATTTGAAAATATTTACCAATTTCTTTAAAGAATTCAAAAACATTTCTGTCTACTCAGTTTATAAAAGCCAAAACAAAACCTACAAAGAACAAATTAGGGTTCATTATAACCACTTACATCATTGAGCCTTGGGGGTGCACATTTGATGTTGTAGACCTACATTTGGAGCTCCCAAGACAATACCAGTTGTAAGAATGACCCTTTCTGGCTAACATATTCCAACATGTTTTCAAATGTATTTATTTTACACTTGTAAGCTAAATGGTAGCATAAGCTTTGGTACAATTTTGTCATTTCTTAATGCATTTTAGTAACCTCGGGAGGCAATTATTATTGCATATATGCTTAACCGATACATTCCAAGGCCAATAAGAAAAACCTCCCTCATTAAATCAAATAGGATAATCAAATTATCATCATCATAACTTTTTTAGTCAGACAATAGTTAAAAGCCAAATACTTTTAATGTGTATTAAAAATAATTCTCAATAATAGACTGGTCTACTCTAGGAACATTGATGGGTTGTAAGGCAAGAGAAGACAAACAGTGGGCACTATTATGGGCTCTGTCTATATAATAACTCAGATCAAAAAGACATTTTGCATGCAATACAATGTGCCTGTCTTCATGGAGCTGATTTACTAATATTCAGATATGCTTTTCCCCCCCATAAATTCTCTATTTCTATATAAAACTCGCCAATGAAAAGCAGTTGAGGGCCTATGGAAGTCAATGGGAAATGCGCTGATCCCATTGAACCTTTTATTAAAAAAACATCCTGACTTTTAAATGTTTTCTGATTTTGTTCAGTATTGTGTCCAAAAAAACTCAAACTTTAATAGATATTCGTATTATTCAGTGTTTTTTCCATTCAAATCTTTTAATAACGTTCATGGCATTGTAGTTTCAGTGAAATAGAGTTTAATTGTGGTTTCAAAAAGCTCTAATACCACTAACCAGGGTTGGACTGGGGGGCCCCAGGCCCACCGGGACTGCCATCCACCATAATGGGCCTCCCCATGTTTTGTTTTTATGTTTCTGTTTTATGTAATCTAACAAAATATAACCACTCCATCTTTTCTCCATCGTTGTACATTTTGGGGAATCTACATTACTCTTAGTATGTCCTGAAGACCAGGAGCAGATGGGATTGTACCTAAAATAACATCTCTTAGAAGCTAGACCAACCAGTACTTTCTCTGGGCAATTTGTGCACTAATGGGCAAGCCAGACTAAGAGGCAAGCAGTCACAGGAAGCACATGAATGGTTCATGGAGGTGTTCAGTCTATTGCACTGACCCTCATGGCAACATCTGTCATTTGGTGAAGGTTTGTTTGCTTACTACACCTGCTGTCCCACCCCACCCCAGAAACTCGAAATTTGCACATGCTATAGGTGTGCCACAACAGACCGTGCTACATGAAATGTGTGGGATAGGGGAGGGAAGTGGTTTAACGATTCAGCCAAATATTTTGTGGCTGGACAACACAGCAAAATGAAAATTCATTTTGCTATAAACCGTAAAGATTGTTTTCTTTAACAACACATTTAGGGCCCATTTCGAATTCTCAATTTTTTTGTGAAAAGAAACTAGAATTTTTAGAAATTTATCATACCCCAAAACTGATAAAAATCGGAAAATACACTAATCTCAAACCTGTCCAGGTCATGTAGAAGTAAATGGCAGATGTCCCTGAAGATGTTTCTTGACATTGTAATCTGTGCTGGATAATCCAAATAATTTGGGGGTTTCATCCAATAATCTGAAAAAATCAAGTTTTTCAGAGCCACAGTCGTAATTCGACGCTCGATTTTAACGTTTTTTCACTCTGATTTTTTTGAAAAAAATTATTGATAAATGAGTGCAAATCATGGAAGGTAGTTCAGTTAAGAAACAAATGTTATAAATTTAAATTTTAGTAAATCAGCCCCATATTCCTTTATTTTGCAGGATTTAGTTTCTCTTAATCCCAAGGTTTGCCTTGCTTTTTATATTCAACCTCTAACCTGTTGTGAAATGAGAAATGCAAGTCATGTCCTTAGCTCATGTAGAGTTAACAAGCACAACCTTTAACAACAGTTTCCTTCATCTATGGTTTCACATGAGAAAGTATATGGGAAATGGAAATTTACTGAACACGCTTAGTTATCTGATACTTTGGCCAGAAGAACGTGGCCATTGTTTAGATTAAGTTCTGGGTTTTGCTTGTGTTATCATCTGTAAGTAAACTATATTACAATTTGGTTTTTCCACTATAAAAATACTGCAAATGGAAAACCCATTAAAATAGCACAAAAATAATAAATGAAAGCTTACATTATACCCTCCTCTGTTATTCTCCATCTTGTGTTGAGTGAAAGAAAAGGGTGAATAATATGTTCACTTCAAAAATCTGGGTTTTGCAGATTACATGACATTAATAAAATGTATAGACATATGGAGGATGTTTACATGCCACTTGTTACTTGCCTTTCAACAACCACATGGTGGGATTATGCCTTTTGACTACTACTTTTATCTACTAGTTACTTGCTGAAGAACAAGCAAGAATACGCCTGCTCTGGGGTTCTATGTTTTCTGGTAAAAAAAAGTTGCTTAATTTCTTTAGTGTCTTTCAGAGATGTCAACCTCCAATGACCCAACTGCAGGTAATTTTTGGACACACACTTAATACTCCCAGTCAGGGCCACTAACAGAGGGGCACAGGGGGTACATTTGTACCATGCTCGGGTCTGAAGGGGGCCCAGCTTTGCTGCATTTTTCAAATTAGCCAGGCCCCCTGACAGCTCTGAACCAGGCCCAGACTGGCAATCTGTGGGTTCGAGCAAATGCCCGATGGGCTGATTGCTTTTAAATGTAAATGGACTGCTCATCTAAAAATGCTAAAAGGTCTGTCTTTAATATGTAAATGAACTTATCACTTTAGAAATGTAAATGCCTTTGTTAGTGCTCATGCCAGTACTGGCATATGGGTGGAACCAGGAATTCTGACCAATTTAAATTGGTAATATTAAAGTTGCTTGCTATATAGCTATTCCCTTATGATAGGTATGCTGGCAACATAAGGATCCATGCTCAGAACAATCACTTCAGCCTGTATAAGTTACACTGTGATATGATATATAGATTCATTTCATGAGACAGTCTAGTCTCTTCAAGTATGACACACTTTGGTGATGTGACACATATGATAATTAAAGTTCTCTTATCTGCCAGGTTACATGGTCTAGCTGGGGTCACACAAAAGAAAATTTAGAAAATACTGTAAGTGTAGGGCCACTAATCGATCAGATAGAATAGTTTTGATAGAAACTAGGTTAAGATAAGTGTTGCAAGGACCAGTTCTAGCACACAAGGTGTATAATATTGCTGGGGGTATGGTAATGCGCTCTTAAAATATCTATTAATACAAACTAACTGGTTAACCTTGGGGTTGGAAATATATATCATGCTTTGCATGAGCGTGAATACATGGACTGCTTTGATACTTTTGCCAGGGCTGTTTTTTCCTCTATGTCCGACCCTACTCTGAACCACCGAAGTCCTGAAGAGCCCTAGACTTGAACAGTCGAAGATCCAAAGTCCTGAAGACCTGAAGCACCGAAGACCCAAAGTGCCCAAGACACGAAGCAGGAAAAAGAGCCAAAACCTTGAAAACACCCGAAGCGGCAAAGATCCAAAGCTGCAAACGGAGCCAAAGCTACAAAAATACCCGAAGCTATGAAAAGACCCCAAGTTAAAGTCCTGAAGCTATGAAAAGACCCAAATGCATGAAAGGAGCTGAAGCTGAACCCCCAAAACGCGAAGCCACAAAAGGAGCCTATGGTAAGTTCCAGAAAATGTTGTTGTACGAGGCCCCGTGATTTCTGATGGCAGCCCTGCTCCCAGTTACAAGCAAACCAAAAATTATGGGGGATGACAGGTGTGTTTTTCTTTCTTTGTGTATTAAATGAGTATAAAGAACACTAATATGTCTTAAAATTAAAACTGTAAAGCCATCACAATTTAAATCACCTACCCCACTCTCAAATTGTCAGAGAATGGTGTTGCCTAAAGAAGGGGTGTATATAGGTTTTGTGCTGAAAACAATATTCTGTGGAAGCTGCATCAAGCAGTACATATGAGTGCACCAGGGCTGGTGTTTTTTAATTCAGTATATGATGGATTCCTGACCTCTTAGAGGCTTAGAGTTGAGTCAACAGCATGACTTCTATAAGTTTTTTAAATGGAAGTACTTGTCCTTCAAACCAATGATAACATTCTGGGGATAAGCGGTTTCTTTGAACCTTAACTATGAATTTAGCTATTTTTAATCTACCAAGTGTTGCTAAGGGTGGGGATGGACAGGTGGCTCAGTAATTTAGTCTGATGTCCCAAACCATGCTCTTTAAAATCCAAGGGAAAACCCACAGAAACCTCCTATCTCTGTTGCGGTAGTCCTTTTTGTTTTTTTATTGTTTCTATAAAACTTTTATTGAGGTTTTGACAGAATATCAGAACATAAAAAAAATATTTATTTCTCACTGAAATTACTTGGCTGACATTACTGTGTGGGGCCTATTTATCGAGTTGTGTAAATATTTTTGCCTTATATTTTTTCCATATAAAATTCCAGTGAAAAAAGCAGCAGCTGATCAAAAATGCTGAATAAAAATCAGTAATTGCCATTTTTTTATGCAATTTACTCACTACCTACATTTTTTTATTAACTTCAATAGATTATGTTATAAATATAATGGTGTTAAAAAAACCATACATCTGTGGTAAGCAACATAAAATAAGATGTACAACTTTATTTATTTTTACACTTTACACAGCATGATATTTAGGCCCCTATATAAAATTCTCAACCTGCACCAGAACCAGAAATGAAGTTCTATACAGCTTTGATTATTTTATCAAGTGCCAAATAGAAACGTCATTTTAACGTTTAATACATTAAACCTCTTGGTTTTGTTTGTACCATTTTAGTTATTCTCCAGCTAGAGCTGTAGTATGAGATATAGAATACCTCATCCTGGAACCCATTATCCAGAAATCTCTGAATTACAGAAAGGGCAACTTCCATAAAGCCCATTATGAGCAAATAATTCAAATTTAAAAAAATGATTTCCTTTTTCTCTGTAATAATAAAACAGTAGCTTGTACTTGATTTTAACTAAGCTGCAAAAACCGATATTGTTGGCAAAACAATCCTGTTGGGTTTATTTCGTGTTTAAATGCTCTTTAGAAGACCAGGTATGGTGATTCAAATGACTGAAAACCCATTATCCAGAAAAACCCAGATCCCAGGCATTCTGGATTATACATTCTACAATGTATATCAGTACTGCAAAAAAAATATCATGCATCCATATAAAACATGAATCTCTCTAAATTGTTTGGCATGGCACTTGAATTCTTAGATGATCCAAGCAGGAGGAACATATATTTGGAAGGGACTATCAATTGGTTAGGAATTAAAGTGGACACACACTGGTCATCCTTGATGGAGTACGACTTATTGTCCAGCAGGTGAATGAACAGATATTGTACAACATTGCCATTTGATGGCCTGAATGATTGGATCATGCAGGAAATAAAGAAGAGCTACGGTTCCTCTCACTTTGTCATCTGCAAATGTATCTGTATTGCAGGATAACCTGTTAACCCCCATGGTGATATAAATGTCCAGACAGTAGAAGAAATTTGGGAACACAAGGCCAGTATTAGAAACATCATGAAAACCAGGTCTTGATTGTAAACTATGTTACATTTTTGCTTTATAAAGTGACTGCCTGAAATCACATGCAAGATACAAAATGACTCACTTTCACTGAGTGGGTGTAGATGTCTTTAGTGTGTGAAGGATATGTGTGGGTTATGGCACCTGATTTACATTCATTTTCTTCATCTTATCTAATAAACCATCAGTATAACAGTGAGGATATTTGTAATAATATCAAAGAGGATACCAAATAATCTGGAAGTGTTACCTTGTTGTCTCAGTTGAATTGGATACCTATGGATCTGGGCGTTTCCTTTCAGTAGTGTTCTTGTTTTTCATTTAGATGTTTTTATCTTAAAAGGGGACCACACCTGACATCTATTTGATGTTTTCTCAGAAACAGGGTACTGGGCTTGGAGAAGGGGTTGGGTTAGATTAGGAGGAGGCTTGGATGAGTATAGACATAACCTGACAGGACCAATAATTGCAGCTTTTTTTAGACATGGTTTATCCTCAAATGGTTATATCTTTATATCTCTTCTGAGATGCTGGTGGCACTGTGTTTACGTCAGGACAAAATATGTATCAGTCTATGAACTGTTTAGTGGAATTAGACAACACAGTTGCCCCTCTAGTCATAAAAGCCAAATGAGCCCTGTCAGCTATCTATGGAAAATTATAAAGATTAAAGAGTTGCGCTTACATAAACTACAAAAAGAACTAGGAAGCATGGCTCAGTTTGCATGTTATTGGTACAAGAGTGGTCATCAGCTGCTTCTTGCTCTATATAATCCATCAAAAGGAAACTGCCATTTCTAGAGTTGGCATTTTGACAGCTCTTGCAGTTATATTCTTCTTCATCAAGGTGTGTGTGCTGAAATGATCTTTGATTGTTATTTTGAATGATATGTAGGATCTGTCAATAGCTGGGGTTCTACTGGCCATTAGGACTAGTGATGGGCGAATCTCCCGAGTTTCGCGAATTTCCAGAGAAATTTGCGAAATGAGTCGCGGCACGATTTTTAACGCGTGTCACGTCAACTTCGGCGCGTCGCGTCGTTTTCGTCGAGTCACGTCATTTTCGCTTCGCGTCGTTTCCGGCGCGTCGCGTCAAAAATGACGCGCAACTCGTTTTTTTCTGCACATTTCACCAAGCGAAATTTCGCTGGCGTTTCGCGGGAATTCGCCGCAAATTCGCCCATCACTAATTAGGACGTCAATAAGAAAATGAAATCCTATTTGTGGGCAGACTCAGCAAAAATAGGTATGTCTGAAATAGGGATCTAAGTAGTCCTGAAAGCTCACATTTGCAATCCAGTAAAAAGTATAATCTATTCAATATACAGATATGGGAGCGATTATCCAGAAAGCTCTGTATTATGGAAAGGCCATCTCCCATAGACTCCATTTTATCCAAATTTAAATTCAAAAATAGTTTCCTTTTTCTCTGTTATAATAAAACAGTAGCTTGTACTTGATACAAACTAAGATATAATTAATCCTTATTGGAAGCAAAACCAGCCTATTGAGTTTAAATGATTTTCTAGTACACTTATAAGGGTATGAAGATCCAAATTACAGAAATATCTCTTATCTGGAAAACCCCAGGTCCCAAGCATTCTGGATAGAAGCTCCCATAACTGTAGTCTGTTTTTTATATACCCTGCACTTCTGATTGCGACTCCTAAAACAATATATCCAAAGCCATCTAATTAGCAGACCTGGAAGAGAACAGTTATAGAAGAACCGAAAGGGATAAACAACTACTGCCTTTAATAACAAACTTTAAATTTTACAACCTTAAAACTATTAAACATTTTTAATAAATTTATATAGGGAAGTTGTTTAGAATGACATTTCCTTTTCATTATGCAAATAGCAGTATTTGAGTGGTACTCCCCTTTAATTAAAATGTAAATAATCGTGAAACCCCTAATATTTGGTACTTTGTCTAAATGACAAGGAAATCAGGAGATGATAACAAGAAATTGCACAATTTTTCTACCTAAACAAGAGAGAGCTTTTGATTCTTTTTTGCTGTCAGCAAATGACAAGTGAATCATAGCTTGTGTTTTCATAAGAAGATTAGTAATTTCATTTGACTAAGTACACAAACTTGGGGCAAGAAAAATCTATCTTACAACATATATACCAGTTCAGCCAGTTCCTTTTTTCTTCAGCATGAATATGATAACAGGGAACTTCTGGGGATTGCAGAAGGAGAAGTGATTGGTTGATGTCACAGCCCAGCTCCTGCCTGGAACTGCTCAGACAGTACATATGTTGTGCAGTCTAGACTGATGGCAGTGTGTTTCTGTTTACTAACAGCACCTGGCTGGATGTTCCAAAACAACACTGTGACATGAAGGGTGCACAGACACATGCACTCTTTATTACTAAGCCCCCCTTTACCTAATGTGTGCATTCGGAATAGGCACCACTTGTGCATAAAGAACAGCTGCCGGGTTTAAAGATGAAAAAAAGAAATGACTGAAGATGTTCAGAAATGAATGTACTAACTAGTGTTTTAGCACTTTGACCACTTCTTATAGCCTGACATTTGTAACATCTAAAATGAAAAATTACAACTATTATTTACATTGCATTCTAACTATACATTCACTGTGTATGCTAATTAGGGATGCACCAAATCCAGGATTTGGATCAGGATTCGGCCTTTTTCAGCAGGGTTCAGATTTGCCTGGCCGAACCAAATCCAAATGCTAATTTGCATATTTAAATTGGGGTGGGAAGGAAAATCATGTAACTTTTTCGTCACAAAACAAGGAAGTAAAAAAAATAATACAAAAATTAGGATTCCTATTCATCCTAACCCTAAACCAAATAGTGGATTTGGTACATTCCTAATTCTAATCATAAAGTTTGCTGCATTCCTTTATTTTTAAAAAGCCAAAATGTTTGTCTGATAGTAGCATTCTTACAATCCTCTAAGGAGTAGAAAAAAAACACGCTGTACAGACACCGAACAAAAACATATATTACTGTTTTCTTTGTGTTTTAATGCGATTTTTTTCCATAACAAAAAATGCGTGTGTGAACAAGTCTCGTGAACTCTGCTGAAGTGTCAACGACTCACACTGTTTCTCAAAATACTCTGTAATTTAGAGTGACAGTTGCACAATTATGCAACATTAAATAAGATAATAATCACACAACTCGCCCCCCCCCCCAAAATGATATCTTTACAGTAAGGGAGTTCAGACATAAATACTCACTCTTGATTACAGGGGACTGACATGTAGGCCCACCCTTCTTCCATAATTGCAGGAAATGGAGCCCTTAATGCTTGTTTAAATGACTTCTGATTGTGTATTTGTGACAAGGCCGGGGTGTCAGCTTTCATCCTAGGGGCAATTCCAGCTGTTATTAAGGTACACCATAATACTATGTACCCTCTATGATTAACTCTGCATACGTCTACATCTGATCCACACTAATATGCCTGCTTTCATGTATTAAATAGCATCCAGTCTCTGAATTTAATGTCTATGCTCCATCACATCCCTACAGCATACCCACATAATGAACTATCATACCACTAATAAGGGACTACATGGGATTACTAAAACTATGTGTAATCCCTAGGATGTCCCACCATAACAACCAATGCACAGCCCAGGTTTTACGCTATATCCACTAGTTTTACTCCTCTCTGCCCATCTCTGTCACAGTACATATCTCCACATGGCCAGGGATCACCGCCAAAGGTGACCTGCACCAATATTCAAGTGTCAAATTAAATGCATTGAAATACTAAATCACTTTGTGCAGTCCCAGTTGGTTGCAACCTCCATGTGGCACATGAAGGGGGTACCACCAGATTATACCTTCCTTCTCCTTTTGTTGGAACTGCCAGAGTGAATCGTCATCAGTGCTACTGGGCCTTTAATGTGCATGTCCAAATAAGTCAATGTAGCTGGTGGGCAGATCAGACAGGTAACATACGTTGTGTATGTTTTGCTTGGTCAGACTGTGTTACCCAGTGGTGTAACTAGATATTACTGGGCCCCACAGCAAATAATTTTTCAGGCTACCAAAATTATCTAGAAAATTACCTGTTTTACCAATATTTGTAATATCTGTATTTGAATTAAGTTTCGGACACGACCGGTGGGACGCTGGATAAAAACCCCAGGCCCTTGTGGGGCCCCAGACCTGCACCTGTCTACGCTCCCTGCTGCCCTCTGATCTTGCAGGGGGTTGAGACTGAGGCAGGGGTCCTGTAGGGGGGTTACAGCAGAGGCATTTGGGTCCAGAGGGGGGTAAGGGCCCCTGTGGTGGAAGCCATGGTGGCCCTCCAACTGTCCAGTCCAATGCTGTATGAATTAGGGTCTCATGTGGCCACTATACCTTCTGGACCCCCAGCAGCCGTAGGGTCTGCTTCCTCTGTAGGTACACCCTCTAGAATCAGAAAGTTGTCATCTATTCATTGCTATGTTCTAGCTTACACAAACAAATAATAGATATAAAATAAACTGGAAAACCCATATTGCTTTATTATTGCTTGGTATTTAGCCCCATGTTTCAGCATATGGAAGACTCAGGGCAGCTGAACATGGATGGACAACCAAAGCCCCCTCTACCTGCTGCTGATCTACAGGCCCCATCATCCCTCCCCCTATAAGTCTTTGGAGACAGAGGGCTTCTGAAAGACACAGTACATTCAGGCATACTGCATGTTATACTTGACTGTTGATTCTTTAGTGTGAGTGCGACTTCTATGGATTCTGTCTACTTCTTGATTGAGGACTGCACCCAGGCATCTGTGATTTGATTGAGTGCCGGCATCCACTTCTACTATAGATATATATATACATAGACAGGGGCAGATTTATCAAAGGTCGAGATGAATTTTCAAATAAAAAAATTCAAATTTCAAGCTATTTTTGTGTTCTTCTACTAGGGAATAGTTCAAATTCGAAAATTCGAATTTCAAAATTTGTCATGTACTGTCTCTTTAGAAATTCAAATTTCGACCATTCACCATCTAAAACCTGCCGAATTTCTGTTTTAGCCTACGGGGGACCTCCTAAAACCTATTTGGAGTCAATTGATAGACTTTGAAAATTCAAAGTTTTTGTTTGAGAAAACTTCGAAACGAATGCACTAAAAATGTGTATCGATCGATATGAATTTGAACGAAAATGGACCTAATCGTTCTAAAACGGACCTATTCGAGTGAAAAAATTTTTTACATTTAATTTCAGTTGAATTTGCCGTTTTTGCCCTTCGATAAATTTGCCCCATATATATATATATATATATATATATATATATATATGGACAACATAAAAACAGAATAAGTAAAAGGCCTGTGTAACTCAGGTCTTAGTCATATTTATTAGACCTAGAATTGAAATGAGTAATGATAAGCAAATCCCAAGAAGACAGTAATTAGAAACAACTCCTTCCAGATGAAATTGTACATTAACTATAAAAGAGACATTTAACCCCTTCCCTGTAAATTACAGGGCAGGCTGTTTCTTGCCATGCCATGGGCAATAGCCTGTCATTATCAAAGCAGGCGCTGTAACTTTAAATGGAATAAGTTCAAGAAAATCGACTTATCTTTACTTCCTTCTGAGTAAACAAAAGATCAGTTCGCGTGGCACGTATGCGCATTAAACAGAGGCCCAGGAATAAATGAGGACAGCACAAGCTGCCATAAATCTGACACTGAAAAAATACCCTTTGGCATTTAATCACATTTTCAGGCACGACAATGATACAGCATTAACAGATTCATTTCTTGGCAGTGTGACACCAGCGTAAACAAAAGCCAAGCGCTTAAAGGGCGCAGCCTGTTGGGAATTTGAATCTCCACTCATTCTAGCTAAATGGACAGGATGTGTTGAAAAGTGTAACAAAGAAGCGCAAGTCAGCTCTAAATCATAGAATAAACTAGATAACATGCAGTGTCCTTTATGACTGCAATGTAATGTAATGTAATTTTATCTGATGTGCTCAGAATCAGATGGGTGACTATATTACGCAAGCATACAAAGGCAGCTTGCAGGGTAACCTGAATGTGCATAACCTATATCCAACCCATTCTCCAATATGGTCAACTCATTTGGGAATTAAAATGGAGGCATAAATCCATTCCTTAAAGGCGAACGAAACCTTTGCCTATCCTCAGCCCCCTTCATCCACCTCCATTGCCCTACCCTAAGACAAGGAAGATAGTCATGCAGTTTGCAAGGTGCCCTTTTATGTGCATAACATATCTACAGTACTCTAACTCATTCTCCAACATGATCAACACATCTGGGAGTCAAAGAGGAGACATAAATCCAATCCTTTAAGGAGAACTAGACCTTTGCCTGTCCTACCCTAAGATAGGGAAGATAGTGCCTTTCTGTAGTTTTATGGAACTTTTCAGTGGAGGACAGTGGAGGCGGGTTGAAGGAGGCTGAGGATGGGCTAGAGTTTGAGAATGGGTTTATGTGTCCTTTATTACTTTGATCCCAGATGTGTTGATTGGGTAGTAGAATGGGGTAATCCTCCTTTAAATATCTATAAATATCTCTACAAAGCAGAAACCCCAAACCTAATGACGGATGCAAGAGTATTCTCCAATGAAAATCATTCCTATCTGAACTATGTCTATCACCTCGTGAGATTACCATTTATTGTTTACCAATATCAAACTATATTCAGACTTTTAAGGGCAGATATAATACTATTTTGGTGTAACAGAGCTGAGAAAACTGATTAATATCTTGATATCTCTAATATCAGCAATGATCTTATGAAAAACCAAGAGTGTAGGATGATTCCCATCGGTGGGCAACAGGGATGTCAAAGGGTGTGTTGGATGATGTCATGTGAGTGGGACAGTTGGGGGTCAGGGTTATGCAATATATGGGCAAGAATTTGGTGTATTACCTAAAAAAATTGGAGGCTGCAGAATGGAGACTGAACAGCCCAAGGAAAATGGAACAGGTGTCAACCCTAATTCTCTAGCATGTTGCAGAAGACTTTTTTCAATAACAATGAGATGATTGACATGGCACTACTAGGGGTGATCCTTACTTGATCCTTACTGGAGAATCCACTTGCACCTGTTATTAAGTTTGGGATATTTACGTTGGAGTGTCAGAGGGCTACAAAAGGGTTAGTTTAAGGGAAGGTTCATGACTACTTTACTTCATGTTAGCAGATGCAATAACTGCACTCATCTTTGGCTGCTAAACAAAATTCTAAAAGCCATTTATCTAACCAAGCTAAATTTTGAATATGATAAATAATCTGAATCCAACTGTTAAGTCTAAACACCATCTCCTGTGATTAATTACTTTCTTGGACTGGATCAGTTCCTTTGGGATGCTTATATTGCTGGAAGGAGTTTGACTTAGTGTTACAACAAACCCTTTCTATGCTTTTGCTCAGCCCTTTGGCTCTTTTCTGTTCTTGCATTGCAATTAAGGTTTTAATATAGCTTTTTTTTTGTGTCACATTTATTGAGAGATGCCAACATTTACATGGAGGTAGGACTTCATGATCTGTATCCTCTGCAAATTAAACGTTCCTTGGAAATCTTCTAAGCAGAGCTTATTACAATAAACAAAACGCTTAGGGGAAGATTTATCATTGGTCGAATTTCGAATTGAAAAAATTCGAAATTCGACCATATGAATAAAAGGGAAGTAAAATCCTTTGAATTCGACTA
>CM044439.1:42391509-42411479 GCA_024363595.1 Xenopus borealis | reverse complement strand
GAGAGCTCGAATTATGGGAAGGACTTTTCCCATAGACTCCATTATAATTAAATAATTTTTTTAAAGTATTACCCTTTTCTCTGTATTAGTAAAACATCACCTTGTACTTGGTCCCAACTAAGATATAATAAATCCCTTTGGGTTTATTGAATGTTTAAATTATTATTTAGTAGACTTAAGTATAGAGACCAAATTTTAGAAAGATCCCTTATCAAAAAAAATGTCCCGAGCATTCTGGATAACATACCTGTATCACATTTTGTGTTGGGTTACCCATCATAATTGCAAAGAAGGCTAAAAGCTCCTCCCCCCCTTTATGCTACAAGCAATATAATAATATTTGTGTTTCTCACAGTTTATATAGTTGACATTACTGGCTTTTCAATTCAGTAAATATCATTTGCATAGTAACACTTCCATAACACTCCAATGTGCGTTGTCAAATTTGCAGCTAATTTTGGAAATGTCCCCATGCCAGCTCTGAGCTGGTTTTAAAGCCAAGGGATAAACTGTAAATAAAATAAAAATAAATTAATTAAGAAAGAACCAATTATTAACCCATTCATAGCTGCAGAAGGGTTTAAGTAACTGCCTTCTGTGTGTGCATGTGCCCTTTAAATTGAAGATAAAACAATACAGCAATCCTTCCCTACAACAAGAACTGTTTTATTTTAACTAAGGCACGTGCCTTAGTTTATGACTTTCAGGATATTTCATATTTGGCTTTGGCAAGTTTTCAGGGGAAAGTGTCAGAGACAAAACACTAAGCACTGCCTGAGAGAAACCAATGGCAAGCACTGTGATTATGGCACATTAATTGCTTAAGTGTTATTGCTGTTGTTACAGAGTTTATTATCTTAAAATCAAATCTCACTTTTTTCTCTGGAAAAGGCCACTGGGAACACAGCTCCATAAAGACTGTGTGCCATGCAACATAAATTAGTTTTACTTAGCTAGTCAGGGACTCTGTGCTCAATGGTTATACAGGTATGGGATATTATTTGGAAACCCTTTATCCACAAAGCTTTTCAAATTACGTTACGGAAAGGTCATAAAGTCAATTTTATCCAAATAATCCAGATTTATTTTTTTTTAATTTCCTTTTTGTATGTAAGAATAAAAGCAGTACATTGTCCTTGATCCAAACTAAGATATAATTAATCCTTATCGGAAGCAAAACCAGCCTATTGGGATTATTTCACGTTTACAATGATTTTATAGTAGATTTATGGTAGAGGCACACAATTGCTATTTGGGGTAGATTAATTGCCTGGCGACAAATTGCCTCTTCCTCAGGCAACTTATCTCCCTGAACTGCCTCCCTGTCAGCAAGAATATTGGCGGGATGGCACTTGGAGCACTTGGTTTTCCAAAGTCACCGTAGTTTCTGCACGAGAAAAGAATGTAAATTGCTGGTGGGAAGGCAGGTGGGAGAGGAAAGTCACTATGGACTCATAGTTAAAAGATGGCATATTTTCACTCCATTGTATTTACATGACAGGGATGGCTTCCTGCAAAACAAAATGACTGTTCATTTATCAGATGAGCACCATTCCTATAGGGCAGGGATCCCCAACCTTTTGAACCCATGAGCAACAATCAGAAGTAAAAGGAGTTGGGGAGCAACACAAGCATGAAAAATATTCTTGGGGTGTCAAATAAGTTCTGTGATTGGCCATTTGGTAGCCCCTATGTGGATTGTTAACTTACATTGAGGCTCTGTTTGGCACTATACTTGGTTTTTATACAACCAAAACTTGTCTCCGAGCCTGGAATTCAAAAATAAGCACCTGCTTTGAGGCCACTGGGAGCAACATCCAAGGGGTTGGAGAGCAACATGTTACTCACGAGCTACTGGTTGGGGATCACTGCTATAGGGTAAATATTATCTGTCAATAACACATAGTTAACTGTCTAGATTGCTCTAAATTAGTTAATATTGTAGTAAAATGGCTAAAGTCCACGGTATGATCTTGTCAGTAAACTTAGCAAATCCTTTGATTTGTCAAAGATCAAAAAATGGGTAGATGGGCACTCAACTGCGTCCATTTAATAAACCTTGATTTTTAGTAAAGAACGGGCACATGGGCCCCCCATCAGGCCCTTATATATAAATCCTTACCTATAAATACCATGCTGGAGTGTTGATGGAATGTGTGCTGTAAAATCTCCCCCTAGATAACCGCCTGCCATAACTATTTTTGTGGCTCCCCAAGGGGGTGGGGGCCCTGGTGCAATTGCACCCTCTGCACCCTTGGTAGTTACACCACTGACTTGAAGCATCATAACTAAACTTTCAGATTTAGACAAAGGCACCAGCTTATCTGCCTGTGTACGGGCTCATCTTACGTTATGAAAATAAAACAGACAGACTTCTGTTTAAAGTGACCTTGAGTGTCACTGTTTAACCTTGTTAAATATATATTCACACACAACTTAAGCTGGCCATAGACGCAAAGATCCGATCGTTCGAATCCTCAAACGATGGGACTTCCCCATCTCCCGACCTGCCACTAACCTTCAGATCAAATAAAGTAGTAAAGAACAGATCAGCCGATGTTCTGCCCCTGACAGGGATCGTACAAAAGTTTATGTCCGACAAAACCTAGTGACAGTCTCCCACTGAAAATTGTACGATCGGCAATACACACAGAGATATTATCGGCAGCCGACAGAAATTTCCAACCTGAACGCTCGACCAAACAACTGAAAAATCTTGGGACTCTCCACACACGGCCCGAAAATCATATGATTACTCGATTCGTACAATCAGATCATTGCATCTCTTGCATCTCAGTTGACCTGCATTTTTTTCCTTTACATGTAATTTCTAATAAGATCCCAGAAATATCAGCGTGTGGATTTGGCCCTTTCTCAAGATTTTCTGCAAAGTTTGGTTGCGGCTAACTGAATTTGAACCCTGATTTTCATGTGGTTTTTTACAGAATGCTTGTGGTGAAAAAGTTATTGCTCCCAGCAGCCGAAACACAGGACTTGCTTATCCTTCTGGCCAATTCTGATTTCATAATAAGCTTCAGATATATTTCAGTATTTACACTGGGCAACAGGAGAAACAGCTGACAAACTGACCAGATACAAATACTGGATTGCGAACATAATTTTTTTTACTGCACTTACACCAAAAGTTTCATTAGCTAAAGTAACCACTTGAAATCAACTCAGATCTACAGCCAAAATATGAAAGTGTGGCCATCTGGATTCTTTGGTCTTCACGTCATGCTAACGTTAGGTTTTTAATAACTAAAAATAATAACTTTAGTAGTTTTATATTTGAAACAACCACAATACACTATTATTTTCCTTCATAACTGTCATTATACCTGTGCTGTACAATAGAGTCCTGCAGTGGGTTACCTGCGGGTTACTCGCAAAATCCTGCGGTACCCTGCGGGTTACATGTAGAAGTTCTAGGGTGCGGGTATAGAAGTGGGTTGGAGGTTCTGTGGGTTTCGGGTAGAGGGTCGGGCCCCAGATCTTCTCCATAATGATTTTAACTTTTTTTTTCTGAGCATTTCTACCGATGATGTCACTTCCAGTTTACAATGATAGCACTTCCTATTTTACTCCTTTTTTTCTGATCATGGCTATTTCCGATGATGTCACTTCCGGTTTACAATGACAGCACTTCCTGATTGTTGATGGCCAGCGGATCGCGGTATTTGCGGGTCGGGTCGCGGGTCCAAGCGGGTGAGAATGCGGGTCGCGGGTCCGGGTTGTGGGTACGGGTTGGGTATGGGTCCCAAAAAATTGACCTGCGCAGGACTCTACTGTACAACATATACAGGCCCTTATACTGGCAGTTGAATAAAACTGTGATTTGGTCCAGTTTTGGAGAATTTTATTTACTGCCTCCTTCAGCTTCCTATACCCCTAGTATAGGCCACATTCTCTGAAGAACTAGGCCTTGCCCTCTGCTGATTTTATGTAAGGGAATTATAGCAGAAAATCAGGACTATGGAAGGAAATAAGGAAGGTTGTGGCCAGCCAGTATGGAATAAAGGAAAAGACTAAAACTGGAGCTTAGTCAAGAGGATCTTTTAAAAATCTTGGGGAGAAAAACACAAGCACAATATTTATACATATTATAATATTTTAAATGGACTACGCACAAGCAAAATTAAAAAATAAGATATTATTTTATTGGTTGTTGTATTGGAACTATTAGTTTAAACATATAAATATCTACTTGCTTCAACAATTAAAGGGGATGGCACCCTCAGATCTCTAAGTAAGGTAGTAGTAGTAGGGCCAAAACAAACAGAGACAAAAGATTATTGAGGATTGAGAATCCTACTTAGTGGAACTATATCAGCCATTATTTAACATATAGATTTGATATCCCAATGTTACATACCCAACTGTACCATTTTTCGCAGGACAGTCTTTTTGACAGCTCAAAACACAGTCCTGGGTTTGTACTGAAATGTCCCAACTTTCTCTTTGATCTCCTGCACTGAACAGATAGTAAAAGATACAAGGGCTCATTTATCAACACTGGGCAAATTTGCCCATGGGCAGTTACCTATAGCAACCAATCAGTGATTAGCTTTTTAAAGCCAGCTGCAAGTAGAACAATGAAAGCAGAGATTTGATTGGTTGCTACTGGTTACTGCCCACGGGCAAATTTGCCCAGTGTTGATAAATGACCCTCAATGAGTTTCTAATTTAATTGTTTTTAGGCAGAGAGCCCAGAATAGATACTTTTATAATAGTTTAAGATAAGGATGTCTCTTGGGAGAACGGAGACTTGCAGATTAAAGGGCAATTCAACAAAACTGTAATAACACATAAAAAATATAGAAATGTGTTCAAACGTTCATAACCTGCCAGTTTTTGTAAGATGGACATGGTAGTTACGGTGTGGTCACAAAATTGGTACGGTCAAAAGATTTTCAACGAGCTACATGCAGCAAATGTTTTGGGCCCCCTTTCTTTATGATATTATACAGTAATTAAACATCAGAAGACAGGGTTTTTTGTTCCATACCAGAAAAATTTAATTTCTTTCTTCAAGCTCCAGCTGCAGGAACAAGGAACATGCCTGTGGTCCATAGAGAGCTGCAAAAAGTTTTTACTGAGCAATGATACTTTACGTTAACCTTTAGTTTGTTATAGAATGGCCAATTCTAAGAAACTTTCCATTTGAACTTCATTATTTTTATTTAATAGTTTTTGAATGATTTGCCTTCTTCTTCTGACTCTTTCCAGCTTTCAAATGGGGGGTCACTGACCCCATCTAAAAACAACTGTTCTGCAAGGCTACACATTCATTGTTATAGCTACTTTTCATCACCTTTCTATTAAGACCTTCTATTTATATACCAGTCCCTTATTAAAATTAATGTAAGGTTGCTAGGGTAATTGAGACCCTAGCAACCAAGTAGCTGTAATTGCAAACTGGAGAGCTGCTGAATAAAAAGCTAAATAACTCAAAAACTACAAATAATAATAAATGAAAACCAATTGCAAAATGTCTCAGTATATAACTCCCTACATCATACTAAGAGTTAACTCAAAGGTGAAAACCCCCTTTAAAAATACAAAACTGATGTTACTCGACTACAGCTCCCATCATGCTAAACCCTTTATAATATGCTTAAGTATTCTGGGATTTGTAGTCCAGAAAAATCTGGTAAAGTTGAGCAACATCTCCTATAAGGCCACTAGATATATCTGCAGAACTTCTTGCCGATAGAAAAGCTGAAAATTGGATTCCAATCAGTTACACAACTTTTTGTTTTTCCAACAAAAAACCGAGGCAAAACAAGATGTATCTGCTAAAAACATTTTCTTTCTAGCTTGTTACAAATTTGAAAATACATTTCCTTGCACATAATGTGACCCCAGGGATTTGAATGCAGGTCATGTCTGCAAATCAACTTAGCAGTAAGATAGTAGAAATAAAAAGCTGAGTGTTGGCAAATACATAAACGGATGGTCTTCATATTAAGACAACAGAAGGAATAAACAGTTTTACAAAGTCTTCTGTCTAGACTTTATGTACTATAACCACACATCTATTAACATATACTGTAAATAAAAATGTTTAAATTTGGGCCTGCATTTTGATATATCTCCAACATGATAGGACAGACATATTAAACATCCATGCCTTTAAATATACACTCCTAACAAGTTCTTCTTCATTAAATTACTAATCCTCCACTACAAATCACATAGTATTTGTCTTCCCGATTAGCAAAACAGTTCTTTCAAAGAAATACATTTCCCCTAATGCTGCACAAATGTAACTGGTACATAATACATTATTGCCCTTTTTACAAGTTGTAGCAGTCTTCTGAGAAATAAGGTTCTACGTGATATCTGAGTGCCCCTCTTGGTTTTTGACTTTTCCAGGCCTTCAATCATTCAAGGTAATTGGCACAAAATTCAGTTCATGGCACAAAATTCAAGTTAATTTAGCTTGGAAATAAATATGTTTTGCAGAAAGCTCAAAAGCTTACATCCCCATTAAGGGGAATATATACCTTCTACAGTAGTGTTACTCCACCTAGATGAAACCTCCCTACATCCATCAGCATGTTATCAAGGGAAAAAGTGTCAAGGGAGCTGTAGTCCCACAACCATAGAGATAAATTTTGGGACAGCCCGGTTTTTTAAAGGGGTCAAAACTGGTTGCAGGGTTTTCCAAATTATTGAAAGATTGATGTGGCAATTCAATATACACAGAAAGGGTTTGCACACTGAATAAAACAGACAAGGTGCTATTGCAAAAAAAGTGTATTTAAATAGTTTTAAACACTTAGACAAAAGATTTTTCATCACACAGACACAACGAGGCCAAATTGTCCAAAAAGTTTACAATGCATATATACATACCACCCAAATTAAGTAAAAAAATTGATGCTCAGCAGGAAGGAAGAGGATACTGTTGCCACAGAATGAGAATTACCCAATCTTTTGGCTGATAGCCTTTCTCAAGTGGAATTATTGACGTAACGATCAGAGACCCGCCCCTTCAAGCCATGGCCTGCCCCCCCTCTGAGTTTTTGGGGAAAAAGGTGGCAACCCAATTGATTCAAGAATATTCTCCAATAAGTAGCTTATCGTCTTTATTTACGCTTGATCATATGTTCTTCTTAGTTTCATACGATAGTCACTGAAGCCATTAAGTAAATGTTTTCTCACTATGAACACCAAAATGGCACTATATCTGCCCTTGTGAAGTTTGATTGCAGTATAATATTGGCAAATAAAAACTGCACGGCAATCCATGTTTGATAACAAAAACATGACTGACTGGTAGGGATGATTCACTATGGAGAACTATCTTGCATCTGGGATGCCTACCTCTGAGAACTTGGAGGTGACAAAAGGGTCAGAGTTGCCCACACAATACAACTCAGTGGTGTCGGGACAGTAAAGAAAAATGTCATAAAAAAAGGCACAGGATAGTAAGAAGAGTTCAGCACAGGAGAAAAATCAAACAGAAGGCAGAGAAAACAAATGATGTCCCAAAAATGGCAGAGGCCAGAAAATACTTCTATACTTTCATGCAGAAGATAGAAGGAAGATATAGCAGCATTAGGAAATTTGACCCCAAAACTTATAGATGCATTATCACTGGAGAGAGACTGACCAGTTCAGGAGCAGGAATACAGGAAAGTGTGAACCAGTGAGCATGTCAGCAGGGCTATTTTTGCAATTTACATTCGTTTCAAATTTGTAGCGGTATTTTAGATAGGTATCTTAATACCAGGCTTTTGGCTCAACTGAGAACTTGGCCTTCACAGACAGCTGTTGTATAAAACCATAAATATCTCAGACACTGTTACAAATAAAAAAAAAATTATGTAAATTGCAAGAGTGCTCAGAGTAAGTTTACATCTCATTTTTTTGTTGGCTGAAACATGTGCCGTCAGACAAACATAGACCTGTAGGCATACTCAAAGATGTTGGAATGTTCATCTGTTATGCTGATGGAACTCAAAACTGACTAAATAAGAGCTTTTTAGACAAAGCTATTACTATTGCTGTACAGCTATGGGACCTGGAGCTCTCTCAGATCTTTACGTAATTTGGATCTTCATACCTTAAGTGTACTAGAAAATAATTTAAACATTAACTTAACCCAATAGGCTGGTTTAGCTTCCAATGAGGATTATTATATCTTAGTTTGGATCAAGCAAAGTCTATGGGAGATGGCTTTCCCGTAATTCAGAGCTTTCTGGATAATGGGTTTCTGGATAATGGATCCCATAGCTGTAGCATATTTGTTTTTTTTAAAAATTAACCCTCAATCTATAGCTACCACATTTCACTGAAAGTAAAACACATACAGTATCTGGCTGTTTGTTGCAGGTGGGCAATAAAGAGTAAGGCAGGCGGTGCTTTTTGGAGGTTAGCTTTATGTAGGCGGCTGCAATAATTTGCACTTTAGATCTTTGCAGAGAAGAAGAAATGTAAAAAACAAATTCCTCTCCAAGTTGGTCTCAGGCAGCTTAGGTACTTCACCCACACAAAGCAAAACTGGGAGAATTAAACCTAAAGATGTTACCTAGAACAACACGAATTAAAGGGAAAATATGCCAGGTTACACATGTTCAATTTTTGTTAGGTTTGTCACAGAGTAAAATATAATTAAGTAATTTACATAACATTACTTTTCTAAAAAGTAATTCACTTTAAACAATCATTGTCATCCTATGAAGAGTTCAGAGTACTTTTGCTTACTACTATCTTCAACCTTAGAAGACTTCTGTCCATGCAGCAGTTGAAGTGGTTTATAGCTGACGTGCTGTGTCTGGACTGGACAAAGGCTCATTTCCTACACTAGAAATCACTTTCTGGATGGTCAAGTACTAATAACAGATATTCTTTTGAATGGCTTGAAAAGAACAAGTGATCTCTGACTACCATGAGACCAGAATAGAAATTCTCAATGGTGACAGTATTTTTAATTGTTCCTCTTGTAAGTTCCTCTTAAACCAGTGTTTTTCTCATAGGATTCTAATATGGGAAATTAATTTAGGGTTGAACTTGAAGAATATTTTTTCCAAATCAAATGAACTATGAAACTATGTATGAATTAACTTTGGGATTAAAAATTACCTCCATGTAACAACTATTGATACAGGTATGAAACTCATCCAGAGTTATCAAGAATGCTCGGGATCTGGAGTTTTCCAGATAAGGGATCTTTCCATAATTTGGACCTTCATACCATGTAAACATCTTTTTTTCATACCATGTAAACATTACACATTTAGATCAAACTAAAATCCATGATTTACCCTTATTTTTTTATTAAAATAACACAAAAAAATCGGATCTGGAAAAGCAAACTTTTTTGGATTGTTGTGTGAAAAATCAGAATTTTTGGGTAAAATCAGAAGAATTGGCAGAAAAGTCCAAAATGTTTGGATTATTGTAGAAAACCCAACACAGACCATGATATCTTCAAATTGCAAATAGGTCCTCTGCCATTGACTTCTACAGGACCTTGACAGGTTGAAGACGGAGTATTTTCAGATTCTGACTTTTTGCATCCGCAGGGTACAATAAACCTAGAAAAATACACATTTTTTTCCACTAAAATTTTTTATTTTATAGTAAAAAAAAACTTGAATTCATTCAGACTTTGTTAAATAACCCCCTATATAAACCCAATGGACTGGTTTTGCTTCCAGTAAGGATTGATTATATTTTAGTTGGGATCAAGTACAAGCTACTGTTTTTAGGCCACAACCAATACATTAAGAATCCCTCTCTTAAACCATAAACCAGCCTGTGATCTGAAACTCAGTCAAGATGTGATCTTCAGTTTAAAAACAAAGGTCTTTGTGTAGCAATTGTGGCATAGCTACTTTAGCCACTTCTAGGCCTTTTGGCTAAGATTAAGTGTAGTGCTGGGTCTTTTGGCTAGGTAGGTACCCCTTCTTATGAACCAAAGTGAAGAAGGAGAAACACTTGGTCCTCTGGTCTAGGCCGGGAAGAGGATGCTTGAACAATACAATACTTACTTTTTTGGGTCTTGCACAATGCACATCTAACCCTGGCTGCTCGGCGGGGGCGGGGAATCTTTTTTTTTTTCCGGCCGCCAGCTGGAGCCTTACCAAGGCAATCAATGGCATTGCACCTGCACCTTTTTTGTGTTTGATCCCTTTGGTTGGAACCCACGCCCTGGGGGAAGTTCGGCAGAACCCAGGGTAGACAGGACTCCCCCTAGCCACAAGGCGAAGGGAAGTCCAAATGGCCTGAACCACCTCAGGGGGTGGGGATGGTGAGGCTCACCCCAGCTTCGTGAAGGTGGACCCAGCAGTTCATGCTGTACATTCAAGGACACTTGAGCAATGGAGCCCATGCCTTCGGGTAGGACTCACTGAAGGATGATATTTCATTGCTACTTTAGCAGTTTTGCCAATACATTTCCTAGGATAGATATAGAAATTTTTGAGTTGATCAAACTGTACTGTAGATACATTTCCAGCAACGTAGAGTATGCTGTGTTATTAAGATGGGGCTGTGAGAAAATGCTGCTTTATATCAGAGCTGTGCAACAGATACACAAGAGATCCATTCCAGATACATAGAGCAGTGAGTGAAAGCAACAGGGCTGGAATTCAGCAGGCGGATGTCCAGTTAGCTGGATTTAAAAGGCATCTATAAATGTCAGTACCAAGGGAACATGTCTAGGCGTGCCCTGGTGAAAGGGTAGTAAAACTGTGCCCAGCTGCTCACTAAATCCAGATCATGAACACATTGCCAGGCTTGATTTTCTAACCTCTCCAAAATACCTGCGTGCAGTTATTCACCACAAACTCTACTTAACATTTGTGCCAAGGATGGAGAGAGAAGTTGTCAATGTCAGCTGCAAGAAAACCACACTCTTTCCACTTCAAACAAGAAAAATAAACTGTCTTCGAGAGAGAAAAAAAAAAGCAAAACTGATTTATTTTTTAAGCAACTCACTCACCTACATTATATATATATATATATTTTATTTTTTTAACTCTTAACATATAATTAAGAATTGTGTAAGTGTAGGAGGCAGACATCCAGAAGCAGAAACCACTAAATCTGCATGAAATATAAACAGAGAGTGAAAAAAACAGTACAGTGACCAGTGCAAGGAAGAAAGGGAAACAGTCTTTTCACACCCCAGCTGCAGTTCTAGTGTCTCTCTGGTCTCTCCTTGTGTTTAGACTGTGGCTATAATACATGATCATTCAGCGTGGCATCTTTTATGATTCACATTAGCTTCTTTTCAAGATTAATGGCTTCTTAAAAATAGTTGCATATATATATATATTTGAGCTGTAAATACTTCACACATGGTAATTACCAAATAGGCTACCTGAAAGGGGTGGTCCACCTTTAAGTTAACTTTTAGTATCTTATAGATAATTCTAAGCAAATTTTCAACTGGCCTTCATTTTTTTTTATTATAGTTTTTGGATTATTTGCCTTTTTCTTCTGATGATATCCAGATTTCAAAGGGGGAGGGGGTGAGTCAATGATAGCATCTAAAAACAATTGCTCTGTACAGCTACAAATGTATAGTTTTTGCTACATTTTATTACTCCTCTTTCTATTGATAATCCAGTATCTTATTCATATCCTCGTTGCTAGGGTAATTTGAATCCTACCAACCAAATCTATCTGCGTCGTAGAAGATCTAGTCACCCAACAGCCTCTGTCTGTGTTTACTCAATGCATTATCCATTGTGATACTGAAAAAGTTGTGTATACCCCATGCATTACCCCCTTCTGATTCAGAAAAGTCTGTATATATAGTATATATAGTATATATACACTATGCATTACCCCTTGTGATTACCCCTTGTGATTCTCAGAAGTATGTGAATACTCTGTGCATTGAGGCCCCCATACACTGGCCAATAAAAGCTGCCGAAAGACCGAGTCGGCAGCTTATTGGCCCGTGTGTGGGGCCATCCGATGGGATTCCCCCAATCGATATCTGGCCGAAAGCCAGATCTCGATCGGGCAGGTTAAAAAACCTAGTAGGATCGCAGGCGCATCTGTGCGTGTATGCAGTCCAGCGATCCGACCGCACGTATTGCCTCCATTCTGATCCGATCGTTGGGCCCTAGGGCCCACGATCGGATCAGCCCGATATCGCCCATCTTCAAGGTGGGCATATCGGGGAGAGATCTGCTCGTTTGGCAATATCGCCAAACGAGCGGATCTCTACGAGTATGGCCACCTTTACTCTTTGTGATACTGGACTTCTACTCAAGGGCTGAAAGAATTGAAAGAATGATAAAATGTAGACCTTGGTGTTATTGAATCTCACATCTGGTCATACAAGCTGCTCTCACCGTATATGGGTGAAAGTAGTCCTTCTCAACTAGTAAATAACATTTTCATACTCTTGTTCACATCTATAGAATCATAGAATACACACTTCATAGTTCATAAACCCATATACAATATGGGTTTAAACATATATTTGCATGCGCCGAAAGTTCACAAAGTTCGCTGATTTAACTTTGTGAACTTTCGGCGCATGCACTGTCAAATCCCGATGGAAGAAGGAAGAAGACATTACTGGAGAAGATTGAGCCTGGGAACCTGACTGGAGGGGACCAGGGGCCTACTGGGGGGTGGGGGGAGGGGTTAGTGCTGGAGCCTCTATAAAGAGGCTTAATTATGTTTTCATCCCTTGAGTTTATTCCCTTTTTTATGCAGGACAGAACTTTATTTGCTTTAGAAGCCACAGAATGACACTGCCCAGAATTAGACAACTTGTTATCTATAAAAACCCCAAGATCCTTCTCACTTAAGGAAACTCCCAACTTGTGTTTATATTATATTTGCCAAAATGCATACCCTTGCATTTATCTACATTGAATCTCATTTTCCAGATTGCTGCCCAGTTTTCCAACTTAGTGAAATCACTCTGCAAAGTGGCAGCATCCTGCAAGGAACCTATAGTTCTGCACAATTTAGTATAATAAGCAAAAATATTATTATTTTTATTAACATGTATTTCTATAGCGCCAACTTATTTCGTAGCGCTGTAGAAACTGTACTTTCAAAGCGCTCCTCCAGGTCATTAATAAACAAGGTGAAAGGCAAAGGACCAAGTACAGAGTTCCATTTACCGCTCTTTGTAAAGAATTTTAAATTGATTGTCCTTAGAAAGTGTCTTATTTCAGTGAGATAAAGCTTATATTAATTTTTCATTTTCACAACAGATGACCTTTAAGAGATACTTTCTTGAGGTCAAACTGAGATAGAGGCCTGTCTGTGCAAGGGTGCAATTAATGTACAAAGTCAGATAAAATGATAAGGCTGCAGGTTAGGTTGTGTAGCACTGCTGTACAAGATGTACACTTCCTTTAGAGAGAAGAAATAAAACAGTATCTCATTGTTATCTAACATATTAAGATTGCCATACAAATTGGCTAGCCAGTACTACACTGCAATCAGACATTAGAAGGGAGAAAATTGTAATTGGACAAACATTGTATGAAACCAACAAAAGAGAGTCAAGTGTAAATCAGCTGGATTCATATCCTGGGCATCACTCAGAGATGGGGCACCCATTTATGCCAACAGTATCTTCTGATGCTTCAAACAAAGTTTTGACTTTAGTAAAGATGGACTTATCGCAATGGTATTTGGATGATTTCCGAAAGCCTGCACAGTAGCCACAAGTAGAATAAAATACTTCTAAATCTATGGCAAATCAATTGCTGTTCTATTAAATTTATAGAGTAACTGTCTTCTTACTAGTGATGGGCGAATCTACCCAGTTTTGCTTCGTGTCGTTTTCGGCGTGCGTCGCGACGGTTTTTTTTGTGTCGCGTCAAAAACGGAACGCGACTTTTTTTTTTAAGCGAATTTTTGCCAGGCGAATTTTCGCTGGCGTTTGCGAATAAATTCGCCCATCACTACTTCTTACCACTGTGTAACATGTAGGCTGCTTTGTGAAATGATGCATGATGGAATCAGTCCATTATATATTATAAAATATTTTTTTTACAGTATAGGATCCATTAACTGGAAATCCATTATCCAGAAAGCTCCGAATTACATGAAAGCCATCTCCCACAGACTCCATTTTAATGAAAGAATTCCATTAAAAAAAAAAACATTTCCTAATAAAGCACTGCCTTGTGCTTGATCTCAACTATGATATAAATAGTCCTTATTGAATGCAAAACAATCCTGTTGGGTTTATTTAAATAATTTTTAGCAGACTTACAGTATGGTGAACCAAATTACATCAAGACCCCATATCCGGAGTATCCCAGGTCGAGAGCATTTCCAGGTAGATAACAGGTTCCATTCCTGTACACATTAGATTAAAGACATTACATTACCATAGACAGTCCTGGGCATATTCTGTAGCCAATACTATATTTCTGGCATGGGAAATTGTTAGTTGAATCCTGCAAAATTCACTGCTCCAAATTATGGTTACCAGATAATTTGAAAAATCAGGGAAATTTCAATAAACACAATTTTTTTTTGGCGGCACTGATTATACAGTATAGTTTGCGTTGACATTAAGGGGCAGATTTACTAAGGGTCGAATTTTAGGGTTAAAAAACCCTCAAATTCGTCCATGGGAATAACTGGGAATACTGTGGGAAGTAAAATCCTATCGAATTCGAAGGATTTTACCGCAATTCGATTGGTCAAACGAAAAAATTAACCATAACGATTTTAACCATTCGATCGAATTTTTTTATTCAATCAAAAATAATGAATCCCAATTCGGTAGCTCTGATCTGGCGAATTAGGCAGTCGAATAAAAATTAAAGGGGAAGTACTTCGACTATTGAATATTCAAATAGATTTTTATTTGAATTATTCGAATCATTCGATTCGATCAAATTTTCGAGATTCACTGGTCGAAGTGGTCTTCAAAAACATTTGAAAATTCGAATTCATATCTTTTTGAAAATTCAATCGAATTTCGAATCCTTCATGTGAATTTAGTAAATCTGCCCCTAAATGTAATCAACGCAGCCTTTATGGATTGACTTTCTTGAAATGCCCCAGATATTTCCTAATATTAGGTAATTGTTTTTACATATTAAGGCCACTGTACCCATAAATGCTGCTAAACTGTGCCATCCTATAAAAGCACAGTTTATCTTTTAATCTATACAGGGTATGAGAAAAAAGGAACTGTCCTAATTACAGCCCTGTTAGGCTGACACTGTCCATAGTTATTAGAAAATTGTTTTAGGAAATCAGGTTGTGTCTTGTTGTAAGCAGATGTGGTCAGATGGGTTAAAGAGTGACCTAAATCGTTGATAGGTACCCAATCCGCTGCAGGACTCTAATACCACTGCCATAAGTCCATCTTTACTAAAGTCAAAAGATAGTTTAAACTATACTAGAGGTTCTTAAAGGGGATCTAAACTAAATACAAAACCAAAAGTAAATCTAAATACACAACTAATGTAAAAGTGCAGAACTGAGCACTTTTTTCAATTATATTTTCATTGGTTTCTGAGAAAATGCTAAATGCTAACACCATACACCAATGAATAGTCACAGACTGTGAAGCCACTTAACTTTAGAGCCGCCATATTCCTCGTGTGATTGTGAATAAAGAAAAGAAAATGGAAGGTGGTTTTTTTTTTGTTAATGCAAATGTTGCATTATTATACACCACTATACACTTGCAAAGCACAAAAAAAATGCTTCAATGCTAGATCTATTTTCAAACTCTCCAAATCAACATTAAGGAGCATATTTATTCACATTTGAATGTAAGTGAGTTAATTTACTGATGTGTTTTAAAAACTCAATTAAAAACATTTGCCAGCAAATTAATTTTTTAATATTTCAATATTTCTCGGTGTTTACTGTAAATTTTAGATTTGGCAGATTTAAAATAAGGGGTAGAATGTGATTTCATTGTTTTTACGCAATTGAGTTTTCGAGTAATATTTTTCTTAAATTAGCCCACATTTAAGCTACACGTTTATCACACTCCTAGGATAGTCTATTCTGATAGGAAGCTTACCAATGTAATAAGATCTTGCACACATATTTTGTTTATATAATGATTTATTGTGGTTTAATGTAAATATCAATTAAATTATTGGGAAAGAAAAAATGCAACGCCCCCAACTTTTGTACACATGTGATCTGGACTGTATTTCTTTGCTTTTCATGGTTAGAATAAAACACATACATCTAACAAATTGGCAAGTGGGCTGAGCCCTGCTGGCAGTACAGTCTTCTCATGCATGTGTTTTGCCTAAAAAATTTATTAATTTCTAGGCAATCGTTGTACAGGTTTTTCCTTTGCCTACTTGTCCTCATCAAATCAGGTAACTATATTAGCCAATTACCAATGATTATAATGAACTCTTGTTCCGGACGATCTTAAACATGAGATGCTACCTTGTAAAAATATTTCAGTTTAGAGGCTTGGACTTTATTTGATCGTGGAAAGTCTTATATTCTGCCTACAATTTAAATTGTACTATACTGCTTGTTTAGGAGCCACAGTAAAATAAAATTATGGCATCCAAAGTGGTCAGTAGTGCTTTTGAGATGTCTAGGACCACAAGAAAATTTTTTTGAAGGGCTCAAGCGCCTGCAGTTGTACTGGAAAGTGCTAGCCAACTGGGCACATTTCTGTTTAAAGTTTTAAACATTAAGCTAACTTTTAGTATGTTATAGAATGGCCAATTTCAATTGGTCTTCATTATTTCTCATTGTAATTATTCGCCGTCTTTATCTGACTCTTTCCAACTTTCAAATAGGGGTCACTGAACCCAACTAAAAACAAACGCTCTATAAGGCTAAACACTGTTAATGCTTCTTTTGAATACTCATTTTTCTTTTCAGGCCATCTCCTTTTCATATTCCAGTCTCTTATTTAAATAAATGAATGGTTGCTAGGTTCATTTGGACCTTAGCATCCAGCTTGCCGAAATTGTCAACTGGAGATCTGCTGAATAAAAAGCTAGATAACTCAAAAATGACAAATAATAAGAAATGACAACCAATTGCAAATGGTCTCAGAATACCACTCTCTACATCATACTAAAAGTTAATTCAAAGTTGAACAACCCCTTTAAAAACAGTCTAGAATATGTTCTGTTGCATGTTAGAAGCAAAGATCCCAGACAGAGATGAAAATACTTTGATGATAAAATCCAGTCTCTGCTAACATTGATGACCCTACATACTAAACTGTAGTAAATAAATGCTCAGGGACTGAATTTATGTCACAGAAGTATGATAGGTCTGTATTTCCCTCTGAACTTGCCGTCCAGTCCAACATTCTTTAAAAGTCACTGCACAATGGATAATTGTATAAATGTGCATGATGCAAAGAGACACTTTTAAATTCTAATCAGTTGCTTATTTTAAAAACAATAACAATAGCAAGGCATATACAAAAAAGTTATATAAATACTTTTCTACATACAAGTACCACCCTGTCATTGCCAATAACACATGTTAATAGAGTTGCAATATAAGACTTGCTTGCAAACAACATTTTTTTGTACTTGGGCAAACTTAGCTGATGTCATAAACCACATCAAGTCCTTAGTTACTAGAGCCTGCAAAACATCCAGTCAAGCAAAGCAAGTAACATGCTGTGCTGTCTGCCTGGAAAAGAGAAAACAATGGACCTTCTTTAAAAGACACAAACTACACAGCTTAGCAAAGAGATAATGGCTCTACTGCTGACCTTGTTTCACTTTCTGATCTACTGCTCAACCGACAGCTTCAGCAAAATGCTCCAAATCACTTGCATGCATTTTATGATCGTTATTATATGGTTTAAATTTGCTTTTTGTAGATTAAAATGAATACAATAGCTCACCTGTGCTTTTTAATTAAAGTATTTCCTGTAATTTCCTGCTGTCTGCTGAAGAGGTGAAGGAACAAATACATTAGAAATGTAGGTTAGATGTGCAAGGTTATTTTTTTTAAAGTGCTCTTTTGCACAAACAAAAATGGCACCATAATTATTTATGTATTTAAAGGACAAGGAAAGTTAAACTAAAGAAGTAGCTAGAAATGTTATACCTTATGTTTTGTGTTTATGTACCAGCTCCAAGGCAACCAAAGCCCTTTAGCAGTAAAGATCTGTGTCTCCAAAGATGCCCCAGTAGTTCCCCATCTTCTTTTCTGCTGATTCACTGATTCACATGCTCTGTGCTGCTGTCACTTACTGAGCTTAGGGACCCACTCACAATATACAGTACACATAGAATAGAAATGTCACAGTATAAGGCTAATTAGTAATTAATATAGATAATTACTTCATGGCAGCACAGAAACCAGTGCAACTAGCATCAGCCCTGTAGCATTTTCTGCTTGATAATGTGTGTCAACTCCTAAGCTTAGCTTCTCAGCTGCTCAGAGCCCGCTTTCCAAGATGTGACAAGTTTGAAGTCCTGGATCATTGCTGCTATTGACAAGCTGAAACTTTAGGCTGGTGCAATAAGTTCAGTAGATAAAACATGGCATTTCTAGCCCTATGAATCTTTAGCGTTTAGTTTGGTTAATTCTCCTTTAAGGGACTCATGATGATTCAAAAGCCACTAGAATAATATATATTTTTGCAATTTTTCTGAAATCCTGCATTTACTACAGCAGTATAGGAAGGTTGGAGGCATTACTTGGGTCATAAGTAGGCTGCTTTGAAAAATCTTAATAGTACAATATGTTAGAACTACAGATAATTCTCCTCTGAAATTCGGAACCACATGGTGGAAATCCCCTGCCTGTGTAGCTATAGGGTCTCATAGAGTTTTGGCAGGGGCAGGAGCCCTTGTGTCTGCGCAGCATGGCAGATACCGGAGGGTGTCACTAGGTGTTGCTGCTGCACCCCTTTTCTATATATAGGAGAGGCATGCGCTCACACGGCCTTTATTGCTGAATGGTACGTCACTGAGGAGAGAGTGATTTTGAGATGACAAGTAGGCCAAAGTGGAGTTCGATAGGCCTGCCAAGCCTGAGGCAGGGTACTCCATTGCCTGGTAAGCTCAACATTGCAGGTTCAGAGCTTGAATGCCTTTTTGTGTGCTCACACTGTGGAGAGTGCTGGGAGCTGTAGTTCAGCAGAGGAGGACTTTATATGCTTGTACTATGGACAGTGCTCGGAGCTATGTCATGAGGATTAATCAAGCTGCATGTGCTTCACTGAATGGATTTCATCACTATGGATGCCTGCTCCAGCTTTGGATGTGCCTACCCCTCTGAGTGATCCCCAGGATGAGTTGTGCCCAAGGGAAGGTAGAAAAAGAGAGGATCTAGCATGTTTCCAGTTCGTGAAACGGGTTTTGTTGTTGCCTGCCACATGGGAGTAAGTACTTTATCCATCAGGAAAGATACTTGGGGCAGGTAGTGCTACCTGGGGACAATTGGGCTGTATTGGGGACTAAGACACTTTGTCTGCCAAATGGAGTTGCAGGACTTTGCCTGGCATGGAGGGCCAGGTTTTGGGCTGCATACATTCCCAGATTAGTGGATCAAATTAATATGTAAATGCATTTTACTTTGCCTTTTCTCTTACATAAAGTTAGTTGTTACACAGTACTTTGTGTGTTTGAATGTATTCCTAATGGGGCCACCCGCAGGTGTATTCTGGGATCCCATTAGGTGGAGGCACAGTCATGAGAGGTAATTCCCAGTAACCTTTCACTTAGCAAAGTGGACTCAGGACCTGCATTGTTAAGAAAAATGTGATGTGTTACCTTTGGCACAGGGGGTGGCCAAAAAGGGGTTACAATGTATTAATGGTATACCATACAATATTAATGTGCATGGGTATTCTGCTGTCTTCAGTTACAGTAATGAAGATTTGCTGTAGGTAGGGGTTAGTAACCCAGGGAGGTCCAGCCATATAAGTGGTTAAACGAGCAAAAATCATGTAGATGCATGTGGTCTTTTCTCTTATAAATAGCTATTCTCCATATATTTATGCATATACTGGCTAAGTAATGCCCATCCTCTTTATGGCTAAAAAGGTC
>CM044439.1:42369527-42381709 GCA_024363595.1 Xenopus borealis | reverse complement strand
AATTTTGCGTTAAATCGTTCGACCGTACGATTTTTACGAATATTCGAAAACCGCTCAAAACTTGCGAATATTTTATTTGAATTCTGCTAATTTTTATTAGCCAATTATTTGCGGGTCGACCCTTAGTAAATCTGCCCCGTAGTGTGCATGAGCGTACAGCTTAGAGTTGCTATGTGTGTAATTCTGCATGTGCTTTGCATAAACCAATTTATTATACAGTGCTGCAGAACATGTTGTTGATCTAAATATACATGTTGACAATGTGGTTTGATTTATGTATCTGAAACAATCCAATGAGTGAATCAAATCACTTAAATCTCTTCATGTCTTCAAAATCAAATGTGGCTACACATAATTCCCAGTCCCAAAGCATTTTTGTGAGGCCGGCCACACTCATGATGCCACCTCTTGCCATAGAGCAGGATACAAATAGCCATTCACAAATCCCAGATTCTGCATCCAAGAACAATTTAGACCTGTATTTATTTATCTGTGGGGATGCGTATGTGCAGTTACACTTTATTAGGTCTGCCTTTTAGTCATTATTATAAATTCTGCTTATGTTTCTGAAAACTAGTTGCCAAGTCGCTTGGACTTGAGGGACAGTCATGTTAATACTCAAATATTTGTTCATATCTACTCATTTGTCTTATATTTGTATCACTGTTTACTATGTAGTTTATTCAGTGGCACTCTATATCCACCGCTGAGATAACACTTTGAAATATAGAATATAGAAATAATTAGTGCCAGCTGTGTTTCATGGATACTGATACAGTCCCTATCAGTCACAAAGGAACATGATAATGTGCCAGTATCACTTTAACTTGAGCATTATGTTATCTTATGGGACATTTTGTTCAGGGTTAGCCAAAGTCTGCTTGATAAGCACAATATCTACATTTGATTTTCAAAAAGTACTAATACAGAAAAAGCCACCCAACACTACTACCCCCATATTCTCATCACAAGCTGAGTTAAAGGGGTTGTTCACCTTCAAGTTACCTTTTAGTATATTGTAGAAGGGCCAATTCTAAGAAACTTTTCAATTGGTCTTCATTATTTATTTTTCATAGTTTTTTAATGATTTGCAATTTTCTTCTGTTTCTTTGCAGCTTTCAAATGGGGGTCACTGACACCATCTAAAAACAAATGCTCTGTAAGGCTACAAATGTATTGTTATTGCTACATTTTATTACTTATCATTCTATTCAGTCCCTCTCCTATTCATATTCCAGTCTCTTATTCAAATCAATGCAGGGTTGCTAGGGTAATTTGTACCCTAGAAACCAAATTACTGACACTGCAAAAGGAATTCATATTTGGCAAATTAAAATACTGTCGCTTCATCTGCAGAACAATTATCAATTTCCATAACTCCCACGGACAATTCTTATGCCTCACTCTTATTATTAAATTCTTGTTCCTGGCAATATTTAAATTTGACCAACTGTTCAGAAGTATTTTTAAATCACTAGTGATAGCTAATGAAAAAGGTGACTTTAAAAATAGTCAGATTATACAGGTATGGGGCCTGTTATCCATAATGCTTGGGTCTTGGGGTTTTCCGGATAAGGGGTCTTACCATAAACATGCAAACATTAAATAAGCTAGTTTTGCCTCCAATGGGAAATTAAATCATAGTTAGCATCAGGTACAAGTTACAGATATGGAGCCTGTTATCCAGCATGATTTTTTTTTGGGTGAAAGATCTTTATGTAATTTGGATCTTCATACCTTAAGTTTACTAGAAAATCATGTAAACAATAAATAAATCCAATCGACTGTTTTTGCTTCCTATAAGTATTTGTTATACCTTAGTTTGGATTAAGTACAAGCTACTGTTATTACTGAAGAAAAATTTGGATTATTTGGATAAAATGGAATCTATGGTCAACGTCTTTCCATATTTTCTGGATAATGGGTTTCCAGAGACCAGATCATAAACCTGAACTGTTTTACTAACTAACATAATAATTTTTTAAATGTTGAATTACAGGTATGGGACCTGTTATCCACAATGCTCAGGGCCTAGGGATCTATCCATAATTTATATCTTAACTCTACTATCATGTAAACATCAAATAAAAACAATAGGATTGTTTTGGGATATCCTAGTTTGGAACAAATGCAGAAAAAAAGGAAATTATTTTTTTAAAATGTTTTTTTTTCCAAAACACATCAGTTAATAGTGCTGCTCCAGTAGACTTCTGCACTGAAATCAATTTCTCAAAAGAGCAAACAGATTTTTTTATATTCAGTTTTGAAATCTGACATGGGGTTAGCAATTTTGTCAATTTCCCAGCTGCCCCTGGTCATATGACTTGTGCCAGCACTTTAGGAGGGAACTGCTTTCTGGCAGGCTGTTGTTTTTCCTTCTCAATGTAACTGAATAGTACGCAGTGGGACATGGGTTTTTACTATTGAGTGCTGTTCTTAGATCTACCAGGCAGCTGTTATCTTGTGTTAGGGAGTTGTTATCTGGTTACCTTACCATTGTTCTGTTGTTAGGCTGCTGAGGGGGGGAAAGGAAGGCGGTGATATCACTTCAACTTGCAGTACAGCAGTAAAGAATGATTGAAGTTTATCAGTGCACAAATCACATGACTTGGGGCAGCTGGGAAATTCATAATATTTCTAGCCCCATGTCAGATTTCAAAATGAAATATTAAAAAATCTTTTTGCTCTTTTGAGAAATGGATTTCAATACAGAATTGTGCTGGTAAAGCACTATTAACTGATGCATTTTGGGGGAAAAAATTTTTTTCCCATGACAGTATGGGAATATTTTTTTTTTTCACTAAATATGTTACTATGAGCATTTGCTGCAGTTTTGAGCTCCAGTACTTAAAATGATATAAATAAGCTGGAAAGAGTGCAGAGACAGGTGTACAGAGTACAGGTGATGGAAAAATGAAGCTTTTCTCTGGAGAAAAGAGGCTTGTGAGGGGACATGATTATGTTTTAACAGTACATTAGAAAATAATATAGACAGATAGTGGGGAGTCCCATAAAAAAGATTTAGGAACAAGAGGCCATCCCTTTAGACCTGAGGAACTGAATGTTCATTTGAAGCAGAAAAAATGGTTGTTCACAAGTCAGTGAGGTTGGGGACTTGCAGAATGTGCGGCCGGATGATGTAGTGATAACAGGTTCTATTAATGCCTTTAAAAGAGGGTTGGCTGAATTCTTGGACAAGCATAATAACCAAGGCTATAGTATAGTATAGTAAGTTTAGACTATATATATATTTATATGTGTGTGCTGGGGATCATTTGGAAGAGTTGAACTTGATGGACTATTGTCTTTTGTTTTCAACCCAAATGTAACTATGAAACGTTATAACATAAACACAGCTGAGATGATGCTTTAGTGTGAAGAACATGTATGCTCCTATGTACCATATTGTGACAGTTCTGTGCAGGCCCGGACTGGCAATCTGTAGGTTAGGGCAAATGCCGGAGGGGCTGCTATAAGGTCCCATAGAAAGTCAGTATTTAGTGGGCAGTTAGGAGCTGTTTGGGCCTCTGTAGGGGCTGATTTGGCCTCTATGAACCTGAAATGCCAGGGCCTATTTTGATTCTCAGTCTGGACCTGGCTCTGTGGGAAAGTCTCCTTTTGAGAAGGATGCAATTTTGCTTTTCTAAAAAATACTAGAAACTCGCTCAAGGAGTTCAGTACTTCTCTTTTGAATGACAGTTACGTGTCTCAGCTTACAGAAGTCACTATTTTAGTGAGATCATTTAAGCAAAGTCTGTGTCATAAAATATTCAGTTTGTGTCCTTAAGCCAAGTACCTATATCTGTTTCCTGCAGGACTTTTACAATGTGTTGTGGTGCGCTCTCTAATGATATTCTTGCAGCAGTTTGAGGTACAAAGCTCTAGGGGAAATTGCACAGACAAACAGGCCTTCCTTGTTTTTAAACTCCAGATTAATAACATATATTAATATATTTTGATTTGCAGTTACTATTTAGATGCCCAGTGAGCAGACTGGTCCAGATCTGCCTACATACAGTAGATTCTACAATTCTACATAATTGTGTCCAGGTCTGGACTGAGAATTAAAATAGGCCCTGGCATTCAGGTACACAGAGGCCCAATGAGCCCACACAGAGACCCACTAAATACTGACTTTCTATGGCACCTTATAGCAGCCCCTCTGGCATTTGTCACAACACACAGATTTCCAGTCCGGGCCTGCTTGTGTCTCAACAGCAAATGCACATACATCGCTTTCAAAAACCTACTGTGTCACCTACAAGCAGAATAAATACAGGTGACCACAATATTTAAGCAGCGTAAAATATATTACTAGAATTACAGTTTGCATGATTGACAATGAGTTTTCCCACATAATACAGGTTTGGGACCTGTTATCCAGAATGCTCCAGACCTGGGGCTTTCTGGATAATGGATCTTTCTGAAATATAGATCTTCATAACCTTAAGGCTACTAGAAAATCATGTAAACATTAAAAAACCCCAATAGGCTGATTTTGCCACCAATAAGGATTAATTATATCTTAGTTGGGATCAAGTACAAGGCACTGTTTTATTATTACAGAGAAAAAGGAAATAATTTTTACAAATTTGGATTATTTGGATAAAATGGAGTCCATGCGAGACAGCCTTTCTGTAACGTTGAGCTTTCTGATAAAGGGTTTCCAGATTACGCAGGTTGGGGTTGTTTTCTCTGGAAAAGAGGCGCTTGCGAGGGGACATGATTACACTTTACAAATACATTATTAGAGGACATTATAGACAAATATCAGGTCACCTTTTTACCCATAAAGAGGATCACCAGAGGCCAGGACTGGACTGAGAATCAAAATATAGAGGCCCACACAGTCCCCACCAGCCCACTAAATACTGACTTTCTATGGCACCTTATAGCAGCCCATCTGGCATTTGCCCTAACCCACAGATTGCCAGTCCGGGCCTGCCAGAGGCCACCCCTTAAGACTAGAAGAAAAGGACTTTCATTTGAAGCAGCGTAGGTGAGGACAGTGAGGTTGTGGAATGCGCTGCGAATTTCCACATTTTGCCACGGGCGAGTACATTCACCAAACTGTGGGGAAATTCGCAGCATCAAAAAAAAGATTTGCCTTCTTTTTCTGACTCTTTCCAGCTTTCAAATAGGGGTCACTGACTAGTGATGGGTGAACTTCTCCTGTTTTGCCAAAAAATTCGCGAATTGCCTGTGAAATGGCGAAAAATGCACAAAACGTGTGAACAATTTGACGCACGCCTGTTTTGTCCAAATGCATTAAAGTAAATGGGTGTCCAAAAATTTTTGACATGTAACAATTTTTATGTGTGCGACTATTCTGATGTGCGTCAAAATTATTTGGACACTCATTGACTTTAATGCATTTGAACAAAATAGGCGCGCATCACATTGTCACTGTCATCAAAATTGTCGTTGGAGTCAAAATTTGCGTATTGCTAACTTTTCGTCACTACACAGGAAAGTCACAAATTTTTCTGTGAAACGGGAGGAATTCATCCATCGCTAGTCAGTGACCCCCATTTGAAAGCTGGAAAGAGTCAGAAAAAGAAGGAAAATTGTTTAACAAAACAAAAAGGATCAGTTGAAAAGTTGCTTAGAATTGGCCATTCTATAACATAATAAAAATGAACTTCATCTCATATGAACGTAATAGGATTACATTTCATAATTAGTGATGGGTGAATAAGTTTACCTGGCACTAATTTGCGGCGATTCTCTCGTGAAATTTCGCGGGCATCAGAAAAGTTGCTTGCTTTAAAATCGGTGTGTTTGTCAACACTATTCGGATGCCCATTGACATTAACGCCAGCGTCAGCTTAGACACGGGCGTCAGTTTGCGATTTTCAAGATTTTTCATGAAAATGTCCGATTTTCAAAATTTTTTGGGAAAATGTCTGGTTTTGACAAAATGTTTGGGAAAATGTCTGATTTTCATGATTGTTTGTGAAACTTTCCGATTTCACAATGTTTGCGTGAATTTTTCACCGTTTCGAGAATTTTGCAGGAAATTCTTGGGCAAAGTGAAACGGGGGGAAATTCGCGCATCACTATTCATAATAATGCAGTACACACACACTGTATGTGATTCAGCCCTTGTGCAGCAATGTTAGTATTGGTTGCTATCAGGTGTATTTACCCCATGCTATATGTGCAGCAAAGCAACATTCTCATAAAGTAATAAATGACGGGTCCGTAGTGATGAGATGCAACTTCATTGTTCTCCGTGATAGCAGTTATACATCTGTGGAGTTAGTTATTGCCTGGCTTGTGGCGTTTATTTAACTTGTGCAGTATCTAACACTAAATGAACTTCAAAGCAAAGAAAAAAAGAAGTAGAAATGAAAGAAATATTGTTTTCTATGGATTTATGCACGACCTAATGTAACAGTGACATGCTTAAACCGAGCAGAACTAAATTCGGCCCCAGGACGTTCAATATGAAATAAAATCATTCAGCTTGTACTTACTGTGTTCTCTGTCATCCTCTCGCTTGTTAGTTCAGCTAGTTCTTTAATCCCATAAACTCCCCAGTAATCATTTCTCTTCACTCTGCAGTAGTGGATAAAAGTGTTGTAAACCAGACTTTAATTAAACAGCCCTTTATACCCGCCAAACAAAAACCAGTGGGAAGCTTTAGAAGTATTATTAGACATCACTCATAATCTTAAAGACACCATCATACAGAATTCCTGATTAGCGACGGACAGACCTTGCCATTTGATGATGCACACATAATGCACAAAAGCTTTCGAAGCAGCAATGTATTTATATATATATTACATGAAAAACTATAAGTAGTGATGGGCGAATTTATTCGCCTAGCTGGAATTTGCAGTGAATTCCTGTAATTCGCGAAATGGCAGTGAAAATTTGGCAGAGAAAATTCACCGGCATCAATTTCCGATTTTCACAAATTTTTCGTGAAAACGTTCGAAATTCACGAATTTTTCGTGAAAACATTCGAAATTCACAAATTTATAGTGAAAACAATCGAAATTCACAAATTTATAGTGAAAATGTTCGAAATTCACGCATTTCTAGTGAAAACTTTTGAATTTCACGAATTTTCTGAAATAGTTCAAAATTCACAAATTTATAGTGAAATTGCTTGAAATTCATGAATTTATAATGAAAACATTTGAAATTCACAAATTTATAGTGAAAATGTTCGAAATTCACACATTTCTAGTGAAAACGTTTGAATTTCACGAATTTTGTGAAATAGTTCAAAATTCAGTCGAATTTTTGAAGTACTAGCCCTTTAAAATCATTCCTCTTCGACACTTTGCCACCTTAAAGCTGTCGAATTGCCATTTTAGCCAATGGGGGACCTCATAGAACCTGTCCTGAAAATTTTTCTAAGTTCCAAGAATTCAAAGGATTTTGCGGAAATCAGAATTAGGTCCATTTTCGATTGAAAAAAGCCCTTTAAAAAAACTTCGAGGGTCGAATTTCGAAGTTTTTTCACTTCGAAAATTCGGCCCTTAGTAAATCTTCCCCATTGAAAATAGAGAGTCGTTGGAAAAAGTTATTATTTCTGGTGAAGTATCTGAAAACAACTAGTTGTTTAAATGTGAATAACCCCACATTATATCAATAGTCACTAGGACAGACAGTAGAAAGGGACAGACACTGTTTTCAATAGCAATACATATACAAATAACTTAAAAACCATAGGAGAATGTGTAACACATGTATATTACAAAGTTGCTCAGAATCATGTTTTGTTTAATTGGGTACATTTTTATTTTGGGGTCGACTTGCCCTTTAAGATATGAAGATCCAAATTACGGAAAGATCCAAGCTCCAGAGAGTTCTGGATAACAGGTCCCATACCTGTATAATCTACAATTAGTATAGATACTGTTATATCAAATTTATAGATTATACAGTATATAGATAGGTCTGTATGAGTATATATGTGTACTGGGGATCATTGGGAGGGGTTGAACTTGATGGTATTTTGGTCTTTTTTTTTTCACCTTAACTATGTAACTTTATATCCCAGAACATGGGGGATAGCCAGTGACGACTTCACAGCCATCGCAACACTTCACCAGGAGAAAATTCACTCGGACAATGCTAATTCGCTAAAGTGCGAAGTTGCGTCCAGGGTGCCGAACGCTGGGGAATTTTCTCTAGTTTTACCATGACAAATCAAGAAAATCAAAGCGAAGCTGCTCTAGTGTTCAATTCAGCATAGTGCAACATCAATAGAGTTCCTGCGCTCAGACTAATTTGCATACACTGGTCAATTTAAAGTGGAATGGAGCTATTTAATTTACATGGTGCATCTAATACATTACATTTACACTGATAACTGGACATGCCAAGGGAAAGTCAGTAGTTGTTGTCAAGAGTTGTTTTAATGCCCTACACATAGGGCCACTGTCAAATAATGTATGGGGGAAACCGGGTGATCGAAAAAAAATTTAATGCCTTTTGCAGCCCAACACCCTGAAAAATTAAAAAGTCACCAGAGTTTTTTGTACTTAGAAGATATTCCACTCAAAAATGATGATGTACTGGAGATTGAGGATGTTCTATGCACTCCAATGCACTTTGCCAGGTCAGAGCTGGGGAAGGCAAGTCTAGCGAAAGACGTAACGTTCAGTAAAATCCGCATCTTAGTGAATTTGCTGAGTTACGTCCATTTGCCAGAGCATTAGAGTGCAAGCAATGCTAGCGTACATCTCCTTCACTAGTCAAGTGACGCGTGCACTCATTAGTAAATCAGTGATGTAATGACGTCACACTGGCGAATTTTTGATTGCGTTGGTCACTTCACCCTTTAGTGAAACTGCCCCTATGTGTTTCCTCATATTGCTGCACAGACTTGGCAACATTATCAAACACAGTAACCCATAGCACCCAATCAACATTTGCGTTCATTATTCTACCTGCAGTAGACAAGTCGAAGGTAACTGCTGATGGGCTGCTGAAGCATATTTACCCAGTGTTTGTAAGTGATCCCAGTGAAGAGTGATAACTGGCACCTGCTATGGGCTTATTAGTAGTGATGGGCGAATTTATTTGCCTGGGTCGAATTTGCGGCAAATTCCTGTGGTTTTCCGTCAGTGAATAAATTCGCGAAACACCACGTGGTGTCCGTTTTTACGACACATTTTTTGGACGCCATTGCAAATGTGCGCCCACGTTGAAAAACAAACACCTGTGTCCAAAACGAGACGCCAGGGCTGTTTCGCGAATTTTTCGCCGAAATTTCCCAAAAAACGCATCTGAATTTGTTCCCCCACGGCGAATCACAGGAATTCGCTGTGAATTCAACCCAGGAAAATAAATTCGCCCATCACTACTGGTATGGGACCTATTATCCTGAATGCTCGGGACCTGGGGTTTCCGGATAAGGGATCTTTCCGTAATTTGGCTCTTCATACCTTAAGTCTACTAGAAAATCATGTAAACATTAAATAAACCCAATAGGCTGGTTTTGTTTCCAATAAGGATTAATTATATCTTAGTTGGGATCAAGTAAAAGGTACTGTTTTATTATTACAGAGAAAAAGGAAATCATTTTTAAAAATTTGGATTATTTCATTATAATGGAGTCTATGGGAGACGGCAATTGCATAATTTGGGGCTTTCTGGATGACGGGTTTCCGGATAAGGGATCCAATAACTGTACTAAAAATTCGGCGAAGCAAAACGCCCCAGATTGGCCCATCACTACTAATTAGCAGTTGCTCTCACAGCCACTTGCAATATTTTAACAACTGATTAAAGTGTTAAAGAAGCAGAGAAAATCAGCACTGCCCTTCTCACTTCACTGAATAAGACCAGCATGTTGCAAGCGGCACATTTCCTTCTTAAATTAACAAATTAGAAAGATTTAGGAAAATGAAAACCTCGTAGCAACAGGATAGCTCATTATTTTATTTAAAAAAACACAACCAAAATCCTAATTAAAAAACTTCAATTAACTGGATTGGAAAAAAAAAACACCATAAAATCAAGTGAAAACCCAAATCGTCTGATTTGTTTTAACATTTTTCCCAAATCGCTCAATTTATTTGCCCGAAAAACACAAATTTTTAGGTTAAACCATACGCAAACCACAATAACTTCAAATTGAGATAGTAGCCTCTCCCGTTTACTTATATGAGACTTCGACAGGTCTCAGATGGTGGAATTTCGGATTCAGGCTTTTTGCAGCATCGGGGTAAAATAAATCTCGAAAAAATGTTGAGTTTCTTTTACCATGAAAAATTCCAGTTTTTACCCCCAAAAGCCAGACCAGATAAATTCAAGGTTTAGTAAATAACCCAGCATTTAAAGAAAATGTGGTGGCACTGCCTCTTGAAGTAAAAAATACTATTTATTGGATCATTTAAAAGAGTAGCTGGAGTGCATAAGACGCCTAACGCGTTTCGGGAACACGCCGTAATCTTAAACCTAGCCTATGATTAAGTGGTGTTCCCCGAAACGTGTTAGGCGTCTTATGCACTCCAGCTACCTAACTTTTTAAATGATCCAATAAATAAATAGTATTTTTTACTTCAAGAGACGGTGTGCCCCCATATTCTCTTCAAATTCTGAATTGCTGCAGTTGAGGAGCCCTGCATGATTTTGGGCACACCTGGTCCTCTACAGTCCCTCCAGAGGTTTGGGCGAGTGAAAGGGATTGTAAAGAAAAATCAACATTTTATTTCAAAGTACAGGTATGGGGTTTGTTATCTGGAAACCTGTTATCTTATCCAGAAAACTCCAAACTACGGCTGTCTCCCATAGACTCCATTTTAAACAAATAATTCACATTTTTACAAATAATTTCCCTTTTTTCTGTAATAATAAAACAGTACTTTTACATTGAACTTGATCCTAACTACAATATAAGTAATCCTTATTGGAAGCAGAACAATTCTATTGGGTTTGTTTAGGGGCAGATATAATAAGGTTCGAGTCCATGAAAAGTCAAGTGTTTAAGTTGTATTAATGGTCAAAGCTCACATCTTCAGGTAAAAAAAAAATAAAAAATTTAAAGTTTTTTTTTTTAAAACTCGAATATTTCAGATTTATTATACCCCAACCCCTGGAAATAGGTAGAATCCAAAAATACACCATCTAAAACCTGCTGTGGTGATGTTGGAGCCAATGGCAGAGGTCCCTTGAAACAGCCTTCTTGATGTTTGAGTTTTTTCAGAGGGTTTGGCCCAAAAACTCGAATTCAAGTATTTTTCTGCAGAAAACCTGATCAAATCGAGCTTTTGGGTTTTGGGACTCGAACTTGCAGAGTCTGTTTTTTCCCATTCAAGGTTTTTCTTAAATAAGAACCATTTGAGTTCAGAGTTCATTCGAGCTATAAGAAACTAAACCTTTCATAACTAAACCATCATGAAGATCCAAATAACAGTTAGTCCCCTTATTCAAAAACTCCAGGTCCCAAGCACTTTAGATAAAAGGTCTGATAAACCTGTATATTCAAATAATTTTGTGTGGGAAAATATGCTTTCTGTTACTGTGAGAGCTGTTTCTTTACATTGACAGTTTATTTATAAACATATTTATGCAATTTATTACACAACCTGTTTTTATATACTGTATTTTTGTTTTGTTTTCACTAGAAGCAAAACTTCTCCTTTAAATAAAGAGAATATTGTTTATCTTATAATGGCAAGGGAAATTTCTCAAGCAGTTGTAAGAACTGTGTTAAAATAGAAACTTGGGAAATGATTTTGTGTACAACAGTAAATAGATTTAGGTTTATGGGTATTTTTCTGATATGTTACTGCAATACTTTTGCTGATCTGGCAGTTCCAATGAAAACTGTGGGAAAATATTTGCAAATATGAGCTGGCAGGGTTCAGAGTAAAACAGGGTTTTGTGGGGGGGATCTTAGAATTAATATAAATTAGAACAGTTCAACCTATTGTCCATTGTCTGTTGGTGAGGGCTGTGGATTGTACTTCAGTGAAGGGCTTTAGGCTGGGAAGTATAGATTTAAATTGCTAATACAGGCACAATTTATACCTACTAACTATACCTTCCCAAAAGTTCAAATCCTTCCTTCTACTATAGCCACCATCTCACATTGCTACACTTGCTATCCCAAAGCCACAGCCCATCCCCAGAGACTAATATCCCACTGCTACTTTAGGCACCATCTCTCCCTACTATACCTGATATCTCACAGTCCCTCCCCAGATACTATT
>CM044439.1:42281091-42303020 GCA_024363595.1 Xenopus borealis | reverse complement strand
TTTTGCACAGCCTATTTACCCAGTTTTTATTTTTACCCTGAACTGTTCCTTTAAAGGGATACTGTCAAAGGAAAAAAGTTTTTTTCAAAATGCATCAGTTAATAGTGCTGCGCAAGCAGAATTCTGCATTGAAATCCATTTCTGAAAAGAGCAAACAGTTTTTTTATATTTAATTTTGAAATCTGACATGTCAATGTCCCAGCTGCCACAAGTCATGTGACTTGTGCTCTGATAAACTTCAATCACTTTTTATTGCTGTACTGCAAGTTGGAGTGATATCACTCCCTCCCTTTCCCCCACCCAGCAGCCTAACAAAAGAACAATTAGAAGGTAACCAGATAACAGCTCCCTAACACAAGATAACATCTGCCTGGTAGATCTAAGAACAACACTCAATAGTAAAAACCCATGTCCCACTGCGTACTATTCAGTTACATTGAGAAGGAAAAACAACAGCCTGCCAGAAAGCAGTTCCCTCCTAAAGTTCTGGCACCAGTCACATAACATGGGGCAGCTGCGAAATTGACAAAATGTCTAGCCCCATGTTAGATTTCAAAACTGAATATAAAAAAATCTGTTTGCTCTTTTGAGAAATGGATTTCTAATGGAACAGCAATATTAACCGATGTGTTCTAAAAAAGAAAAAACATGTTTTCCCATGACAGTATCCCTTTAATTATTTGAGGCCTACTGGGTATTTATAGGTGGCATTTGTTGCAGAACTATACCTATAGTTTGATGGTATGAGTTTTAGTTGTACAGCAGCTAAGGGGGTCATGTAATATTAGGAGCAAAGCTTACTACCATTCTTATCACCAAAAGCAACCACTTAGCATTTAGTGGTCATCTTTTTTAAAAGCAAACATTTCATTGGCCACTATGGGTTACTGCACCTGGGCAAATTTTGTATGTTTTTTAAACATATAGGGGGTAAATATGGCAAATGCTGCTGATTCCTAATCTAGTAGTTTTTGACAATGTTTGGATGAACCTTCTTCTTACAATCCCAGTTCCAAACACACCGTTCATATCTCCACTTATTCTTAAAAGCACAATAGAACAGCACCTCCAGGAGGATTAGGCCATGCCTGAAATGCAACAACATTTTTACTCATCTGTTTTTGTTTTTTTAATGCACGTGTCGGGGTCAAGACAATTGCCGTGGCACTGCAGGTTCATGTTTTGTCCAATTTGATCTCAGAATCTCAAAATGTTTTAGAGGAAACGGTGATATGTTCCTTTTACTTGTTTCTATCTCCCAAGCTGCGTTTAGGTAATTTTGTTAACAGAGCCAGAGAGCTTCCTGTTTTAGTCAAAACAGCGAAAATGAAAAAAAAACTGACCGCTTTGTTTGCTTTACAAATATACCGACTCATTTTTAAAGTGCGTGATGACAAGAGAGAGAAAAAAAAATGTACATAAAACCGAAGCCACATCGCAAGGATTGATGTACACGTGTATTAAGAAACAGTTCTAGTTTTGCTTTTTACTTCCTTTTTTTCCCCACGTCCTTTTAATCTTTACAGCCGTACAAGCAGAGGGTAATACAATATAATCGCTTATTACACAGTTATGAAATCTTTTTTATTACAATCTGTACATTTCAGATATGACTCAGTAAATGGCTAGGGCAGTGTCAATCCTGGGGGCCCCACCTATAAACATACCACATGCTCTGTGCCTTACAGGCTTCACATTTACCTGCCCCTTTTGTTACCCAATAATCCATGAGACCCGTTTTCGGGATGAAAAGGCCACAGCATAGATAAATGTAACAAATAAAAGAAGCATTATGTACAAGAAAACATCAGAGGAAACAGTAAATATACACCAATGGGCAGATTCAATAACGGGCAAATTTTCGCCAGCGCCTGCTTTGCACACCTCGCCAGGCGCAAATTCGCTACCACTATGCTATCTCACTAATATGCGAAGTTGCTTCCTGGGCACAGAACGCTGGCAACTTTTCGCTAGCTTTACTTTAGCAGTGCGAGCATTTCAAAGGGAAGATGAGCTAGCATTCGTTTGAGCCTAGTGAAAATTTACTAGTGATCTTGTGCTTAGGTCAATTTCCATAGGGCGGGAAATTTAAAGTTGTATGGTGGTCTTTATTATAAATGTTTGAAGTTACCTCTTTTTTTTTTCACATGTCCAGGGAACCTTAATAGAGAGTTAATATAATGCCCTACACATGAGCCCAATGTAAAATGAATTTTCCATGTCATAAAATGTCTGGAGAAAACCGGTTACCTAAAAAAAGTTTGTTAGGAGTTTTGCAGGCAATCCTGCTTCAAAAAAGGAAAAGTGGCCAGAGTTTTTGGAATTTTAATGCGTTGTCGGCAGACAGGATATGATTAAGTGACAGAAGATTTGAACTTTCAGAAGATTTTGAACTTTGACTGGTCTGAGGTGGCAAAGTCAACTCTTGCAAAACAGGTAACAGTCTATAACATTCATACTTTACGGAATTTGCGGATCAACTACCTTTCACTTGAGCGAAAAGTCGCCTGGCGCTAGCGAATTGTCCTCTGCGTCTGTGAATTGGCGATGTCCCTGCAAATTCAATTTCTGGTGAAAATACACTAGCGTTAGACACTTCGCCCTTTAGTAAATCTGCCCCTAAATGTCAAACCCCCCCAAACTGCTCTTCTTTGTCATCAAACACCAATATTCATCTCTCCTAACTGTAACCTCTCCACCTTCCAGAATCCTACCAGCTAACCCACAAGGATAAGCCCATGTCTTGCTTTTACAAAGTCCAGAAATCACTTCACCTTACTTCTCCCCTTCCCCAATCACCACCCCTAGTTACCTTACCATTTCAACCCTGTCATGCCCCCTATTGCTCCACAGCTGCACTGCTCAATCCCATGGGCTTTCTGAGGCTGATATAAACACAGCTGCTAAACTGCACAAGTTTCTCACTAGCATACTGTATAAAATTAATTTCCGGTTGGTTGCAGTTGTCAAATGCCCTAGTGCAAATTAACACCCATATTGATAAATCAGGCCTCGTGTATAAATTCACAACAGCAACTGTATGCATTCACCAGTACAGGTGTGGGACCTGTTATCCAAAATGTTCAGGACCTGGATAATGACAATTTTTGTATCTTCACACCTTAAGTCTATGAGAAAATCACATAAACATTAAATAAACCCAATAGGCTGGTTTTGTCTCTAATAAGGATTAATCTTATGTATCAAATACAAGCTACTGTTTTATTATTACAAAGAAAAAGGAAATTTTTTTTTTTTTAAATTTCAATTAATTGGATACAATAGAATCTATGGAAGATGGCCTTTGTCTAATTCACAGCTTACTGGATACAGGTTATATCATATCCCATACCTTTATTAAAAGCTTGAAACCTTCACAGATTTCCTCTTAATAATATAAGTCCTCCATTAAAGGGGACCTGCCACCTTGACAAAAAAGGCTGTATAATAAAAGTCCCTTTCAAATTAAACATGAAATCCAAATTATTTTTGTTATTACAACATTCATAGCTGTTTCACTTTCTATTCAGCACTTACTAGTTGTCACTGCTCTCCCCACGTTCCCACCATTTTGATTGTGTTACCAGGGCATGGGGATGGACATCTGGTCCCCCATTCTGGTAAATAAACAAGATTTTGAGATGATGTAAGAATTGCCATAATAACAGTGTCCACAAAATGGTTCCTGCTTGTTTCCTACAATTATGAGTTCCCAGACCGAAGGAAACAAGAATCAAACAATATATAGAGTGTGAGAGATATATTAATGGGTCTGTGTTTCCCTATATGCACAAGAACTGTGAATGGGATCCTGGAAGACACCTAATGAGTTCATGAATCAGACGCCTGTAAAAAAAAATACTACAAGTGTTCAGGCATCCAACTCGTTTTTTCTTTACCAATTACCATCTAACCAAAAAGAGTATGTTGATCAATATGTGCAAGAAGCATGTACACGGTGCAAGGGCCCTAGGTTGACTTCTAATGCACATTCACCTGATTGCTGATACACAACTTCAGTGTCGGACTGGCCCACAGGGATACCAGGAAAACTCCCAGTGGGCCCTGGTGTCAGTGGGCCCTCTTGCTTCTAACAATTTGGCCTATTTCATGTTCCAACTTCCAAGCTGGAAAGATGGTAGCCACTGCACAGCAGTTCGGAAAGTGTTGCAGGGACACATTTGTGTTGGGTTGGAGGTCAAGAAGGTCTGTCAATTGGGCATTTAAAATGCCCCTTTAAATGCAAAGGGTGACTTCTTAGGTTTCTTGTGCCCAGCCTCTTGATCTTCTTCACTGAAGTCAGAAACCAAAAGGATCACAACACCTACAGTGTTCGGCTTAGTACAGTTATGTACAGGTACGGGGCCTGTTACCCAGAATCCATAATTTGGATCTTCATATCTCAAGTCTACTAGAAAATCATTTAAACATGATATATCTTAGGATCAATTTGTATTATTACAGAGAAAAAGGAAATCATTTTTTTAATTTTTGATTATTTGGATAAATGGAGACTGCCTTCCTGTAGCTTCAGAACTTTCTGGATAACGGGTTTACAAATAAAGGATCCCTTACCTGTACCTATGCTGGCATAAATACATTTGTAGTAATCATCTGTAAAATTACACCTCCAGGACTGCTAGGTTCCATGTCTACTCTCAATATAAACCCTGTAAACACAGCATCAACATGCCTGAAAAATCACTGATTTTGTACCCCATCAGCCTTTTAATATGTATCAAAACCTCTGCTCTTGACTTGAGAATTTCAGAATATTCTGCATACAAGTATTAACAGAATATAACATTGATTTCCTCAGATTCATGCAATGTAATTTACCAACTCTCATCTTCAAAAGATGTCGAACTTTATAACACTCTAGTGAGTCAACAGGATGCGCTTGGCATTGTAGGACGAACAGTAGGAATCCTGGTAGATAAACACCACTGCTAAGTGACAAAATACTCAATATATTTGTTTTAAACACTAGTTTTAACCTCACAAAAAACTTAAGGGGATTCTGATTTTTATGATGTAGTTTTCATTTCTAAATTACATTGTTTTCACTGGAAATAATTCACTCTACCATATAAAATGTAATTCCTGAACCAGCAAGTGTATTTTTAAGTTGTAATATTGGTGTGTAGGCAGCCATCTCAGGTCATTTTGTCTAGTCATGTGCTTTCAGAAAGAGCCAGAACTTTAGGATGGAGCTGCTTTCTGTCAAGGTGTCTAAGTGGGACCTGGATTTTACTATTGAGTGCTGTTCTTAGATCTACCAGGCAGCTGTTATCTTGTGTCAGGGAGCTTCTATCTGGTTATCTTCCCATTGTTCTGTTGTTAGGCTGCTGGGTGGAGGAAAGGGAGGGGGTGAAATCACTCCAACTTGCAGTACAGCAGTAAAGAGTCACTGAAGTCACAGCACAAGTCACATGATTCGGGGCAGCTGGGAAACCGACAATATTTCTAGCCCTGTGTCCGATTTCAAAATTAAATATAAAAAAATCTCTTTGCTCTTTTGAGAAATGGATTTAAGTACAGAATTTTGCTGGCACGGCACTTTTAAAGGAAAACTATACCCCTGAACAATGTAGGTCTCTATAAAAATATATTGAATAAAACAGCTTATACAGTATGTATGTAAAACACTGCTTCATGCACATAAACCATTTTTCATAAGGATATACGTTTTTAGTAGTATGTGCCATTGGGTAATCATAAATAGAAAACTGTCATTTTAAAAAATAATGGCCCCCCCTTGGGAAAGTATGATTCACGGTGCACACACTCTCCTCCCCCCTCCACAAACACACACTGCCTAAGCCATAGACTTCTACAGTTATTGTTGTCCAACATAAATCCATAAAGCCCAGTGCACTATTAAATGTCTGTAAACTCACCACACCTGTTATAAGAATACAATAATGCAGACAATGAACACAGTATTACCAAAACTGAAACCTTGGATCTTGTGATGCTCAAAACTGTCATGCTTTAAGTAATGCAAATTATCCTAGGTGAAAAACAAGAAGATTTTTTGAAATGTCCTCATTGAGACACCGATAAACACTTTCTTCACTATGCATCACCTTTATATTAGTGCTTCTACATTAGTAGAAGCATAGGCCTGGGTATCATCGACTCTTTGATGGAAATCATTTCAAATATAAGTTAATATTAGTGAGACTGATGAAAAGAAAATCTGTGTGTTATTAAAGAGTAACTAAAGCCTAAAAAAATAGATATAGAAATGTTGCTTTTAAGTACAAGTATGGGATCCTTTATCCAGACAACTACAAATTACAAGGAAGCCATAGTCCATCGACTCCATTTTATTCAAATACTCCAAATTTTAGAAAATTTCCTTTTCTCTGTAATGATAAAACAGTACCTTGTACTTGATCCAAACTAAGATGTGATTAAAACTTATTGGAAGCAAAACCAGCCTATTGGGTTTATTTTATATTTATTTGATTCTCTATTAGACGGTGTGAAGATCTATAATCTGGAAAACCCCAGGTCCAGAGCAATCTGGATAACAGGCCCCATGCCTGTACTGAACTTCCAGTTCAGTGGCCCTATTATGACCAGGCCTTGTCCACAGCATCTTGTTAGGCCATATTTTGGATGTGATTGACACTTCATATGTTCAGTCTTCTCTGGACTGCCTTTGAAAAGCTAAACTTAGGGGGTTAGTGGAAATATTTAAAACATAAGCAAACAATGAGGTTTAATTTGTCATAGAAGTTGATGCTACAGGGCTGATTATTAATTCTGATACAGTATAGAGGTAATTTGAGTCTGAATTAATGACTAATCAGATTTGCATCATGAATTTTCTATTATATATATATATATATATACTGTACTGTATATTGTTAATTAACTTACAGCACATGCATCAATCAGATGTAGGTAGCTACTTATGGGCATGCTCTGAGGCAGATATCGTCTCTGTCAACTGGCCTAGTTGGCAGTGCAGAAGCATTTTATGTCTAATTCTTTGTTGAGCTTTACTTCTCCTTTAAAAGCTAATCAGTGGCTAAGAACAGTAATCTTGGCCATAAAAACGGGGAAGTCCCCAGTCACACTGACAGCAACACCACAATAAATTAAATGAACCAGGCAGAGTTGCGCATTGTTGAATCAGCTGACAGCCAGCTGACTTGTACTTACCCCATACAAGCTCACAGGGGCATTCCCATTTAAGCCTTAAATGATTCAACATCCTATTCAAGGGGTAACGTGTGAAATGAGATAGTGTTACTGCGTGTTATACTATGCTGGTTTACACAAAACAACATTCTGTTAGCAAGAAATGCCACCTTATATTTTGCAGATGGTCACATTTATTCCATACAATGTTGGGTGGTTTTATGTAGGGCATTTAGGGAGGGAAGGATCTTACTATGCAGTGGTGAACAATACCTTTCCTATAGGCATCTAACATTAATGGGCAGGCTCACAATCTGTCAAAAATAACTACAGATTATTATGCATTAGAATAAGAACTGTTGCACAGGTTAACGGCTGGCTCACAATCTGTCAAAAATTATTATTATGCATTAGAATTACAAATTCACAAGGACGTGCCGATACGTCCTACATAGTTGTAGGTGGTTTGACCCTGTCTCTGCTTGGGAAGCTGATAATGCAAATCAGCTTTAACCTAGGAAATTACAGCTAGGCTGCATATTATTTTTATTATGAAAGCTAAAACAGTCTACGTGTGTTATATATTCAGGACACATACACGAAGGGAACCAGTGTTATAGTTCAGTGAAAACGAATTGCATTTAAATGAACGCTAGTTTTTATGCTTTGCACCACTTTAGAGATGAATGTGTGCAGTCATGACAGTTTCATGTTTAGAAATGTTCTGCTAAACCAGTTTGATGTAAAAGATAACACATACCATGGCAGTAGAATTGATTTTAGAAAATAAAACAAACAGAATAATATTTATAATGTATAGTTCTGGGAATGACTGTTTATAGTCTCCTTCATTTCAATGCTTTGAATGCAGAACCCACAATAGTTCAAAACTGTAAATATTTCTGCTTCCACTTTTAAACGGCAGTGAAATGTTTGTATTTTGTATCAAAAAGTAACGTCCAAATGGTTTTCTTCATGTAACTTTCGCTTTCAAACGGTAATATTGCTACGAAGGCTGACTAAAAACGTGCATTAATTCGATCCTGTTTACACCCACCGGCAACATTTATTTTTCAGTCGTTAAATGAATGTCAGACCTCGATTTTTTACAGTTAATGCAACGGCAAAATAAACAGTTCATCGAACAAACCTGATTCGGGTTCATTCTCTGACATCACTAAGCCCCAGATATTGTTATCAAAAGGGAGGAGAAGGCAAATCGTGGGCGGTTTAATAAATGATAAACACCATTAAACTGACAGTAAAATGATTCACTAAACCTTCCTAAAATGAGTATTTTAACTCTGTTTTTCAGTGTGTTGGCGTGTGCCAAAGGGTAACTATATTTTGCTAGTCTGTAATGATTCAGACTGAAAGAAAAAGAATACAAGCTGGTTTATAGATTCAAATTAGTTATTGGCAAAAATGTGATCAAAAATAGCTTCTTCTGTACGGTAAACATACTAACCTCATACAGGAAGTAAGCTGTGGAGAGCAAAGAACTATTACAATTTGAGGGAGATGGGAAAGTCACAACATGTTCTACAGAAATCGAGAAAGAAAAAAAAACAACTTTTTTTGTTTCAATGCTCTTTTTTGGATATTTATTTCGTTTTTTCAAAGAACTCGCCACGTGCTTTTGGTAGAAAACATGTGACAAAAGATTTCTGAACAAGAATAATGGCTGCCGCAAAGTTATACAAATATACTAAATATAATAATGTTGTGGTTGCTGTATTGAGCATCAGGCTAAACGGGTATCCTCCCCGAAGTCTAATAAGGTCAGGCAGGCGAAACTGCCCCCACACAATCCACAACCCTCTGATCCACACCTACATTCACTATATTAGTCTACAAAGACTCACATAGCTTCTCCATAATTGAGTAAGCAGTCAGACCTACGTTTAATGCATCTTGCTTAAGAAAAAAAAGATTCCAGACCAATATCAATTTCCTTGCTGGGTTGTTGTAATTACAGAGCAAAATACACAAGTCATGGGGGGGAAAAAATCATTCAAAAAGCAGCAACTCAGAAAGAAATTGCAAGTTAATAGATGCCTGGCACATTTTTAGTTTTACTTTTAGAAAAGAACCACGCTAGCAGAAGCGTCATCAACATATAACATATACAGTGCTTTAAATGGAATAATGTAAAGGTCACATGTCCGTGGGTTTATATAGAATACATACATTTAACAGTTTTGGAAGACTGTTTGTATACTACATGCATACATAAGCAATTAAATGTCTTATCCCGATATGTAATAAACAGCACTTAATTTTTTTGTGTTTTTTTATCAGTGGTCCAGTTGTTCTTTCCACCAAAAGATCAAGTTTTCAAGGGTCATTTTTTGGGTTCTGGATTTTTCAGGTTCAAAAGAAACTCAAATTTTTGGAGTTCTTAAAAAAAGAAAGTCAAGTATTTAGAGATTTAGCATAGCCCAAACCTGGAACTAGCTTGAAGCTGAAAATACACCATCTAAAACCTGCGGAGGTCTTGTAGAAGTCAACGGCAGGTCATGTGAACCATTTGAAGATGTTTGCAGCCTTCATGATGTTCCAGTTTTTTTTCAGTGGGTTTCGCTTGATCAAGTTCTAGTTTATTTGTGCCAAAAACTGGATTAATTTGAGTTTTCAGGTTTCTGAGCTCCAATTTACTTATATTTGAGATTTTTACATTCCAGTTTTTTCTATTGTGAGTTCATTCTAGGTTTAAAAAAACCTCTAAAAGCCAAATTTTTATAAATTACCCCTAAGTTTTCCCAGTATCAGTAACTCATAACAACCAATAAAAAGCTTGCATTTAAACAGGAGCCCAGTAAATTCTACATGCTGATAGGTTGCTATGGGTGTATTGCTCCTTGACAAATTTAGCACCTTTTATTACATTACCCCTGTAGCCAATAAATGACTGTCCACATTCTACATGCACAGCAGTCACTTTATTTGCACCCTACCAGGGTTACATACACAGCAATTGCAAGACAAAATGTTAACAACTAGATGAAACACTCAATCAATACAGAATAAAGAACTTCTATAAGTTATCGGCTTCACTAATAGATCCATGGTTGGTATGGTGGCCCTAGTTTGGACAAGCCAAGGATAAAATTTTATGGGACAGTAAATTAAATGTAAACTGGTTTATATGTATTCAAGTACAGTATACTTGAATACTTTAGTATACTTTGTGTAAAAAAAAAGTCCTTGTTCCAGAATACATAAAAGCTCACTACAGAAGCAGTGTTTTCAGGTTTCTGGCCTGTTTCTTGATTGTCAAGAACGTTAGCTTTGTTCTCAAGCAGACATTGGAATGTTTACACAGACAAGGGGGAAATATCATTCATTTGGGTGTGTATACACAATATAAAACTAGTGTAGGTGCTTCAGCAAATGAGTTTAGAAAAATACTAGCTGTATTTAAAATTCACTTGATTTCCTATTTACTGGTTTCATGATTTTTTTATCTGCTGCCACCCCTTAAACTTGATGGCAAAGTCCAACATGACTACAAATGAACAGCAATGCTTATAGAGTCATGACATTGTGTTCTCCCGGAGCAAAAACCCTCAGCAATTTCTGGCGAGTGCAACGGAACAGAACAATGAACCCGTAGTGCTCCACTTTTTTCCTGCGACTGAAAAACATTCATAGCAGAACTAAAACCTGCAATTCATGGTTGTGTTTTCTTATTGCAGCCATATTATAGCAAAGCTATTTCTTGCCACTCTGTGTAGTTGTGTGTTGCTGCTGCTGCTGCTACTGCTTGTTGCTGTAAATTCAGAAAAGGTTAAACAATTTTCCTACCGAAACTGTGTGGGTTGTGAAAGAACATTTTAATGAAAAAAAAAATCCCCATTGCAGCTATTTTATTATCACCAAAGCCATCAGGTTTCAGTCTGACTTATTTGTATATATTTATAAAAAGCAGAGATAAGATAAAGTAACACAAAAACAAAGACCTTATCCCAAAGTCAAAGCACCATATGATGATTTGAAAAAAAACAAACAAACAATAAATATTTTGCTTAGACAATACCCATAAAACTCAAAATACCACAGTCCCATAGTAAGCAATTGAGTAACCAAGAATGCACGTAGCAAGGAGCAGGAAGTTAGATTTATACCTACGTAGTTCTGCTCCTTTTCCCAGATATGCATTAATAAATACTTTTCTTAGCTATTTTACATACCAGTCCACATTCAAAAGCACTAGCATTTCAATACAGGGGTGTAATCATCAGAAAGATATATATATATATACTGTATATATCATGCAGTAATATGACTCAACTACAAGTTCAATCTTGATTACTAAGGCCACCAATAATTAATTATATGCCATTGTGTTTTACACTGCAGTATAATTACATGTTGCTTACTATTATTCTTCTGCAAATATTGGACTTGTTATCCAGAATGCTTTGGACCAGGGCTATTCCAGATAAGGGGCCTTTCTGTAATTTGGATCACTATACATTAAGACTGCTAAACCAAAATAAATAAACAATAATCAAACCCAATAGGATTGTTTTGCTTCCAATATGGATTCTTGCAGCTTAGTTAACAATAAGCACAAATAGTAATGTTTTATTACTATAGAGAAAAGGACATTTTTAAATGTATATTATTTGATTAAAATGTCTATGGGATATGACCTTAATTAGGAGCTGGTTTCCTGATAATGGACTTAAAATCATCTCTGCATTTTACCTCTTACCCCACACATAATATATACAGTATATATATATATATATATATAAATATATATATATATATATATAGTAGATGCACAACTGATGGCTCAATAAATTTTGGTGATAAAATACTTTGGTGTGTCGGTCCATCTTGAAGCAATTTGTATATATACTGCATATACTTTACACACACATATATAAAAGGGAGCAGCTATCATATTGAAGTGTGTTGTAGTTCAAAAGTCCATAATACAGATTTAGGGCCCACTCTTTATAGGAGATATTTAACAATGAATTATTTAAGCGTTCAAAAATAAGGGTTAATGATCAGGTATGGATCCCTGCACTTCTACAGCATGAAAACCTTTGTTTCAACAAAAATAAATAAACAATAATTAAAATTTTGACTTAAAATCGTCTCTGCATTTAACCTCTTATACCACACACAATATATAAAAATATAAATATATGGATATATTGAGGATGCACAACTGATGGCTCAATAAAATTTGGTGATACAATACTTTGGTGTGTCGGGCTATCTTGAAGCAATAGGGCCTAATCTATATAGGAGATATTTAGAATTAATTATTTAAGCGTTCAACAGATCTCAAAAATAAGGGTTAATGATCAAGTATGGATCCTTGCACTTCTACAGCATGAAAACCTTTGTGTCTCCGAACAAGACTGTGTTTGCAAATAATTGATGTATATACATTCTGGTGTCACTGGCCCTTTAGATGTATATTGATACAGTGCCATAGTCATTATGGAAATGATATAAACAGACTTTAAGTACAGTACAAGCTGTCATCAGACACGGTGCATTCTTTATAGAAGTGGTGGGATGACAATAGTGGTAGCAAAGTAATTACTGCTGAAATGAATGCTGTGGTTTGCATTCATAAACACAGAGTAATCGCTGGAAATGAAAACGGCTCTACCTTCAATTTTTCTACTTTTTTCCCAATGTATATATAAAGCAGATCTGTGCTTTTTCTGCAGGCAGTCATATCTAAACTGTGATTTTGTTTTTCTGATGGCTGTAGATCTTTTTTTTTTTTCTTTCTTTCTTTATATTCAAGGCTAGAAGTTTCCAAGTAAATGCATCAAATTCATGTTTTCTCTTAGAACTCATGGACTGTGTGTTTTCAACTCTCGAAATCCTACAATCACACACTTAACTACCCACACATTATACCAGATGTCTTCAGAGCCTGCAAATGCCAAACTGACAACATGTCAAGTTAAAGCTTACTTTCAATTAATGATCTGCATGTTTGATTTGCTTTTAAATAAGTACATTCAAGCGCCATAAAAGGAAGCAAAATGTGTTTTTGCAATTAAGATATGAGCACTTCTAAGCAATTAAACAAATGTTGCTTTCAAAAGATATACAGTTAGAATAATCTTTCAGCTTTTTTTGCCATTTATGTATATGTTTGGAGAGATGGATATTAAATTATAGGTATGGGATCCATTATCCAGAAACCTCCGTATTACACAAAGGCCATTTCCCATAGACTCCATTTTATCCAAATAATTCAAATTTTGAAAATGTATTTCCTTTAAACAGAGCATTTTATTAAAATATAATTAATCCTTACTGGAGGCAAAAAAATCCCATTGGGTTTATTTAATGTTTAAATGGCATGCAGATCCATATTATGTAAAGATTTGTTATCCAGAAAACTGGAGTACCCAGCATTCTGGTAACAGGTCCATATCTGTATCATTAATGCACTGAATGTTTAATGGCAACAGGTATTTGGCATAATATATTCTAACTGCTGTTGTTATCACTGGTTCCTTGATTTATTCCCCTCTGAAACCGTTGAGCTGAAACGGTATCAAGTGGAAAGTGGTAGGCTGAGCTGGTGTGAACCCTGATATCACGGCAATCACGCAGCAAAAAGAAAAACAAGCAACAATATCTCTGGAGCCGCGAGCTGAAACGAAAGAACACCTACAGGGTTGTGGTGCAGGATTAATACTGAAACCTGACAGTGAGCTGATACGGCAGCAAAACAAAGTCTTGTCTGAAAAATATAAACCCAGTTATGTTCTGTTGCGGTATTTAAAAAAAAGAAAGAAAAAAGGGCACACAAGAGAATAAAATCATGCCTCAGTGATAAAAAATATCCCTCAACTAAATTTTTTGCAAAATAAATCATATCCAGTAGCCAATTTGAGTGCCAAGTAGCATACGGAGATATGATCATTGCTCTGCACATTACTTCTGTCTTTTCATAAGAAAATATATTCTCAGTTTTCTTGCTTGAAATATATATGTATATATCTCGCAGGGAAAGACAGCACCTTTTCTCCGATATAAAGCAACCTTGTAGCTGCCCCTGTCAGCATTACGGCAAAAAATCAGCACCAGGGGTCTTAAAATTAAACAAATTCTTGTATATATATATATATATATATATATATGTGTGTGTGTAATGCTTGTTTTGAGAAGTTAGATATATATACAGTATATATAGAAATATATATATATATATATATATTGCTTGTTTTGAGAAGTTATATCAAACTGCTGTTCTATTAAAAAGTACACAAATAAATGTAGCAAAGACAGAAAAAGCATTATGTGCCAATATAACCTAAATCCAGTTTTTTGTTTGCCAGCAACTTCAACTTGAGTTTGGAGATGGGAATGCTGCAATATAATGTCAATTCAGAGTTCAGAGGGAAGAGGTTCTGCAAAACATTTTCAAAGACTTAAGAAATTAGAACTAAAGCTTGAAAAAATGTGCAAAATATTGCACATTATGTTTTGGGGTTCTGTGCTTTATCATTTGCAATGATCATTTGCAATGATCCCTAAGCTAAGCTTTTCAACTTTAAACATATTCAGTGTATTTTTGTGGCAAACAAAGGGTATATTTATCATGCTGTGCAAAAATTGGAGTAAATCATTACTGGTGATGTTGCCCAGAGCAATAAATCGGCAATTGGATTTCAACAGTTAGAAAACAAAAGCAAAGATCTGATTTGCTGTGAACAACACCAGTAATATTTGACTCTACTTTTCTACATGCTTTGGGTGTTACGTATGTCACAATAAATAACACTCTGCCCACTTTCTGGTTCATAGTTTGAACAATTTATTCACTATTCAGCAAATTTAAATATAGAGATTTTGCAGAGTACTGCTTATGGTACCGTACTCACGTATTTAGAAAAACAACACCCAAACACCCCAGTTTTATCTCACCCACTAAATATGCATCCAGCTTCTCACTTTGTTTAAATGGCACCGTTAAATGCAGGAGGGAAGAGTATATTTGTCTCAGGCCTGACTTCTGACATCTGATCTACATCAAATAAACCCAAGTCAGAATGAGGAAAGCAAGCTAAAGGTGAATTCATTTTCTAGAGCAACTCGACGAAGCCTTTGATGCATTTTACACACAATGTATAATTGTGAACTAGGGATTTCTGTTAGTGAAATTAAGATGCCCACAGTTATTGTCTACAAATGAATCAGGGGAAAATGACACATTTAGAAACCTCTCAGTAAAAAAACTCTTCTGTTTTGTACTTTCTCCGTTAGTTCGCCAAAACGTGAATTCCTGAAAAGTAAGTTTTCTATGAAAAATAGTAAAATAAATACTCATCTGTGCAAGCATGGGGATACACCTCTAATAAACTATCAGTACATCTCAAAACAAAGGAGGGGGTTGCTAAACATACAAAAAGAAGAAGAGAAACTGGCAAATAACTAAAGGACAAATTGTTTCAATAGACATTAATGTAAATACGTCCATCTTGCATGATCAGAAATCAATTAAAAACGACTGCAAGATGAAGATAAACAGATATAGACTGTAGAAAGTATGTAGACAGAAGATAGAAAGACAGAAGATAGATAGATAGATAGATAGATAGATAGATAGATAGACAGATGGAAAGCTAATTTGAGGCCTACATATTTGAATGCTAAATGCTGGCATATTATAGATAGGGAAAATGCAATTTGTACTAGATATGTAATTGTGTTATGTGAGGATAATTTGTACCAACAAGTGCGTATAAGATTATGTTTAATTAAATGTTAAATGGGGTTGAATTTGATGTTAATGGCATGACATGATTCAGGCCTAGATTTTTGCATCTTGGAATTGTGAACTAATAACTTGTTTGTTTTCAGTGCACCCCGCTCTATTGCTTATCATCTCTCCCCATCTCAAAAGTGTACATGCCGAGCCACTTATCATTCCTCCCCATCTCAAGAGGCTACTCAATGCCCTAGGAACAGACAACCAGGGAAGTTCTGGGGGTATATTTATCAAAGAGTGAAGTTAAGAGTGAAGTTCCGCCAGTAGAGGGAAATTTCCGACACTCTCCATTGATTTCTATAGGATTTTTAAAGGTGTATTTATCAAAGGGTGAACTTTCACTTCACCCATTGATAATCCCATAGAAATGAATGGAGAGCAGCGGAATTTCCCTCTAGTGGCGGAACTTCACTCTTTGATAAATTTACCCCCTGGAGTCTACGTCACAGAAAATGTACTAAGAGTAAACATAGACTTTAAATTCTTATTAATCTGATCTGAATCCTTTGGAACCCCCCCCTTTCAGGGGTTAAAAATGGCCATCGGGGGGGACTGGCTTAGAAGTGCTTATGTACAACTTTTGAAATAGGTGCAAAGATAATAAACATTATCTAATTTCCTTACCATATTTGTCTAGGTGGCTTTACTTCATTGCTAATCAAATTGGTTGCCTGACAGTTACAAAGATGGCAATGCCAAGAGTTTATGATGCCATGGAACGAACATATAATCTAATGGTAGTTTAGTGCACATAGAAATTAAGTTTTAAGCTTGCATTTTGAGACTGATATCCTGTCAGTGTCGAAATGGGCCTCCTAAGGTCTACCAGAGACTCCAACATCCAAGGCCCATGCTCACAACAGTTTTCAGCTGCTGGTGAAACATGGAAGTTAGTGGCAAATCTGTACACGGCAAAATTTTTGTCTCATCACTAATGATAAATAAAGGAGTTTTGGAATTTATTAAAACACACTTTTTCCTTTGAAAAATATACATACTTTGCCTCAACCATAACAACCTAAAAACAGTTATGAGATTTTCACAACAGCTTTAGGTTTAGGGTTTTGGAAAGGGTCTTTTTCTTAGGGTATGTGTGTTTGATTGTGAGTGTATGAGTATTTATAGGTATGGCAAATTTAAACTTGATACACTGTTCTACAGAACACTCTTCAATAGTCTAATAAAAATAACTAACATGTATATTCATTTGCAGGCCAACACATCCACTCTGATCACTGCAGAAACTGTCCGGATGGAGATAGAAAAAGTAATGATCGCAACACAATTTTACAGAATTCAGGATACCAATTCACCTTCTACCAATCAGAAGGATAAAAATAGAATGAGCAATCTATACAGTCACTTTCCAAGATTCACTTTAGCAGTTTACAATATCCCTTATGTAAACACTTCCAAACAATTTTAAAGTCTCTATAAATCTTGTGCAAATGAACACTATTTAGATTTCAGTTCTGCAAGCTCACATTCTAAAATCAGTTGAACACTAAACCATACTGGGAAATATTCAGCATATAGTATATATAGTATATATATATATAGTATATATATATATAGTATATATATATATATATATATATACAATATATATATACACATATAAATATATTACATTTAATGCAAAGTTGCAATTGTATCTGAAGGAAACTTCATGCAGGCGCCAGGCACGTTTCAGGGACTGCTGCTGCCTGAGTCAGCAGCCCCTTTGCCGTCCTCCCTCCCGCACTTCAAACTTATAGTGTGGGAATGGGTGGAGGAGGGGCCTCATTGCTATTCCAATGAGTGCTATTTTTCATTTTAAAAACCAGAAATTCGGCTCTTAAAGTTACCAGATGCGGCTTTTTGCCACCCCTGGCAACTGGTCACTCCGTGCCGCCTGAGTCATGGTTCTCACATTGCCTTATGGTCGAAACTGCCCTGAATGCCAAAAGCCTGAAATTTTTTTATTAAGTATAAAATCAGAATTTTAAGTGAAAAAAAAACTCACATGTTTTTCGGGATTTATTATACTCTGAGAATAGAAAAATTCAGAATCCGAAAATTCGGCATCTCAGACCTGCCGAGGTTGCAAATAAGTCAATGGTAGAAGTCCCAAAGATATTTTGATCTACGCTGGGTTTCATACAATATTCCGAAGATTTTGTGGTTTTCGGGTAAAAATCTGAAAACATTTTTTGGCCGGGAAAATGCAAAAAATCCCGCAAACAAAAGTTTCAGAAAAGAGTATTGATAAATAAGGATAAAAAACCTGTACGGATTTGGTCAGAGTTGTTTTCAGAAAATATAGAGAAAAATGAGGACATTGGCCTCACAAAATTCCTTAACTGAGGTCAACTTAATGGGGAACCGAGCACTAAACTTTCCCTGATGTTTACTACAGTAAACTGCTGCACATAGATTTATAGAACTAGTACATGTATGAGACCTGTTATCCAGAATGCTCAGTAGTTGGGATTGTTCTGTATAAGGGATCTTTCAATAATTTGAATCTAGAGTACAATTTCCATAGGTCAGCATTCTAGGCTACTCCCACTACCAAAATTTAGAAATATAAACAGTTAATCAGGGTCATGGGTGCAAAGTAAGACACAATGGGCCTATGTTTTAGCTTGGTTAAATTATTTTTTGTATTTTCTAGTCTTTTTAAATTACTATTCATACGTAATGTCACTGACGAGCCCCAAACCGATGCGTCTTAGTGAGTTCAGACTCACGCATGCACATGCCTGACAGGCCCAGCAGTGTAGATAAAAATGAATTTTATTTAATGAAAATAAAAATAATAATTGAAAAATCTAGTTTGTCCCTAGTCACTTTGGATCACTAGGATCACTAGCCTTTTCAATAATCCACCCCAATGGCAAAACTTTCATGTTATTACCAGTATACATAATTGTCATTTACAAAGGCTTCATATGAAACTCTCACCCACAGCTCAGGGTTTTTATTTTATTAGTAATATTTGCCACTGACCTTAAAGGAAAAAAAAATGAATCAAATTATTCTAGAGCTAAAGGAAAATCACTCTCGCTTCACATGCAATAAAAAAAAGTAAAAACAGAACTGTGCAGAGGCAGTCACACAAGTCCTTGCGGTTTGCTTCATGGCTTTGGCCCATATAAATGGGTTGTGAGAGGCTGTACATATGAAACAATAGAACTCATGGATTTCTGCATTTAGCCCAAAAAATATATCCACTGCATGAGAATTTTAGTGAAGAAACAATTTTAGTCTCGATCAAAATTTCTCGTACTCGCAAATGTGAATATTGTGCCTGGATAGACTCATTGCAATCTACTGGAATGATCATTGTCTGAATTCTAAGCAATATGGGCATTTTAGATTCTGGATATGACCAATTTAAAGGGCAAGGAAAGGCAAAGAAATAAAACCCCATTTTTACTTTCTTTAATGAAAAAGAAATCTATCTCCAATATACTTTAATTAAAATATGTGTACCGTTTTTATTAGAAACCTGACTGTATGCAGTGAAATTCTCCCTTCATTTAGTGCTGTGGATAGGAATTGTCAGACGGTCCCTAACTTCTGGCAGGGAAACAATCATACTTATGAACAGCAGGGGAAGCCCCTTCCTTACTTACCAGTCATGCAGATCTCAAGCAGCTTTGTTTTTTTTATCATTTATGACGATCCCTAAGATGCCCAGACCACACTGAGCATGTGTATGTAGTCTAGTCTTGCAAAGATGTATAACAAAGTTACAAGATGACAGCCCCCTGTGCAAAACTTTGAAAGCATAGATAATTTGTTTGATTAGGCTTGTGGTGCAGTTAGTTCATGTTTATATTTAGTATACAAAATACAGCATTTCTAGCCTTATTCTATTTTAGACTTTCCTTGCCCTTTAAGGGCCAGAGGCCCCAACGATTCTAAAACCGAGCTGTATAACTAGACGCTCATGGGTCAGAAATTGGATTTTAACAGTTCCCAGTCTGCTCAATAATTTTTTATTAGATTATGTGTATGATATTTTTTAACAACTGAACATAATTAATATGTGGTAGTGCACAATACTGCTAAAACAACTTATTTAAAGGGATATTGTCATGGGAAAAGTTTTTTTATTTCAAAATGCATCAGTTTATAGTGCTGCTCCAGCAGAATTCTGCATTGAAATCCATTTCTCAAAAGAGCAAACAGATTTTTTTTATATTTCATTTTGAAATCTAACATGGGGTTAGACATATTGTTAATTTCCCAGCTGCGCCAAGTCATGTGACTTGTGTTCTGATCTTCAGTCACTCTTAACTGCTGTACTGCAAGTTGTAGTGAAATCACCCCTCCCTTCCTCCCCAGCAGCCTAACAACAGAACAAAGGGAAGGTAACCAGATAACAGCTCCCTAACACAAAATATCATATCCCTGGTAGATCTAAGAAAAGCACTAAATAGTAAAAACCCATGTGCTGTGGTGACTCATTCAGTTACATTGAGAAGGAAAAACAATAGCCTGACAGAAAGCAGTTCCCTCCCAGGTCTGGACTGATAATTAAAAAAGGCCCTAGCATTCCAGGTACACAGAGGCCCAATCAGCCCACAAAGAGGCCCAAACAGCCCCCACCAGCCCACTAAATACTGACTTTCTATGGGACCTTATAGCAGCCCATGTGGAATTTGCCAGAACTCACAGATTGCCATCACATGACCAGGGGCAGCTGGGAAATTGACAAAATGTCTAGCCCCATGTCAGATTTCAAAACTGAATGTAAAAAAATCTGTTTGCTCTTTTGAGAAATGGATTTCAGTGCAGAAGTCTACTGGAGTAGCACTATTAACTGATCCGTTTTGAAAAAAACATGTTTTTCCATGGCAGTATCTCTTTAAAGTAACCCTGTTAACCACGTATCTCATTGGCCCTATATAAAATACATGATGGTAACAGACGCTATTTAGGAAGCAATGTTCTTAAGTCCTGATTGACAGGGGTCAAATGTCTTTCATAGCTTTCAGAGCTACTACAGGTATAGGATCAGTTATCCAGAAACCCATTATCCAGAAAGCTCCGAATTACGGAACAGCCATCTTCTAGCATTCTGCACTATTAACTAATGCATTTTGAAAAAAAAAACATTATTTTCCCATGACAGTATCCATTTAAGGTTTATTTTGGGAATCTCATTTTAGTTGACAAAGCTACTATTGTCTCCTTAGTCTAATATTTTTTTCTCTCTAACCAGACGGGGCAAACAGACCAGCCAGCAGTATCAGTTACTTTCTCAACTCAAGCTGCACATTCACAGTGGATCACAATACAATCTGCTAGTGGTTTACAGGGTGATGTAAACAATTTCTGTTTTCTTTTAGGCACAGCTGTTCCTACCATTTTCAACATGCATTGCAATATAAAGGTCTATTTTATGTTAAGTCTTTGCCAGAAAAGACTGGTCTTTATAAACAAAGAAAAAATACTTTTAACTGCAGAGATCAAATCCCCAGAAATCTGAGTTGTTAAACAATAACTGAATGTAGTGGGCTACTTATTACACTTTTTATCGCTAACCAGTGGAGATTTCCTTTGGGCATCATGCCGCAGGTCAAATCTTGTACAGAATGTTTGAAATTTGGGATTCTGTCTATCACTATCGTGAAAACAATTCGACAAAATCAACCTAAAAATACTGTAGGCTCTACCATATACTTAAAGGAAATGCCAACCTATAAAATACAATGTTTGCCTAATAAAAGAAAACATAACTCCATCAACTGCAATATACATTAATTCAATTTTCATTTGGTTATTTGTATAGTGTAAGATATGGGTGTCTAAAGGGCACAATATACTTTGTATTTCACCAGTATTAGGCTGGTGAAATGTTAAACTGCAGGGAAAACTGTGTTGCTGCAGCAAGTAATTCTGCTTAATTCTGTACCAGCTTAGGAAAAGCTGGATAATGGGTCCCTGGAGTGGATGGAGTGGATGGAAGAGAGCAGGGAGGGCTTCCATCCCTTGCTCCATGTAAGGGTTTTGC
>CM044439.1:42243293-42264144 GCA_024363595.1 Xenopus borealis | reverse complement strand
ATCGAATTTTAATTAAATTTGAATCTTCGAATAGGCAAATTTGACCGTCGAATTCGAATAATTTGAATAACATTTTATTCGAATGTTCAACTATTCGATGGTCGATTAAATCGTTAAAATCGATCAATTGAATTTTTCCTATTTAATCGTTCGATCGAATTGCGGCAATATCCTTCGAACTCAAAGGTTTTTTACTTCCCGTTTATTCATAGGCTTGAATTTCGAATATTTTTTAATTCGACCAATGATAAATTTGCCCCTAACTGTTATTTTTATTACCATTAGATAGCTTTAAGAAGGGTTTGGGTGGCTTTTTAGCATGTGAGGGAATACAGGGTTATCGAAGATAGCTCATTGTACAAGTTGATTCAGGGACAAGTCTGATTTTACAACGAAAAACACATCTCATTATATGGGCTGTCACATACTGTAGTGCTTTCCTACCTCTGTATAAAATGTCCTCTGATCCAGCACAAAGGGCGGCTCTCTAAATGGCATTGTGACACTCTACCTACAGCCCACACGGTATAAGTATCATTCTTTCCAAGATGATAGTGCTTGGTTGTTACTTGGGGAATGGCACAATGGTGGCACAAGATGCATAGTGAGGAGTCTAAAAGGTGACCGTGCTTTTGCATTCTGATGTGCCTCATGTCTAAAATGGAAAGAGACAATAATCCCCACCATGATCCAGATGCAGCTGCAAAAATGCTTTGAAAATCATCATTTAAGATTAATATATTATCAAGTGCATGCAATGGTCCCTAAGGGTAAACTGATACAATATGAAATTATTCTCTGCTGGTTATAAAGGGAAAAGAGCAATGGAAGATAGTGTTGTTATAAACATTAGTAGTCTATACTGCAACTGTGAGAACAGAGACTCACCACCACATTAATGTATAAAGGCTGGAGTGACTGTAAATGTAACATAACAGAACAGAACACTTCTTGCTTTTCAGCTCTGTTTTTGTTTACACTGACTGGTTACCCTGGTTACCAGGCAGTAACCAATCAGTGAATTGAGGGAGGGCCACATTGGTCATAACTGTTGCTTTTGAATCTGATCTGAATGCTGAGGATCAATTGCAAACTCACTGAACAGTTATGTCCCACGTGGCCCCCCTTCAAGTCGCTGACTAACTCAGATTTAGAGAGCTGAAAAGCAGGTTGTGTTGTATTCTGTTATGTTAGACATCCACTCACTCCAGCCTTTATACATTACTTTTTTGGCTAACTAACTATATTGGAAACATTTTTTTATTTTGCACAGCCTATCTATTTCCCCAGTTTTTATTTTTACCCTGAACTGTTCCTAAGGTATGAAGATCAAAATTACCAAAATATCCTTTATACAGAAAACCCCAGGCATTCCAGATAATATAACCTATTTCTGTACAAGAGATGCTATTCACATGGATGGACAAACAGGTTCCAAGCAGGGAACTGTGAGCCATAGAGATTCAATAAATATAATTATCTAATCTTTAAAAATATTCAATAATCAGGGAATGTTGGACTGCACCACTATTTGGTGGCCAGTAATTATGGGCCAGATACAGAACTAAAGGGACAATATTATTGTTAGTGATGGGCGAATCTATCCCGTTTCGCTGAAAAATGTTGCGAATTTCCAGTGAAATTTGCTTATTGGTGAAAAATTTGTGAAACGAGTCACATCACGTTTTCAACGCACATCTCGTCTCTTTTTTTTTACGCCAGCGAATTTTTTGGCAGGTGAATTTTCGATGCCATTTCACGAATTTATTCGCCGGCAGCGAATTGCTGGAATTTGCCTGGTGAATAAATTCTCCCATCACTAATTTAGCGTATATGTATATAATATGTATCTACTGTATAATTTCTAAACTAATGGAATATAAGGCCTAAATACAGCTGTATTTCATATCAACTATTTCAACATTTTGGGGGAAAACTGAATTGCCAAAGGACAAGCACTAGTAATCGTCTGCCCAAAAGGAAATAGTGAGCAAGTTTAACAGCATTTCTATTACTTTTTTGATTAGTAGTTATATGATTTATTCTTTCACGTATTCTTCATTCTCTTCCAGGAAATAATGGCTTCAACAGGAATTAAAGTTTAGAGCAACATTTTAACTTTGTTAAAACATCTGTTACATTTCTTCATTAAAATTATGAAATGTTAACAAATTGTTGAGGCAGCAATGTGTAAAAATAAAAAAGCAATGGAAACAAAACACTTTCCACAAACTAGCTTATTTTATTGAGTTGAAACAGACCATTTTGACCACATTAGAATATATATTTTTCTAATCCCCCAGGGCCCATAAACCCCCCCCCAAAAAACTGATGTATAGAAAAACTGAAATACTTGGAAAACACGTCCATGCATCTTGTTCTTTAACGCAATTCAATGCAATCCACTGATTCATCCTATGTTGAACAGTACTGAAGGGGAAAATACTGCAATGTGTTTCATGATACACACATCACTCTGTCATGCTTCTGAAGTGTTTAAAGGGCCAGTCAACCCCAAAATAAAAAAATTGCATCCATAAAAGAAAATATTATTCTAAGCAACTTTGCAATATACATTCATTACATTTATTCTATTGTTTTTAATTTATTTGTATATATATTGCTATTGAAAGAAGTGTTTCTCTGTCCCTTTCTATTTTCTGCCTTGATGTTTAAGATTGTTGATACAATGTAAGGCAAGCAGCTGATTAACAGACCTGACTTTGCTGGGGAACTAAGATGTTTGCAACATTGTTTTTAAAGTAACAACCAGGAGTTAAGCAAATGCCACTTTTAATAGCAAACATTTTTACAAATAACTTTAAAAGCACTGAAAATCTTTAATAAATGTATATTGGAAAGTTGCTTAGAATTATAATTTATTTTATTAGCAAAATTTTTATTTTTGCGATTGACTTGCCCTTTAAATGGTATATATTGAATATCTTGAACCCTAAGCTGGTAAATTAACTTTTAGTATGATAGAGTGATATTATGAGACAATTATTTTTTATTATTTGTGGTTTTTGTGCTATTTAGCTGCTCTCCAGTTTGCAATTTCAGACATCTGGTTGCTATCGTCCACATTACCTTAACAACCATGCATTGATTTGAATAAAAGACTGGATAATGAATAGGAGAGGGCCTGAACAGAAGTGTGAGTAATAAACAGTAGCAATAACAATACATTTGTAGCTTTACAAAGCGTTTGTTTTTAAGGTGGGGTTAGTGACCCCCATTTGAAAGCTGGAAAGAGTCAGAAGAAAAAGGCAACTCATTTAAAAACTATAAAAAAGAAAAAAATGAAGCCCAAATGAAAGTTGTTTAGCCATTCTATAATATAACTTGCCAAGATTAACTCAGTTATCCTGAGCGCACCCTGTAATTATTCCACTGGTCCCGTCTATATAGTATGCATAAAACACTTCCCTGATTTTATATTCTCCTGGATTTTACACCATTTTTTTCCTGTCCGCTAAAATAGTGAATCTGCTGCATAAGATATGAAGTTTGTCTATTCCTTTATCAGAAATGCACCCACTTTTATTCTTATTAATTGTGCAGCTAGAGAGATTCAAACCTCAATAAATATTGTATACTAGAGTCCTGTGCGGAACCACTTTCTAAGACCCAGAACAGACCCAAACCACAACCCTCTGCCCGCGACCCAAACTCCAACCCACATGTTTACCCACTCTAATCTGCTACTCAACCCAGACCCGCAACTGCCTTATCCGCAACCCGAAGACCACCATCAAACAGGAAGTGATGCTGCAAACTGGAAGTGACATCGTCAAAAGTGGCCGTGGACAGAAAACGTCTTGTAAAGTAGGACTAAAATATATGACAATATAACATAAGATGAGAGATATAGTTGAGACCCGCAACCCAACCCGCAGACCCGCGAACCGCAGCTATACCCACGCCTGAAAATCCTACACTCATTCCACAGGGTACAGGACTCTACTATATACTGTTATTGTGCTACTGTCATATAAGGTTTTTAACAAGATAATGAATAAAAAAAAATGTTTCTTAAAGGAGAAGGAAAGGCAGAATTGACTTGGGGGTGCCTTACGTTTGGCATTAAAGTGATGTACCTCAAACCGGGGGCTGGTGCTCCTATCACGCAAAATGTGCACACGCTCCAGATTATAGAAGCGGGCACCATGGAGATCAGTACATCCTTATGCGAGCTGATGCGCATGCACATTTGAATGAAAAGCCGAACTTTAACTTTAAAATCGGCTTTTTAGTTCTAATGCGCATGCTTCAGTCCGGGGAAATGCGCATCAGCGTGCATAAGGAAGTAGTGATCTCTGTGGTGCTCACTTCTATAACCCGGGGCCGGTGCAGATTCCACCTGATAGGAGCACTGGCCCTGGGTTTGAGGTACATCAGTTTAATCACTTACGTTTGGCACCCCCAAGTCAATTCTGCCTTTCCTTGTCTTTTAAATATGCTTATTTCTAAGCATTTTTTGTAATATCCAAACGTAAAATCTGACCTTATGAGTGGATATTTATGAGGGCAGGCATACAACAAAAAAAAAACAAAGCCAGTGAGCCGTGTAACAATTATCTCATTACATGGGCTGTGTGAGTCAGAAACCTGACATTAAAATGGTTGACGGATGAATAGGAGAAAACATGAATAAACACATGCTACAATCATTCTTCCTTTTAACTATTAAATAAGGAAACAGTGCAGTGTAAAGCATTTACTAGCAGACATTTCATTAGGCAATTAAAGTCATGCAAGTCGTGCTACACAGTTTTGTAAAAAACAAACTACAGTGTGCACAGAATTACTAATATTATTTCATAAGATGGCTTCCCACTGCAATCTAAACTTACTAAGTAGTGAGAACGAAAGTGGAGTGGAAGCGGAGGTCAGGCAAATATGCAAAAGGAGACTTATTTTGGCCGACCTCCACTGTGTGAGAGAGCACACTGGTGGATATAATTTAAATCAATTTAAATAGCACACTTCTCTCAGTGTGCAGAAATGTGCCTACACTCCTTGTGCCCATGCCCTTATGTATTGGTACATTTAAAAAAAAAAAAAAAGAGTAATTGATATAAGTGACAGACAGGAAAGTACAGGAATTCCCATATCAAATTTTAATTAATCTGATAATTAATCTTTAATTAATCAGACTAATTCACGTTTCTTTTGGAAACATAATGTACAAAGTCCTCCTAGCCATCAAAAGTTTAGGTCTGTTCCTTTAAGGCAGGATTTCTCTTGATCACGAGTAAAGCAGAAAGAATAACTGGCCTTCAGTATTAAAGCATAGCCGTCCTGCTTCTTCATATAGAGCCAGCAATTGCGGGCCAGATCATAATCAAATAATGATGTCATGCAAGAAACCTATCAAGTCCTTGGCCTGAAGGTTTAAATAATCCCTCGCAGAGCTGATTCTGGCACCCTGATCTCCAGTTTGACAGCCCTGTATCCAACAGAAACAACTAAAATGGGTTTCCGGATAACGGATCCAATACCTGTACAACCATTCCACTTTATGTGCTACAGTCCATCCCGTAGCACATACATTAGGTTACATTAGCCAATCAATGGACAGTCCTGTATATTTTACTCCCACACGTTTTTGTTTTGCAGTTAGAACCCGAATGATTAGCTAGTGAGCACATGGAACATGACAAAATGGTGACTCACAGTGAAAGATATAAAACAGAAATATTTCTTGATCTGTATAAGGCAGATTCATAAAATAGGTGTATTCCTTACCCCAACATTGTAACCTATGCTCTTAAATTCCTATATCCAGAAAGCTCCGAATTATGGAATGACCATCTCCCATAGACTCCATTTTATCCAAAAAATCCACATTTTAAAAAATGATTTCCTTTTTTTCTGTAATAATAACAATAGCTTGTACTCGATCCAAACTAAGATATAATTAATCTTTATTTGAAGCGAAACCAGCCTATTGGGTTTATTTAATTTTATTAAGGTTTATTTAATTATTTTCTTAAGGTGTATATAAGATGTATCTTTACAGAAAGATCCAGAATACCCCAGGTCCTGAGTATACTGGATAACAGGTCCCATACCTGTATAATCCCAAATTATTTTTGTTTATCTCCACAAGTGCAGATATGAGCTGTTGGGATAGTGATGGGACCCCTTTATCCAGAAAAGCTCCAAATTACAGGAAGGCTGTCTCCATTTTAAGTCAATTTTAATCAAATAATTCTCATTTTAAAAAAATGATTTCCTTTTTCTCTATAATAGCTAAACAGTACCTTGTACTGTTGTACTAGATTTGTTAAAACAATGCTAGTGGGGTTATTAACGTTTTTTTGTTTGTTTTTTTAAAGCCTGATGAAGCAAAAGGCCTGAATCTGAAAATCCACCATCTCAGACCTGTTGAGGTTGTATATAAGTCAATGGCAGAGGTTCCTATCCTATTTTGAAGTCTCTGTGGTCTGGGCTGGAATTATCCCAAAAATCTGACCGACCTCTTTTGGCTTTTTGGGAAAAAAAAAATCACTTATCAGCAATAAAACCCGAAAAAAATCAACTCTGTTCGTCTGATTCGGCTTTTCGCTCAATTTTATCAAAATTTTACCAGAACCAATTAAATCAAGCTTTTGTCATAATAAATAAGATCAAATTATGGATTCTAGTTTGGCTGGACTTTTTTATTTAAATAATCAGAGAAATGTGGATTTTGAAAAAAGTTTAAAGTTTCAATGGTGTTTACAGGTATCTGGAAAACCACAGATCCCACGCATTGCAGATAATACATTCTATAACTGTACTATATATTTTTATAGACACCTGCAATGCTGAGAGGTATAGTTTGCTTTTTTAAAAAAGTAGAATGGAGCAAAAAGGCTCATGTTTACACAGCAGATAAGTTTCTATAGAATAGAATTAATTTGCTTTTTTTTTCACAGGAAGATAAACAGGGGTCAAATGCCACTCAAGGCTCTCTACAGGACAATAGAATGCAAACTTTTCTCATATTAATGATGACATTTGTTGCAAAGCAATCGTTTATTATGTAGCTGCTGGATCAACGTATACAAACTGTAAATGTAAAAGAAAATATATATTTTCACTTTATGACGTTACTGGTTGTTCAAGAAACAAAAGAACTATGAGCGTTACAACAATATTAACTGGGAATGTATTATTTGTTTTCTCTAAAAGCTCCAGATTTACTTCTGAAAAGAGCGAGTGCGTGCTTAGTCATAATAAACAAATAATGACTTGTTCTGAAGCTGCAACAAAACCCCGAGCCTGTGTATACACTTCAAGACTGAGATTTCTGGTTTCAAAAGGTGTAATCCTTTAAATGCCTGCAGAGGAAAAATAGGAACTGAATGAGCCTTTCACGTAGGAGCAAGGGGCTGTGTCGTAAAAAAAATTCAGGCACCTGCTCAGCCATACCTTGCATTTTGGTTTTGACGTAAGAAGTGGATCTTTTTAACACTTATTTTGCAGTCAGTATTCACAGGTATATCCACTACAGAGTAAATATACACTGAATGCAGACAATGTTTTTCAGTTTAAGTAGAAGGAAACTCAAAATCAACTGGTTTTCAAATTTACTAAGTACCCCCTAATTCCTGGGCCAGCACTCCTCTCCTGTTAAAAATGCACTGGCAAAGAGCTATGCCCGGGAACCCTGGGGCTGGTGTAAATTTTTCAAATTGGAAAATTAGCAATTTTTGCCATTTGACATGTCCCCAAACCTGCTAGATTGCTATCAGACACGTCGGAGGCCCCCACACAAGGGCAGACAAGCTGCCAAATTGGTCTAAAGGACCGATATCGGCAACTTTAATGTGCCAGTGTATGGCCATACACTGAGAGATCCGCTTGTTTGGCGATGTTGCCAAATGAGCGGATCTCTTCCCGATATGCCCATCTTGACGTGGGCGATATCGGGGTGATCCAATCGTAGGCCCTAGGGCCCAATGATCGGATCACAATAGAGGAGATATGGGCAGTCGGATCAAGGGACCACATCAACGAACAGATGCGGCCTCAATCCAATTGGATTTTTAGTCTATAGTCTATATATAAATAGATAGATAGATATTATATGTATATTAGTGTATGCAACAAAATCCAAATGATTAAATTACAAAGAAGACTTGCACATAATCTGAAATTAGTCTTATAAGGCAGATTTCCTTCTGGAATTTTATTGTCAATAGCCAGTTTGTTCCACCTGTTAAAGCGTGGTAGTTTAAGGAGCTCCTGGGTTCTCAAAGCTGATGGAAATGTGTAATTCTAACTTTTGTTAGCCATAAAAAGGATTATTTTACAGGCAGGTAAAACAAATGAAATTAATCAGCTCAGACATCTGACTTTCATTAAAAGGTTAATTTGTTTCTGAACGCACCTCCAAAGGTGCCTAAAGCCATGCTTTTATTACTTGGTATTATGTCTTGATTTTGTGTCAAAAGGACTGTATCTCATACACAGAAACACGCTAAGCCATGAGGAATTTTGTAATCCAGTCCAGAAAACACTTGCAGCTCCAGCGACCAAGATAATCAGATTTAAAGAGTTTAAAGGTATGCTGGAAAGTAAATGATATCTTAAAATGGTAAGGTTATGTGACTGAACTTTCTGTGCTGCAATAACTTAGAAAGGAGATAACTTAAAGCTTTATTTTTTGGGGAGGTTTTATGATCTAAACTCAAATACATATTTTGCATTATTTGTGTGTTGCAATCACGATGGAATGAGCCTACACCTGAAGATGGGGAGACATAGTTGAAGAGGGTTCAATAAGGAATGTCAGGGGGATAGGCTGCAATTTTTTTGCACGCAACTCTCATTGGTAGTGCCTACAGGCTGGTTGGTGGCTCCATGGAATCATGCCTATGGATGGAATCAAAACTTATATTCTGGTCAACTGATGAACCCAATCATTTGGGGGGTAGTGTTATTTCATTTGATCACTGGCCTTCATTTTACAGTGCAAGAGGAAATGCAGTACAGGTATGGGACCTGTTATCCCCTATGCTCGGGACCTGGGTTTTCTTTTTTATAACTCATCATTCCGTAACTTAAGGCTTAGTCCAGACGGGGAGATTCGGGAGCGATCCGTCACCTGGCGACTTTTCGCCGCGACGGATCGCCCCCGAATCTCCCCGAATAGCTAGGCACCGGCATAGCTTAAAAACGCCGGTGCGTGTTCACACGGAGCGGCGCGATTTTTAAAATCGCTCCAAATTGCCTGGCGAGGCAATTTGGAGCGACTTTAAAAATCCTGCCGCTCCGTGAGAATAAGTGCAGGCGTTTTTTTAAGATATGCCGGTGCCTAGCTATTCGGGGAGATTCGGGGGCGATCCGTCGCGGCGAACGCCAGGCGACGGATCGCCCCCGAATCTCCCCGTCTGGACTAAGCCTAACTCGTCATACCTTAAATCTACTAGAAAATTAATTAAACATTAAATCATCCTAATGGTCTTTTTTTGCCTCCAGTAAGGATTAATTATATCTTAGTTTGGATAAGTTACAAGATACTATTTTATAATTGAGCAAAAACAAAAACAGTAGGGTACACTGCCCGTTAAAGTAAAAAAAACACTATTTATTTTTTACTTTAAAAAAAACCTAAGTGGCTGCTGTATGATAGAGACCTTAACTGTGTAATGAACACCTCATAACCATAGGCTTAACTGTTTTATTATTACAGAGAAAAAAGGAAATCATTTTTTTTTTTTAATTGGATTATTTGTATAAAATGGAGTCTATGGGAGATGGCCTTCCTGTACATCGGAGATTTTGGGATAGTGGGTTTCCAGATATTGGATCCCATACCTGTACCTGTCAATATCAGTCCCTTAAATGCAATCCATGTAACACATGACACAATATAGTTTTCTGATGTGCTCATACTCTTAAAATATTTTTTTTAATAGGTGAAGAAATGCAGAGAAAAAACAGATCACTACACAAAGTATAATGAAAAGTGAAATTTCTAAAAAAAAATCCTGCAAGATGTGAAATTGGATGTTACACTTAAAACAAAGCAAAGATAATTTTTCGTCTGAAATTTGCCAAACAAAAAGCAGATGTAAGTGTGCGCTGGAAGAGAAGATCTGTTAAGGCTGCAAAAGGGTCTTTTATATTTAAATATAAGAAATACCTTTAACAAAAAAAAACAAAAAAAAATGATTTTCCATAAACAAGCAGGTCATTAAAAAGTGCTACAGCCAATTAAAATGTCCAATGTTTAATGAACAATAGTGCCCTGCAAAATTCCTAAATGAAAATTGAAATGTACAGTTTTTATTATATTCACACTCATCACTTTTCCTTTCTCTGATAAATAGAAGCCTGACCTTGCATGAATTGATTTCAAACGTATAGCTCCAAACCCCAGCAAACTGGCTTGTCTACGTATAATTCTTCAATAATAAGCATATGAAATGAAGTATATTTAAAAGAAAAGCACAGGCATGTTTTGTCTGAAATCCCCCAAGGTTCTTCTGTCAGCAGCTTGAGTCAATTGCTCACAGTGAAACAGTCTATTGTTTACTATAGCCCTTTCCAGTAGCGACGCAGCATTTACATCTCTATACAATCTTTCCTGCAAAGTAAGCAAAGCTCAACACTCAGGAAACATAATTAAGTCTTTTGCTTTAAATAAGATTCTGTACTACGGCGTGAACAATCAATATTACCACGGACAATGGCAAGATATATTCAACATAAAACTATGTCACTGTTCAGAGCCAACGCATTTATTCTGAAATTCTCTTTAAGCAACTAATCTAGGTCTCACCATTTCAAAACAATTCATTTTACCGTCAAAATGATGTCTAAATTCTTAATAAAAAAAAAACCACACTTAATCCAGCCACGCAAATGAAACCTGTGGGCTTTGTGCTTTATTTCAATGTAGTAATTTACATGGACATCAGCAAAAAAATCAAAAAGGAAGTAAGAACTAAATTTTACAATGCTATAAATTGACAAAAGCCAACAAAACAAAAAAAATCACATTTAGGGGCCCATGTACTAAATTCACATGAAGGATTCGAAGTTCGATCAAATTCTCAAAAACATTCAAATTCGAATTTTCGAATGTTTCTGAAGACCACTTCGAACAGTGAATTTTGTAAATTAGATCGAATCGAATAAAATTTCATTTGAATATTCGATCATTCGACTGTCGAAGTATTCCCCTTTAAATTTTTATTCCACCACCTAGTTCGCCAGATCAAAGCTACCGAATTGGGTTTACTTCATTTTGATCGAATAAAAAAATTCGATCGATCGGAAAAAATTGTTCGAATCAATCGATTCATCAATCAAATTTTTCCTATGTGATTGTTCCACCGATCGAATTGCGGTAAAATCCTTCAAATTCGATATTCAAAGGATTTTACTTCACATCCTATTCACATGGTCGAATTTCGAATCTTTTTCAATTTGAAATTCGACCATTGATAAATCTGCCCCTTAATATTCAAAACCAAATCCCAGTTAACAAACTGTTTTGTTTTTTTGTTTTTTTTTTTTGCAATATTTTGATTTACTGAAACTTCAGGTTGGGGAAGGTTTCTCCACCAGTGTATTCTACCCCATGGAAAAACACTAGATACCTTGGCATATTTTCTGTCAAACTGAACCTCTTTCACTTTTTTGGGCCAAAATAACAGGTGGCACAGAGAGAATATTTTTTGGGGGTGTTCAAATTTGAACGTGGATATTAAGTTTTCAGTTTATTTAGCTAAAATGTATGGGTAGGTTCTGGCATTCAGTCTAACCCAAGTAAAAGTAGTAAAAATGAATGGAATCTCAGTCTGAGAATTTTAAGTCTGATTTGACTTTTCTCTTATTCTCCATACAACAAACTGTCACTGTCACTAATGCTTTAACCTAAACAAAGCTTTATTAGTAGTACTTAATGAGGCATGTAATAAAAATTTGTCCAGTACCACGAGCAATGTCCAACACAATTCCTCCGTGCATGGTCAGCAAACTGGCGCAAAACAAAGAAAACAAAATTCTAATTTTTAAATGAACAACTTGAAATATTTTCATATTAAGATCATTAATAACATCTCACGCTTACTCTTACCTGAGATGTTTGCAATAGCGCATTCTTCTGAGCAGGGATTTTTCCACTTTTTTTGTTTTTACCTCCTTCTGGTGGAAAGTCACCTGTAGAAAATGTAATGATTTAGTACTTCAAGCAAGCAATTGTTACCAAACCCAACAGATCAGCAGCAAGGTATTTTACAGATGTTTGCATCTATCAAGAATTCATGCAAATACCGCAATAAATGTAGAGTCACAAATCGGACTTCTCTAGGACAGGTCATCCTTCCCTAAAACTCTCCTACTTGCGACTCCAATACATTCCATACTTGATAACTCATGCAAGAAGATTATCTATGAAGATTCAGGTGTACAGAGTAGACAGCAATATCAGTGTTAAACTATCCTGCATTAAATGGGCCACTGGCCCTGGAAAGTTTATTTTATCATGTAATGTTGCTTTAAGGAACCAGCATGCTTGAACTAGGGATGCACCGAATCCAGGATTCGGTTCGGGATTCGGCCAGGATTTGGCCTTTATCAGCAGGATTCGGATTCGGCCGAATCCTTCTGCCTGGCCGAACCGAATCCGAATCCTAATTTGCATATGCAAATTAGGGCCAGGGAGCTAAATCACGTGACTTTTTGGCACAAAACAAGGAAGTAAAAAATGTTTTCCCCTTCCCACCCATAATTTGCATATGCAAATTAGGGTTCGGATTCGGTTCGGTATTCGGCCAAATCTTTCAGGAAGGATTCGGGGGTTCGGCCGAATCCAAAATAGTGGATTCGGTGCATCCCTAGCTTGAACCCATGAAAACATGTTGGCAGATCATGGAAGGTATAGTCCCATAATAACATTTTAGTGGAGCAACACTGCTGTGAAAAGTTCATGTTCCCTTTAAGCTTGTCATGTTGGTCTCCTAAAGCATGACTGTATTGGGGGATCGAATAAATTAATTAAATTAAATAAATAAATAATTTCCACACCAATGAACAGAAAATTAACAAATACCTCTGAACCATCTGTAATCTGCAATATGGCAGATGCCTGTGATGCAATACTAAATGAAGGAATTTTGTGCACCAGAGCAAAGTTTGGAAATGAGCCTCAGTGTTTTAGCCTACACACTTCCTCTACACTACTATACATTACAGAGTAAATCTATAATACAAGCATCACATAATCCATTGTTATCCTTTATTTCACTGGATGCTAACATTTCTAACAGAACCCAGTGGGGCTCATTTATAAACACTGGGTAAATCTGCTCATGGGCAGTAACCCATAGTAACTACAGATGCAGTCACTTGGATTTGTAAGTTAAATGCGTCGTGACTTAACTCATCTAACCCATTTACCCACTTAGCACAGAATATTGTGTCACAGCATCCCATCCAATTAAGGAGGTCACCATTGAAAACAATGGTGCTTTGGTATGCTAATGAAAAGGTTAAATGCATTAAATGAGTAACTTTGGATAACACAGTTTCTTCAATTAGCCCTGAGTCAGGACGCATTTAGCTTACAAATCCAAGTGACTGCATCTATAAATCAAATGCTTGTGTTCACTGTTCAAACTGCAGCTGCCTGTAAAAAGACACTGATTGATTGCTATGGGTTACTGCCCAGTTTTTATAAATGAGCCTGACTAGTGTATGAACAAATACATGCAGAGATGTCAGGCCTAATGTGGGTGTGTCCTAAGAAAAGTTCCAAATGATGTCAATGCACATGGTTATTTTTGCATCATTTAATGCAACAGGCCCTTCTGCATACTAAATCCTCACTGCCCAAGTGCACAGGTAACTCAACTTGGAAAATTGGAAAAAAAGGGTAATTCCTGTAAAAACCAGGCGAGTTGATGGGTATGTATATGTAGGGACCTATAGGGTTAATGCCCCCTATGGCTTTAAATCCCTACACTTCCTGGTCTGCCTAGTTGCTGGGCAGATACCCATGTATCTAGTTGTAATTTGCATAGTTTTGCTATTGGCCAAGAGGTGCTGTGAACACATCCTTTCCCATTTTGGTATAGTGAGTGAGAAGGGGTGGATCTCCTGGTGTCTGACCCATCTGGATGTTTCCAGGGAGCCTAAGTACACCAAGGCCCAGTAAAGATGTTTCCAGGGAGCCTGAGTACACCAAGGCCCAGTGAAGCTAGTTTGCCCTAGAGGGACCTGAAACTCTAGTGTGAAAGTCAGGGGCAGGGACCCCGTGAATGAGGCTAGTGAGTGGTAGAAATATAATTGTTATAGACTCTCTAGGAGAGTAAGACAGAGAGGGAAGATACAAAAAGCAGCTCTGTGCTCCATCAAGGAGGTGTAGCAAGGAGTAGCTTCCCAGGCTGTAAGATTTGCTTACAGTGAAGGGACCACAGTGGATAGGGTGTCAGGCTTTTGGTTTTCTTCCCTGACCACTCCACTGGGTGAGATCCAGACACCGTGGGAGGTATTTCTGCCTAGAGGAAAGTTGTAATGCCTTGACTACATCCTCAGGGAATGCACCTGCATCTACCTCTCATATACGGGAAACACCTCAATACAGATGTAAGTACCCTGTGTATCATTTGTCTCTGACAAATAAAGTTATGTTGTTAGAACCTTCTGGCAGCCATTTCTTTATTGGTTAAAGCACAGTAGCCTCTGGGAATAGTAGTCATACTACACCACACCTTCATTTCTTCCACTTTGTGAAGGCCCTGCCTTAAGTGATAGAGTCCAGTGTAGCCCATGCTCTGGCATACTAACTAGCTGTTAACCCTGTTGACCTGGATAGTCCAAAAACATGTGACATATATATGTAGGATGGAGAAAGGGGCACCATGTTGAGATAAGGGCATGAAGAATGAAAGCGAGAGAGGAGAAACTGGAATTGGAGAAGGAAAGAATGAGACAGAAAAAGCTGAGAAGAAAAAGAACTGATGAATGAGCAGTAAGAGTGAAGAATGGGACAGATTTGTGAGTAAAACATAACTGGAAGGGAGAGAGTGGGACAAATGTGCACGGGTGAGTGTAAACCCAGGAGAGACTTAGACAGTGAAAATGAAGACTGTGAGGAGAGTAGAACAAATGAAGTATAAAGAGTAGAACAGAAAATGCAGAAGAGAATGTGAGTGGCAGAATATAGACTACGGAGGGAAAGCAGAAAAGAGATGTAATATGTATGATAGTCGCAGAAAGTGAAATGAAAGACAAAAGCATATCTAACGGGTTTTGTGAATCTAGTCATAAGCAATCATTTTTCAGCCTCTGCATATAAGAAAAAACATTATTCTCATTCATAATTTGCAATCATTAGCGTTGGGAAATATGTTGGTGCTCTAAAAATACATGTTAATAATAGTATTAACAATTTGCACCAGAAATAGGTGAGAAACCATCCCGTGGGTGATATGCTATTTGCTCAGCTATGTTCACAGTCTGCAGTAATCATCCAGTAGTAGCAACGAGATAGCTTCAGCACAATGGAATGATGTCTCTTGAAAAAATAACTATAAAAAGATCATTATGTTTGTGTTTTTATTCATCACAACGGAGTGCAGCGGAATCTTCTGAGATATTCTTGGAGTATCTGGGCTCCAGATTAGCTCATTTGTACTTATAACTCCAAACCAGCCCTTAATGATACACTATCACAAGCTTATCAACTGCATTTTTGTTTAACATAAACGTTATTGTCAAACCCGTGCAGCCACACTGATGAGCCAAACATTTCCTTGTTGCTGAAATTCAATTCACTGGGAGAAAAGCAACCATTGTCTGGAATCCACAGATAAAAGATTTTATGATACACTTTAAACTCTCCAGTGCTAGGATGCTGCAACTTTTAGCCACGTGTGACTATTTTAAACAGCAACAGAGGGGTTAAATAACTTGTAAAAGCCACTTCAACAGTAAACCTGCACTCAAAGTGCTGTGCAATTGTGCGTGTTTTCCCCTAAAAGTCACCTTATAAATAACATTGCTGCACCAGACCGTACATGACACTGTCATCAGGAAGCTACTGCTCGGGGCTGTGCCGAGAACACGAAACACTATACATTTACACCAGACTTAGTGATCAAAAGCCACAAACATTTTACAGTAAAACGAAATGCTATTACCGTATACCTGCCAGCTGTGGAGTTTGGTGCTTCAACTTAATTTCATGCACTAATAATCCTTGGGACAAACAACATTTTGTAGCTCAGCTGCGGCAAGAGCAGAACACGCAAGAAAGTGGCACAAAAGAATAAAAAATAAAATCTATAAAAGGATGATTAGGTCAATGTTTTTCCAGTGACTAAGAGTGAAATAAGAGAGACGGCTGGAACAGTGCTGGCTTCTATGTGTTTTATGAACCACAGTTAATGGAATCATCACATAGTAATCATTTCTTTGAAGGATAAGCTAACAGATTCCACCTACTTGCATCCCACTTAAATCAGACATTTCTGTGTTCATTTACATATTCTTTTAATACCTAATTTACGCTCCAAGTACAAAAAAAAAAAATGAGGTTTAATTTCCACTGAAGGGTGAAATTCATAAACCAAATATAGGACTGACACTTTAATAATTCTCAATTTCAAACTTCTATATATATATATCCAATTTTTCAAAAGGACCCGCACTCCAAAACATAATTGTGAACTCAAACGTGTTTTATTCAATCATGCTAATCCAACGTTTCGGCCCACGTAGGGGCCTTTCTCAAGTTTCAAGGTTTCATAAACCAAATATAGGACTGACACTTTAATAATTCTCAATTTCAAACTTCTATACAAACATTCGCACACTCATATATATATATATATATATATACATATTTATATATATAGTGAATATAAATATATATTTAAAATATAAGGATATTATAAGTTACCAAGGAGCTCCATCACCATCTAAAAACACAGTGCCGAAGGCCAAGTGTTCTTATACAGTTCATGGACTCAGAGGTGACCTCTAATATTCTCATATTTTACAAAAGGGGTACTTTATTTAGTATAATAAGTATCGGTGAGTCATGTGACAGAAATGACATCACTAATCATTCAATTATAACCAATGACATAACTAAGCACCATTTATAAGGATAACATTTACAGGATATTTATGGTTCTTGAGTATTATGAATATATGTATATCTAATATAGTATAGTATAACAGTATATCCATCTTCATATGCCTGGCTGCCAGTTCAAACCAGTTTGATTCTCATAGCCAGATTAAGGGCTACAAGGGCTAAGATCTGAACACTATAATGGACATATTCATTGAAAGATTTAGCAATCAAATAGGAAGCAGGACTGCAGTTATTATGTTAGTTTAGATAGCGCTTGCCCTCAGTCTATAAATGTAACTGGATTTATAAGATAGCGTTCAGTCCTGTAAGGCTATACATCCAAGAGAATTTGTAGCCTATAACAGCCATACAAAAAAAACAGCAGAATGCCTCTGCATTTATATGAACTGGGAAATGAGAAACCACAGTTATGCAGTGTCTAAGAGCATTTTAATTACCAAAGGCACAAGTCAGGCCTGGACTGGCAATCTGTGGGTTCTGGCCAATGCCAAATGGGCTGCTGTAAGTTGCCATATAAAGTGACTATTAAGTGGGCTGGTTGGGCCTCTTTGTAGCAGGAATGGCATGGCCTATTTTGAAACCCAGTCCAGTCCTGGCACAAGTTAATTAAATAATAGAAGGAATGCCTATTCCTTTGATTTATGTGCTAAGGAAGGACAATGCAATGTTAATGTAAATAAGGCACCAGATAAGACTTGGGGCTACACCTCCATCCGACTGTTAATTCATCCCTGAAACTCTCCAGATGAAATCAACCTTAAAGCGCTGCCTCTTATTTCTGGGATTCCTGGGTTCATTTCCCTGAATATAGCTTCATATAGTTGCCCTAATAGTGCTCTTAGATTTACAAGTATGTATCTGTAGCAAGAACTGGATATTTGCAAAGGATGAGAGGATCCAAAATTCAGTCCAACAGCCTTACCTATATATGAGATCAGCACATACACTGGTATAGAAAGAAGTGGGGCCCACTGGGTGGCTTAAATAAACAGCGTTACATGGAACTGTAATAGGAGTTTTTTTTGCACACACAGCATGTACATGAGTTCAAAGAAAATGTGGGGATAGCATTTACCAAACCTGCCAATCACAGCCAAGGCCCAATTCTTGTCTAAACCATGACTACCTAATTAGGGTATGCACATATAAAGACCTGAACATTCTACAAATAAATATATAACATGAATATGTCAATTGATGTGTTTTAACATAGAACTACAATAGAAAAACTTGGGTAAGGAGCCATTGATGCAAATGTAATGCAAGGTCTAAACAGCTGGAGGTTGAGCCCCTGTGATTCACCCAGTGCCTTGGGCCCATTAACTTGAAATGTACACTTCTATTGCTTATAGCCTTTGGAATTTTTTTATAGCATTTGGACGTTTCCAGCAGCACTCTGACCTGATGCAAAAAGCATTATTATAATAAAAGACACATCCAAAGTTTTGGGCCACACTTAGCTCTTTATTAAGCCTGTACTTTAATATCCAATTTTTCCGCGTGCCATTGAATCATTACTAACATACTGAGACCTGTATCCCAAGGCCAAAGAGATTTCCAGGGCAAACCTGGAACAACAAAGATTGTTATACATGTTGGGGCACATTTACTAAGGGGCTAAGTTTATTTTCAAATAAAATTAAAATTTTTAAGTATTTTTGGACTACTTCAACTATCGAATAGTCCAACATTCGATTCGAATTGAAAAAAATCAAAAATTCGAATTTCAAAGTACTGTCTCTTAAAAAAAAAATTCACCACCTTAAATTCACCACCTTAAAGCTACCAAATTGCCATTGGAAGCTTTACTGAAAGTCACGCAAAATCAACTTTTGTTTTTTTAAATCGTTTGAATGGTTCAATTCGAATAGGTCCACATTCGATCGAAAATGGCCCCCCCAAAAAAACATTTTTCTATTCGAAATTCAACCAATAGTAAATCTGCCCCATTTGATGGGGTGCCCTTTAATATGATATAAACTACCTGTTGCTCAAGTATTCATTTTGGGGTATAGTTTTTCCTTTAAGCTGCTGGGAGGGGGGAAAGGAAGGTGTGGTATCACTCCAACTTGCAGTACAGCATTAAAGAGTGATTGAAGTTTATCAGAGCACAAGTCACATGAATTGGGACAGCTGGGAAATTGACAATATGTCTAGCCCCATGTCAGATTTCAAAATGAAATATTAAAAAATCTGTCTGCTCTTTTGAGAAATGGATTTCAATACAGTATTCTGCTGGAGCAGCATTATTAACTGACGCATTTTGGAGAAATTTTTTTTTTTCCCATGACAGTATCCCTTTAATTATGGAAAGATCCTTTATCCAAAAAAACCCAGGTCCTGAACATTATGAATAACAGATCACACATCTTTATATTTATTATAATTATGTATAAGCTATTCCTTTGGCATTTGCAGTTACTTTTCTGCCATATAGTAATGCTAATTATGTACTGAACGTCATACTTAATGCTAAAGACATTAATACTCAAGGCATCATCCTAGTCCATTTGGACTTCACCAGAACTGCAACTGGGCCTCACAACATGGCCTTGCCCCACATTTTGAGAAACAATGGTATAAAATCATCTCCAGAAAAAGAGAGAGAGATAAAGATTAAGATATGGGTAAGTAAAGGAATAGGCATTTATTTATCTGAATTGATGACTTCTAGTGTGTCTACTTCTTTACTCATTTAGAATAGACCTTACTAACTGTAGCTTCCAAGGAACCTCAATGGAAGAGCTATGGAATCCTTAAAACAAAAGATTCTCATGTGCCTTTGTTTAGAAATCCCAGTGGCCTCTGTACTGATTAATCCACCTGTGCTCATATGCTTTCCCCGTTGGGGGTCCTCCAGTAGGGTGGAGAAATCTATAGCTACTGTATGGGGTTCTAAAGAGTTGCCAATCATAGTGACTCTCACAAAACCTTCACATGAGCACAGGTGCTTTCTTTTTTTTTTGTTTTTTGTTGTTTTTTGTCTGTGCTCATGTGAAGATAATAGAAATAGTCCCAAGGGCTGGCTGTAGACCTCAAGCTTCATTGGGTATCTGCTGAGCATTAATGGTAGCACTTAGCAACACTCACATTTTCACATTCAGCCTTCTTTAACATACATTCTTTAGGAGAGGAATCCAATCAATTGATCTAAATTTCACTGTATTAATGTTAATTGAAGCCTGGGAAAACAGGGCTCCTCCAAATCACAGCGTTCCCTCTGAGCTCATATAAGAAAACAAAATAATACAGTGGTTAAAGACTAATGACACAGGAAAAATAAATCAGACAGACTCAGGTAAATGGAGATACACATACAAAAGGGACTGTTGGAACAGCCCATGGCTAATTAAAGTATGTAAAAGCAAAATGAGAGTAAGACTCGTTTACATAAAAACTATTAGAGACACATATAAATACATTGATTATTGCATATTTCCCGGCCTGGTGTTTAACTGAAAATTCAAGCTTTTGCGTGATCTGTGATACCTCAGTATTTAGGACAGTGACCGATTAGTTTAAGAGAATTAAAAAAATATATAGATTTAAAAAAAAAAAAAAAGTTTCAAGAATAATGTAAGCGAGATTTAAAAGGACAACAATATGTTTATCTGTTTTACATTATGATGTTTAAGCTATTTAGAAATTCTAAAAATGTACAGAAAAAAAATTAGAAATGTCCAATCTAACAGAATCGATTTCTAAAAAAAAAAGATTTAAGTAACTCCACCAAAACAAAAT
>CM044439.1:42219224-42238610 GCA_024363595.1 Xenopus borealis | reverse complement strand
TGGGGGGCTGTTTAGAGCAAATTTACAGATAGAAAAAAAAAAGCTTTACTTGTTCTTTAACCACAGATATAAGCATTTTAGAGCACTGACACTTTAAAATGTTCTTAGGATCATTTTTATGTACTTTGTCAATACAGAATTGTTCCTTATATGTTATTGATATGTGGTTATACAGTTTATATTGATGCACTTTTTCACTGATGGTTAATTTCCAGCTGTACGTGGGTTAACTTTATTTATACAGGTATGGTATATTTTATCCGGAAATCTGTTATCCGAATTACAAAAAGGCCATCTCCTGTAGACTCTATTTTATACAAATAATTCAAATTTTGAAAAAAATGATTTCCTTTTTCTCTGTAATAATAAAACAGAACGTTGTTCTTGAGCAAAACTAAGATATAGTTAATCGTAAAACCAGCCTATTGGGTTTATTTAACATTTACATGATTTTCTAGTAGACATAAGTTATGAAATCATGGAAAGATCTGTTATCCAGAAAACCCCAGGTCCCAAGCATTCCCAATAACAGGTCCCATACCTGTATATTGAGTATACAGTATATGTATTGCACCCCCAATAATTTCAAATAGTTTAGAGGTAATCACAATCTTCCTTTTTGGTATACACACACACATTTAAATATTTGGTGTTATTGTGCAGTGCTCATGATTAACAAGGGTTGTGTTTCCTTTTCAAATCGTAAAAAAAATACTTGTAAACTTGTATACTGAAGGAAGTGTTGAACCAATATAATCTGATTCATACACACATTCATCTACAATTCCTGTCCAGTATCAGTGCAACCAGTACATTGATTTATTTGTAAAATTCCAGATTTAGTAGTTTTTTCTTGAGAGCTAGTGAATAGTGAAGGGCGAATCTCCCGCGTTTCGCTTCGCCGAAAAATTCGCGAATTTCCAGAGAAAAAAATTTGCAAGACGAGTCGGAAAGGACGCTAAGCGCGACTCGTTTTTTGGGAGAATTTTTCGGCGGCGAATTTTTGCTGGCGTTTCGCGAATTTATTCGCCAGCGGCAAATCGCGTGAATTCGCCCCTGGCGAATAAATTCACCCATCACTACTAGTGAAATCTATTTGAAGAAGGGCTTGTATGCTTAGTTCATTTATTTCAGTAATGTGTGGCTTTTTGCTACTATCCTTAACTTATGTCGTGTCAACCTATCACACAACATTTTATAGAGATTATTCATCATTCACTGCAAATGTGGGGCTTACAACCAAGGCAAGAGACCATACATCCATGCTGATGCTGAAAACAAACAATCCTATTGGGGTTTCAAGTCTAAAATGATTTTAGTAACCTTTAGGCTTTAGGGGCAAATTTAATAAGGGTCGAATTCGAGTGTTAAAAAAAAAAACCCTCGAATTCGACTATGGGAATTGTATGGGAATAAAAACCCTTCAAATTCGATATTCGAATTTGAAGGATTTTACCGCTATTCGATTGGTCAAACGATCGAATAGGAAATATTGGATCGAATGATAAAATCGTTCGCATTGAACAATTCAAACGACTTTAACCATTCATGAAAACCAATTAGGTAGGTTGAAACTGGCGAACTAGGCAGTGGAATAAAATTAGATTTTTATTCAAATTATTCAAATCATTCAATGCAATTGAATTTTCAAAATTCGATGGACGAAGTGATCTTCAAAAACATTCGAAAATTTAATCATTCATGTGAATTTAGTAAATCTGCCCCTGAGTGTTCCGAATAGGGTTGCCACCTTTTCTTGAAAAAAATACCGGCCTTCCTATATATTTATCTTTTTTTCCTATTAATAACATTGGGATCTGCCATAAAAAATACTGGCCAGGAGGCAACCCTAGTTCCAAACTAACAAACAATAATTCTATGTAACAGAGCACATATTCCTTGAGATTAAAAAAATAACAGCCCTTTAAATGGTATCTAAAACAGAAATACAGGTATGGGACCTGGTATCCAGAAAGGCAGGGACCTAGGGTCTTCTGGATAATGGATTTTTCCTCAAGTCTACTAGAAAATCATATAAACATTAAATAAACCCAATAGGCTGGTTTTGCTTCCAATAAGGATTAATTATATCTTAGTTTGGATCAAGTACAAGCTACTGTTTTATTACTACAGAGAAAAAGGAAATAGTTTTTAAACTATCTAAACTTTCAGGATAATGGGTATCCATATGCCATATATATTTTATGTGACTATATATCTTAGAGAAGGTTACTTTAATATGTAAATGCACTGAAGCTGAGGTATTAGGATCACTCGTGCATTCAGCAAAGCAACAAGATAATTCTACAGAATAAAAACTCAATTTGCATGCATTTACCGTATTATTTCTTTCTATTCTGTCCCCATGATCATCCACTGTATCATATCATATACAGTGCCAGGATCAAGCTGATATTCACTGTGATAAGTGAACAGTGAGTATATAGTATGCACTTCCATATCAATTTTTTGTTCACCTTAAAACAGTTCAGACAATGCATTACGTCACCACCGTGCCACCTCAGATAACCCAGCCTAAGGACAAGGAAATGGACAGTCTTGTTTAATTACAGCACATTGATTTGTTTTGCTTTTCTTGTAAATCATCACAAGAACGCAGGTATACTGTATTTCAATCAATGTCACAATAGCAGGAAAACTCACAGACGGACGATGGTGCATTTGATTTCTTAATACACATCTCCCTCTGCAGGCTCATCACTGTAACAGCAGTACAAGATGCTAAAGGGGCTGTTCACTTCAGTTATCTTTTAATATGATGTAGAGAGTGATATTCTGAGACAATTTGCAACTAGTCTTCATTTGGTATTATTTGTGCGTTTTGATTTATTTAGCTTTTTATTCAGCAACTTCTCAAAAGTGATTTTTACAGCTTTTTTTTGACCACGCCTATTATTATTAATTGTTATTAACATGTATTTCTTTAGCTATTTCGTAGCACTGTAAAGTGAATGAGATTATACAACTAAATCACATTAATTACATATATAGAACATAAGGAGTTACATACATCACAATAAATACCGGTACAGAAGGTGAGGAAGGCTCTGTGCGGAAAGAGCTTACAATCTAAATGGAAGGGAATGATACAAAAGGTGTCAGCAAGATCAGAGTTAAGTGGGTGAGAGATGTAGTACTGTAAGTGGTATTGCATTGGGTAGTTAACAGTGAGGGTAGGCTTCTCTAAATAAGTGGGTTTTAAGAGATTTCTTGAAAGCTGAAAGGTTGGGAGAAAGTCGGACAGACCGTGGGAGAGAATGCCAGAGGAGGGGTGCAGCCCTTGCAAAGTCTTGAATGCGAGCATGTGAGGAGGTAATGAGAGAAGCGTTGAGTAGCAGGTCAGTAGAGGAGCGTAGTAAGCGGTTGGGTGAGTATATAGAAATGAGTTCAGAGATGTAGGGAGGGGCAGAGTTATGAAGTGTTTTGAATAGCAGGGTCATTCATTTGAATTTAATTCTGAAAGGCAGTGGAAGCCAGTGCCTACTTCTGATGATGCAACTTTACAATGACAGCACTTCCTGATTCTTGATGGGTTGCAGATAAGGTACTTGCAGGTCGGGTCAGGTAGCGGGTCCAAGAATGCAGGTTGCGGATCTGTGTTTGCGGACTGCAGGTTGGGGGTACGGGTCAGGTAACCCAATCACACACAAGTGTTGGTAACTCAACTAATAGGAGGCTTTCTGCAAGGCGTTCCAGCCTTTAATATTGTTAAGGAATATACTTACTAAACAGAAAATGTAATATTTCCTTCATTAATATTAAAAAATGATTATTATTTGAAATGTAACAGCTGCATGTGCTTCGCAGATCCAACCTTCATGCTCACTGTGATCAACAGGTTTATGGTGGAGAGAAGAGAAAGTTAAAAGGCAATATACAGTATATCAGTTTTGCCTTTGTGTGAATATTTTCTAGGACTCATAATGTATTAACCGTACTTGACACTGTGTGCTCAAGGGGAATAGGGCAGGGCGCCAGGACAATCAGGGTTTCCTGTTTATAGTTTTTGTAATATGAAGAATGTGCCACCGCAGTATTAGAGGAATTGTACACCCATCTAACAGCAACCCACTGACCTTAAATTGTGCTCAAGGCTAATAAATGAGCAAGCAGAACCATTAAGTCCATCTCTAGATATAGCACCACGAGAAATAAAATGTCTTTGCTAAAGATGCCAACTCTTGGTGGGCCTGCACAAATTTTCTCCATTTATTAAATTGGCCCTGATGGTATCAGTAGACTTAAAAGTCTTAGAACATTAGAATTCAGTGAAGAACAGAGGCAAGTTAGGGTATGTGAAGGCAGAGTACACTGTATATCCACTATAATGTTACAAGCAGGATGGGGAAACTACAAATGAACTCTGTACTACGTACATCTAAAAGACAGAAGAGATAGCACTTATCTACAAAAACTATTTTCATAATTAATGGGAACTACATAATGCAGCAATACCCTGTGCAGCACTTAGGCAATGTATTACAGAGATCAAATCATAAAAAAATGGTTTCCTTCCATGTCTGAAGGATGTAATCTACTATGGCACTACTATCATGATATAAACTGTTTAAGCTTCTATGGGGACTTTGTGCTAAAAACCTTTTTTGGGATCATGTAGTATTTATAAGCACAACGCTTTATAGGGAGGGACGAGGTCGAGAAGGGTTTCCGTTTTTCACAACTAAGCATCTGCCGCTGGGCAGGTACTGGTGCATTCATAGGATTAATGTTCAAGAATGAAAAATAAATAAGAGAGTTTAACTGTAGGGTCACACCACTAGTGAAGTAATGTACTGGTAGTCTATTTTGGGGCACAGTAACCCATACCAGAAGGTAAGCAAGAGTAAAACCAAATGCTGAGTTGCTCAAGAGATATATACACTTAAATCTTAGTAGCCAATCAACATCAGGTCAATGGGAGTCAAAATAGGCCCAGGCATTCCAAGCACACACAGAGGCCCAAACAGCTCCCCTCCCTCCAGCAAACTAAATAGTAACTTTGTATGGCATCTTAAAGCAACCCCCTGGCATTTACAAGAGCTCACAGATTGGCAGTTTGGGACTGATCATCGTTATGCTCTATCCAGGGGTAGAGGGAAATCCTTCTACAAGGATTGCAAGTTTTACCAGGAGAGTATGGCACTGTTTACATACTGTACTATGTTAGTAATGTTCTTCTATTGATATATTACTGACAATTAAAGGAATGGCAGACTTTATTAAGCAAATAATACACAAAGCCTTACGCGTTTCGTGCCCTTACTCATAGGCTTCTGAAACATTTTGGAAGGCCCATGTTGGTATAAATCTAAACAAGGTCTACATATGCCAAAACTGGGTTGTTATTTGTACAATGACATAGTATTAGCTGACATCTATAAAACTCAAGCTTAAACCCAGGGCTGGGCCAAAGGGTAGGCAGAGTAGGCACTTGCCTAGGGCGCAAAGCTGCGGGGGCACCAGACACTCACCTTCTCTGCCTCCTACCACCTAGTTTGGTCCCGTCTCTGCCCTGATTCAACATGCGCCTGCATTCTTTTCATGCCAGCGTGCCTCCTTTCCACAAGTTCCTTTTTCACGCAAGCGTTCGTGTCATTTTATTTCGCACCCGCCAATTGGCCGCCTGGCTGGCCAAGATGCCTGGGGCGCCTGGCCTGACCCTGCTTAAACCTGCCTCCTTCATAATGAACAACTAGTTGTCTTAAGACTGCTTACACAAGAATTACAACACCCTTAAACCATCTGTTTTTCTACTCACCCTACTGAATATGATTCTCAAGAGTTTGGTTGTTTTAAGAAACCAGAATACTGGTCTTGGTCAACAGATTCAGGGCAGCAATCAGCGAGCCTTGAAGATCAACAGGGCTTTGCCAGAATGCTGTTCTAAGGCCAGCCATAAAACATTAAAGGGTTACTAAATTTTGAGCAGATGGCAACAGACACACACACAATACATTAATCAGCCATAGATAGAAATACAGCAGAAAATAAAAACATTAAACAAAAAACAACAAAGGAAAGAGAAATGCTTCTACTAATTTCAACCATTTTACTCAGTGGTGCATAGACATTGTTTTTTATGATCATTCTTCTTCAACCGTCTGTTCCGTCATTAAAAGAGCTCCAGGGGTTTTAAAATGTTCTGGTTTTGATCTATAACAGCACAGAATCATCTACTGCTGGAAGTACACTCTGCGCTCATGTTTAGCCCTGGTCTAAAGCCCAGTTCCATCCAATAATGTGCTGCATAGTCAACAAGTAACATGGTCAGAAATGATAAGGGCAGGGAAAGCTACACTAATCCCTACGTACAGCATTGAAAGATTTAATCCCCAATGCCCTGTACATTCCATACCCACAAATATTGTTTCCATAAAATTGTTTTTTTTTCTTGCAAAAATGTCATGCCCCCCTCTTGCCGTCTTTACACTATTTCTGAGGGGAGAAAAGCAGTGAAACCTTAACCCGAGAGAAGGAAGTGCACAAAGCCCTATCTTATCTAATCTCATCACTGTTGTTGTGGGTTGCTTGTTTGTTGCTATTCACTGGGCAACATCTTACTCCAACATAGGAAAGAAATGAGAACGGCACCATATTTGGTTTGTGAGTGTCATTTGAGACTACCGGTGAACTTTTCTCTGCCAATCCTACGTGATGAAGGGAATTTCCATTTATACATCACTTTAATTCAGGCTTTGTCTTCAGAGCCACCCCGTTCAGTCATTACAGGACACACTTACAACAAACATTTTTAAAGGTTCTGACTCCTTTAGGTAAGCTAGTTTCCATCTATGTTTCATGAATTACATCTAGCTATAGAACTGAAGACACACAGTCAGCTCTGTTATATCAAATTAATAATTTCACCTAAAAATGAGATGGTGAAGTACAAGGATAATACCTGGGATGTCTAATGTTATACTTGGCTATTCGTTTTCCTTACCCACTCCCCAAAACCCAATTCCTATGTACTAACTAGTACAAAAGCAATCAATAAACTTGATGACTTGAAATTTGACTATGGATAAGGCCCAAGCCGCTGTACATGAATAAGGGTCAGGAGCCTCACAGCACTACCCCAACAGAAATGACCCCTGACCAACACACCACAGGCAGCAATGTCAACTCTTCACTGGACAGAGAGATCCTTTAAAGGGCAACAACACCTTTTTTCAGAATTCATGAGGTGTGTATCTAATAGAATATCTCCCTCTTTTTTAACCTAGTTGTTTTAAAGCAATTAACTTTCCAGGTCTCCATTGTTTTTTTACCCGCCTGGCAGCAACCTTGCTTCTATTCTACTAAAGTTCTCCAGTAATATCAAACTCCGGAAAAACACCCAGGTATATGGAACGTATATGGCTCATAGCTCATACACAGGTATACGGACCTTATACATTTTAATTCTACCTGTTTAAGTTTGTAATCAGTAATAGAAAAGTATAAAATCAGTAGTTTTTTAGCCATAAAATCCCCCCATTGCAGATTAAACTCATTGGCTTTGGTAAAGTTTGGAAAGTTAGCAAAACTTGTCCCTTGTGCAATAAATCAATAGAGCTGTCTAACCCAAATACTAACTATGCAGTTGTAACTGGTCTAGAGAAGGGGAGGGTAGCCTTTATCAGTTTAAAAATAGGGGGGACTACCCAAGGGACTGCAGAGCAGCAAACGTATGCTAGAAGGAAGGTGAATATCATTTATAAATGGGGCAACAGTATCATTATATCTGCATTGACCAAGCTTTGGCAGCTAATTGCAATAGGTAGTATTTAAAGAGGTTGTTTTCGCCTTTAAATTAACTTGTAATATGATGTAGAGAGTGAAATTTGCAATTGGTTCTCAATATATATTATTTGTGTTTTTTTTGAAGAAATTCAGCAGCTCTCCAGTTTGCAGTCTAGTGGGCGGTTGCCTAAGCTTGAAAACCCTCTGCCGAAATTTTGCATATTTACGCGGCGGTTGTCTTTTTAAAAAAATGCTCATAAAACCACGTGTGTCTATGCCCTTAAATTGCATACTGTATATATATATATATATATATATATATATATATATATATATATATATATATATATATAGCCAATTACAAACAGATTGTACCAAACATCTTGGAAAACTTGAACCCAACAATTAGAAACCACATTTTTATCATCAGTACATATTAGTTTAGCAGATCAAAAAGTAACTGGAAGTAATTGGAAGTTGACCCCAGTAAAGAATCATTTATCTATTATAAGAAGTAACAAGCAAAAATAACTTTGTTCAGACAGTTTCATAAGTTAACAAGTTGGTCAAGAGTAGAATTCTACTGAGTGACTAAGCCATTCCCTGAACACCTGACTACCAACCCCAGCACAGATACATCCCTACCCCTGCTTCATTCCTCCTAATGTTATAATTGCTCAGATGTCCTGCTTCACATATACAACTGGCAGATCTGTTTCTTCCATACTCTTTAAAATGTTTCTACATAAAATGAAGAGCTGTACATAAAGGCACAGTGTTTTCAAGTGATTAACGTAGTGGTTTCTGAACTGTGTGGCTGCCCCCCTGACAGGGCCCAGAGATTTGGGGATAATGTTCATTAATCTCCTAGATAAACCTGAAACACCAGCTTTGAGGTCAATGGGTGTTAGATTTGGGTGAAAAAATGAATTGGATATTGTTGGAACAATGGCTGTATGACTGTTACACTGTTTTCCTATTTCTGTTGTGACCTAAGGGACACCCTGCAAAGGTTGGACCTCCAAAGTGGGCCTGATTTCAGAGGTATGACCACCTCTTGGGCAATGCTACCTATGGTGTTCGTCTGTGAGTGTTATTGGTGATAAGCTGTTTGACTGCGGCAGCTGCATAGACACTGGGGAATATCACAGGGCACTTTTTTATTTGATCTCCCAATTCACTGTGCTTTTTTACTCTAGCTTGTTTTAATTACTGTACTTTATTCCCACTTGATAGTGTTTAGTAGCACAGTTATGGGATCTGTTATCCAGAAACCCATAATCCAGAAAGCTCCAAATTACGGGAAGTCCTATAGACTCCTTTTTCATCAAATAATTAAAATTTTTTAAAAACTATTTCCTTTTTCTCTGTGATATGAAAACCATGCCTTGCACTGGATTCCAACTAAGATATAATTAATCCATGCTGGAGGCAAAACAGTCCTATTGGGTTTAATTACTGTGTAATCTTTTAGTAGGTGTGAAGATCCAAATGATTTATTTGGAAAAACCAAGGTCAGGAGCTTTCTGTATAACAGGTCCCATGCCCGTACTAAATCAAGACTTGCACTTTATGCTACTGTAGCTCCTTCCAGCAAATGGACAAGAAGAGGCCACATCATGTGTTGGCATTTGTACTGACCTCCTAACAATGCTAAGTGAGTTGTCTAGATGATATACGGCAGGAAATTGCTGCTACAAAATTGCCCTTTGTGACATAAACCAAAGGTTTGGCCTTAACCCAATGCATAATACCGAGACTCTATCCAGGTATCTTGCTTCTCCCTATTATTACCAGAAACCCAAATGCAGGTATAAATCATGTTTTTACTTTTTAATCTATGCACTGTCACAAAAACAATCATATAGGAATATATATATATATATATATAAACATGGCAACCAATCTCGCTAATCCCATGTTTGTATTACCTTTCAAGGCTTGTTTAGAAATATGAAGAAGGCTTGTTATAGCTTAGCTGAAAGCTTGTCCTATATCAAATAATGAAGCAAAATAAAATCCCAAGGTTTATTTATGACCTCTAATGCATTTAATATAACTACAAGCACAGATGAAGCTTTGGAAAGCGGCCAGATCGTAAACCGTATGTCTTTATATTATATTCATACTGCAGGTTTACCCAAGTTCCACTATCTAAGCAGATGGATGATTTTTTTTTTCTTCTGTAAAATTGAATAATAGTTCCCTGAGGCTAACATGTGCTGATTTAAGGTCTCTGATTTTACCCTACCTAACATGCAAAGATGCTTTTGGGATAATATCCTATAGCCTCCCAACTGTAAATCTTTGATGAAACCATACAAAATAACTTCACCAGATTTATCAGAAGAACATTGCTAATCACAGGGAGGTTCTGCTTTCCAGGCACAAATGGCAACGATTATTCCAGACAACAAAAGCTTTCCGTTATGAGACATATTAAGGAGCACTTTAAACACATTCTTGCATGTAGGATATGTAAAGCAACAGAAAAAATGTAGGCTTTGATCAACAGGAACTTTTTAAAGCACTTTGGTTAAAAGAAGTTACATCATTACGTTTGTTTTTGTAAGTTATTTAATTAGTATATGCTGTCAAATGTGCCCAGCCTACTGATTCAGGGAGTTCCAGTTCAATAATAATTAATCTAGGCAGTGGCGTAACTAGAGTGCACTGAGCCCCCCTGCAAAAACATCTACAGAGGGCCTGAGGCATTCTCCTACCCACTTCCAACACCAACTCCACCTGGTCCTGCCTGACTTGCTTCCCCCTTCCTTGCAGGCAGGGGTGCTCCGCCAATGGGACGAGATGAGAAACTCGCCTCAGGCGACAGCGCCCCACTGGGTACCACATCGGCAAAACCGAAAATTCGGTTCTTCCAGCGCAGAGTGCAATTATGCACTCTGTGCTGGCATCCTGGCCCTCTCTGCCGCCCTCGTGGACCCCCTCCACCGCAAAAAGGTGAGCGTATGGGGGATGGGGGCAGCAGCAACACAAGCTGCCTCAGGAGGCAGAGGGGCCAGGATCGCTTGCAGGTAAGAAAGAGCAGATAGGGAGGAGGGGGTTTCTTATAGACCCAACAATCTGGGCCCCACTTTTCCCCAGGCCCCCTTGCAACTGCAGGGTCTGTTTCCTATATAGTTACATCACTAAAGTTGGGTATACGCTTAGCATTATTTCATTTGGTGCAGTCTTCAAACAAGATCTTTACCTGATGTGGCCACCAAGACGCTGGGCTAAATCAGAATAATCTGATTACTAGATGCCTTGGGAGACCCAATAAGAGATGGGTGATGAAGTCCTCATCTGACCTATGTGGCTGACTGTCAGGCCATCAGGAGGGACAATACATGGGTCAACAAGCTGCTGACTTTGGAGTATGGCAACTTTTATGTATCTTCACCTTTCGATGTGCAACCTGGACTCAGAGGCAATATAATAGTGATACAGGCAATATAATAGTGTTAGAAAACACAGAGTGGTGTGTATGTGCAACAGTTTAGCAGCATTTACAGGGTAAAAGTGTATCCTACAGGATACATATTATATGTGTGTATATCTAGTGCGTTGCTATCTTACCTAGAGCCAATAGTACAGTGGAAGTAACATTGTCGTTGTGAATACTATATATAAGAAACCACCAAGCCTACTAATATTTCCAATTCATTATATGTTCTTGTCGCCAAAGCAAAAAGAAAGGTTCACAGTGGCCATGTAGGACACTCTAGCCATAAAGGTAGCCATAGATGCACCAATAATATTGTACTAAACCAATTTTCATACGATATTTGGTGTGTGTATGGTATGAGACGAGCCAGCTGATATCAGCAGAAGACTTAAATATCAGTAGGCTCGTTGATTGGGCTGGCTGGAAAATTTTGATCAGGCTCCTTTGAAGGCACCTGAACATTGTCCATTGTTAGTGCTGAATTGTCAGATACAAGTAGAATTCTATTGTTTCTATCTGAATATTTGAAGTTTCAGCTCTACACGTGTCTATTGAAATGCACTCTCTAGATCTTTTCCAGGAAAGATCGTAACTGTGCCTTTTGGCCATGTAAAAGTGGTGGGGTAACCTGACTTCCACACCCTCAGGAGTCAGGCTTCATGTAGGGTCATATTGGTCACTAAATTTTTAGAAAACTGTAGTTCTCAGGACGAGGGTTGGGTTGCTTTAAGGCGGTGGTTCACCTTTAGTATATTATAGAACGGCTAATTCTAAGCAAATTGCAACAACTGGCTTGCATTCTTTTTTATAGTTTTGAATTATCTGCCTTCTTCCAACTTTCATGGAGGTCACACACCCCATGTAAAAAAACATATCCTCTGTAATGTTGCATGATTATTTTATTACTTATCATTCTCTTTAGACCTTCTCCTATTCATATTCCATTCTCTGATTCACATCAATACATCTGGACCCCAGCAACCAGGTTGCTAAAATTGCAAACTGGAGAGCTGCTGCATAAAAAGCAAAATAACGCAAAAAATATAAGTAATAAAAAATGAAAACCAATCGCAAAATGTCTCAGTATATGATTCTCTGCATCATGCTAAGTTAATCCAAAGATGAACAACCCCTATAAGATAACAACTTCCGTACACATATTATGTACAAGGCATAGGTCTTCTTCTTACAGGGCTCCTAACTATTTAAAGAAACTAGGGGAATAACACTAGAAGAAGTGAAGCAATTACTACTAGGTACGGCCCAATTGTATAGAACCCAACCCAATATGCCTTTACCCAATATAAATGCTTAGACGCAACACATTTTATATATATTCCAAAGCAAGTTACTAGCATGGCTCTAGAGGCCACAAGGCATAAACAGGGAGAGTTGGATTTTGTGTTAGGAGAGCTCTAGTTTGTGTTGTTCTTATCTGCCAGGTAATCAGACATCGCTCTGTCAGGCCTAGCATGAACCTTTCAAATATACTCAAATTACAAACACTCAGCAAACACATGAAAAAGTTCACTTTATGAAACCAAGTAATATCTCCCCATGGAAAGATAAAAAAAATAATAACAGAGGCACAAGGCCAAAACAAATAGGCAGCCTTTTAAAGAACTGCTTTGGTAAGAGGTTTTATTTGCTCTAATGAACTGGCTTATCAATAAAACTACGACAAGAATTACAGAAATATACTTGGCCCACGAGAGGAGAAAAGGCCTGGATGGAGAAGGCTGGAGCAGAAATTTATAATGTGAGGAACAGGCGAATAAGATTATGTCAGGTTATTTTTATATTCATTAAAACAATGTGGTAAAGAGCTGGAAGAGAAAACAAATTAGAGACTTTGGTGTGAACAGGACGAAGAAAGGAAGAATTAGTTTTACTGACAAAAGCAGCAATGTAGCGCAATAATAAGCTGACTATAGGCTTGTAGGCTTGTAAATATGTAAATTATTGGACACTTTGCTACATTTAAAAGGCATATATGTTAATGGGGATATATACCAGATGTAAAATTTAATGTAAACTTCTGAGCACTTTTGCAAATTGTAAAATTTCATAATACCTATTAGGAGTTTTACACAGCTAATATCATAAATGTGTACCTGGAGCGCCCCCTTTCTGTACTGCTTAAAGGGAAACTGTCATGGGAAAACATGTTTTTTTTCAGAACGCATCAGTTAATAGTGCTGCTCCAGAAGACTTCTGCACTGAAATCCATTTCTCAAAAGAGCAAACAGATTTTTTTATATTCAATTTTGAAATGTGACATGGGGCTAGACATTTTGTCAATTTCCCAGCTGCCCCTGGTTATGTGACTTTTGCCAGCACTTTAGGAGGGCTGTTGTTTCTCCTTCTCAATGTAACTGAATAGTACACAGTGGGACATGGGTTTTTACTATTGAGTGTTGTTCTTAGATCTACCAGGCAGCTGTTATCTTGTGTTAGGGAGCTATCTGGTTACCTTCCCATTGTTCTGTTGTTAGGCTGCTTGGTGGTGGAAAGGGAGGGGGTGATATCACTCCAACTTGCAGTACAGCAGTAAAGAGTGATTGAAGTTCATCAGAGCACAAGTCACATGACTTGGGGCAGCTGGAAAATTGACGAAATGTCTAGCCCCATCTCAGATTTCAAAATTAAATATAAAAAAATCTGTCTGCTCTTTTGAGAAATGGATTTTAATGCAGAATTCTGCGGGAGCAGCACTATTAACTTTTTTCTCTATGACAGTATCCCTTTAAGTAAGAACTAGGAAGAACAGAGGAAATGTTAACTGAAGCCAGAAGCATCTGCAGATGCTTCCCTGCTCAGTTTTTAAAAAAATCTGTTTTGCAACTGTTAACGCCATACCCTCCACCAGATGCCACTGAAGGGGAAACAAAGGTATTTCCCCCTAACAGCATGTGCTGTAGATTACACCATCCATGTGTACACTGTAGTTTATGAACAAGTAATACATACAAAGCCAACTGAAACAACTACGTCTGGTAGGAAACACTTGTCTACAAATCCTTGGTCATTTAGCAACTTTAACTAAAAAAAAAAAAAAAATCAGTATCAGTATGAAAGGCAGCAGAGTAATATTCAGAAAGCAGAGTAGTAATTACTATTTGCTGATGTAAAATGCAACAGGGCATGGGCAAGAAACACATACAGTACAACCCCCATTTTACACCCCCTGATTTTGAGTTTTCCTTCATTTGTTGTTTTCTGTTCCCACCTATATATTATGCATAATACATTTCCTTGATTTCACATAATTTTTTTCTGGTCGACTGTATAAGATCTAAACACTTGGTGCCTACAGGAACGATGAGGTCAGGTCTATGGAAGAGGAACCGAAAGCAATCAATCTTCAATTTTTACTAATCAACAAGAATGGGGTTTGTTTTGCTTTCTATGCCCCCTTCTTTAGAACCTCTATCTTAACCAATATACAGTTATGTACTGAGTAAAGTCTTGCATTGTGCTATTCTAAATTTACACCACCGAAAAATTCGAGATAAATTATCCTGCGGTACCTGTTCCAAGGGATAGTACAAGTGAAAATATACTATATTTATTGCTAAATTATATCTGTTTGTCCAGCAACTGCAAATAATGTATTTATGGCAGCAACAAGTGGCCAAAGGTAACCAATGACAAGTTTTGAACAGTCTACTACAAGTTGGTTGATATTGTTAGTAAGTCAGCATTGCTCTGGAAATGCTGCTTGTGCCATCACCCAACATGTCTTTCAAACAAATTTTATATATATATATATTGTGTGTGTGAAAAACATTTTGGTTCAGGACGTACTATTTGTTACATCAGTTTTTATAACGGTGTACATTTGAGGTTTCCTCTTGAGAGACATCATGGCTTCCCCCTTATATAGATAACCTCAAAAGTACAGAACCATGACACTCCCAGTGCTGAATACTCTATATCTAGAGGTTTTACTGAACAAAATTTATGTAATCATTACGTAAAGGTTACAATCTCTATTTAAAGAAAATCTATAGCGGTATAGACAGTGGTTCTCTTCTCCCTCATTTTATTTTTAAAGGGGCGGTTCACCTTTAAGTTGACTTTAGCATGTTATAGATGGCTAATTCTAAGAAACTTTTCAACTGGTCTTCACAAGAGTTAAAGTATATTAGTAGAAGTACGGCTTCAGTGATGAATTCTTAAAGCAATACTGCTCGACATGGGCACAGGGGGGTGAGTAATGATGAGAGCACTGCAGTTAAAACAATGAAATTGCAACTCTGAAGGGTAAAAAACATGGGAGCTGTTACCTAGAATGCTTTGGACCTGGGGTACTCCAGATAAGAAATCTTTCTGCAATTTGGGTTACCATCACTTAAGCCTACTAAAAAATAATTGAAATACGAATTAACCCCAGTAATTTTGCCTCTAGTAAGGATGAAATATATCTTAGCTGAGATCAAGTAGAAGGTACTGTTTTATTATTATTGAGAAAAAGGAAATATATATATATATTTTTTTTAAATTGAAACATTTGATCATAATAGAGTTTATGGGAGATGGCCTTCTCATAATTCAGAGCTTTCTGGATAATGCATCCTATATCTGTATGATATTTTGTAGCCTGTTCATAACCACCTCCAGCACTGGTGAATAAAATCCAAAATACCTTTGCACGAGACATGCAGGGAATCTCCAAACAAGCTGTATTACAAAACCCAGTAAAAATGCAGAGGGAGCCATTTTTTGGGCAATTAGGTGACATCTGGTTTGGAAAGGACCGCCAATACAAAGGTGTTTTCAGGCATTTTGTCAACCCATGCTACCTATAGGGGAGATGCAGGAACCTCCCTGGTGTTGAGGAGTACAAAAGGGGAAAAAATCAGATGATCAGACATGAAAGTCCTCTGCACACATACAGTATGGTACAATATAGGAAATAAATACATTTTATTTATAAATTGGCTATTTGTCTCTTAACTGCAGGCTATTTCATACACAAACAATGTTATATACTTTTCAGCTAAGAAGTAGACGTGTGCTGCTTTCTGCATACAGCCGGGTTGAGCTAGGACATGTTGTTCTTACTCTCGGCCACACTCCCTTTCACACGCACGCTGTAGGAAATGTTCAGAAGTTTCAGTGAAATATGGGACAGGGAAATATAAAGTTCCAGGCACAATATGCCAACTGGGCTGAAGGAACTTTATGGTTTCAGGCTGCAGTTCACAAATTATACAGCACAAGCAGCAACTGCCAGCTGGAACATACACCGTTGGCAATTCCCACCACAGCTAAATCCACTCGCTTATTCACACTGTGAGAATGACAAGCTGCAATCCTTTTATCATTTGCTGCACCATTAAGAAGACTACACGTTGCAAGCCATGCTTCACATTACAAAGAAGACATTTTAATATATCATTGTTTTCTGAAGGTACTTGTTTTACTCTTTTGTTTGTCGATTCTTGTTATCAATGCAATGTCTACTCATAAAGGCATGTACTGTAGGAGTACAGAAGGGTCTGGAGTTTGACATGAAGTCAAGCTAGCCTATAAAAGTGTAAATGGAAGACATATGCTAGCCTAGTGTACAATACCAGACTTAATATATGAATTGCATACCACTGAATGTAATATTTGTATAGTTTGTATACACACAGTGTTGGACTGGGACACCAGGGCCCACCATAAAACCTTAGACCAGGGGGCCACTCTCAGTACTAATATTCTTGATCTCCTCAAACAACCTCTATTCTCCTAGTTTGTTTTCTTTACATACTATAATTAATTATTCCATCTATTTAGCCTCTTTGTTCTCATAGAAATAGGGAATGGCCATGAAACAGTTTAGCAGCATGAGGGCCCACTGACACCTTGGCCCACCGGGAGTTTTCCTGGTATTCTGGTGGGCCAGTCCGACACTGTATATACACGTGTGATGCATTGTCTTGTAGGCTCTAACTGTCCGGACACCTGTTGTCCAACATCTTACTCCCAAATGAAAGGCATTAATTCAATTTGGTCTTCTCTTCGCTGTTAACAAACTCTGCCCTGTTGAAGCTTTCCATTAGATTTTGGAACATTGCTGGTGGGTAGTGATGTGTTTCACTTTGCCCAAAAATTTATGAAACTGCAAAATTTCACTGAAAGCATTAGAGCCAACGGGAACCAATATTACACTAAGCTGCTTTTAGTTTTGCAATGGCATATACAATATACTGCCCTACCTCGTTATCATTTTTTTATATTTGTGTGGTTTTCAAAAAAAATATTTGTTTGTGGAGAAACCATGAATTTTACAACACTGTATTAGCTAAAAAAAGATCACTCCTACTGGTGGTATATTCTTCCATTCAGCCACAACACCATTAGTGAGTTTGGGCACTAATGTTGGGGATCAGGTTTAGTTTACAGTCAGTGTCCCAATTCATCCCACTCAAGTGTTAAGTTGGGTTGAAGTAAGAGATCTGTACTAGCTTATAGGGTTCTTCCAGTCCCATCTCAGCAAATTCATCTATACAGAACTCATATTGTTCTCAGGAATGTGCTTGTACACTGTGGACTCAACTTTCAAACAAACCAAGAGGTTCTTGGCCAAACCATTGGAAACTGCCTCAGAACACTGTTCCTCCTCCACCAAACTTACTTAAAAGCTTACCACCAAAGCTTAGCAAAGAGGTACTGGAGCCCCAGCCACCCTTCCTGCCACAACCCCCCAAACCGAAAACCACCTTGCTTACTGCAAGACACACTAGCCCAGCAGGGGCCAATTGTACGATCGGCAATACAGGCAGAGATATTATCGGCAGCCGACAGAAATTTTCTAACCTGTCCGATCGACCAAACGACCGATCTCCACTGGACGAAAAATGTCAGGACTCTCCACACACGGTCTGATAATCCTAGATAAGTACGACTGGATTTTTGCGTCTATGACCAGTTTAAGGTGATGTTGGGCTTGTGTGCACCTGCTCATCAATAAAACCTATGCTCCTAAAAAAATGTTGGAGACAATTAGGAACTCAGCCATGAGTATTCCAACCGAAGGCATCAATTTGGAACGAGTGTCTGGATACTTTTGTTCTAAAAAGGGCCCACATACTTTAAGCAGTAAAGTGTATATGTAAGTGGCATATACAGTATAAGTTATAAGTTAATTACAGAATAATGGTGCAATATGCTAAATTTTAAGGGTTAAGTATGAAATTGACAACCAACATGGATATAGGCATTACTGGCAAAGTCAAGAGCCATTTTCTTTCCTTCCGTCAGTCCTGTTAATGAGGAGATCCTAAGAACTCTATTGGTTGGTTGGGTTAGGGGAGGCAGGTGATATAAAATTCAAAACCCCTGCTTTTCCACTAATCAAAATACAAATTATTATGTAAATAAAGACATTTTTATGCAGCCATCGGAAAATATACAGGGAAAAACCCTCATGTGATGCCTGTTTAATAGGAGTATCTGCACTTTGCCAACAAGTTAAAGGGGGAAATGTGTTGCCTTTTCATTTATATGCATTAATTATATATGTGTAATGTCTTTGGAGAAAGATGACACACAGTATTCAGAAAAAGCAAGGCAACATGATAAGACACTCTGTAAATTGGGTAGAGCTGTGTGGCCCACCATCACCTAGAAATTGAGTGCCCTGGCCTTTTTCTCTTACCACTGATCATGGGAAACTTTGGGATAGTTTCAGGGCATGAGCACCAGCAACCCTTTCTATTACTTAGAGTTCTGTGAGTGGAGCTGGTTTTAATCCCAAATTCACCTGCCAATATAGGGACACAGGCCTAAATTCATTGCACACACATATGAATACAATACAGCTTGTGCATAAACACACACCAGACCCGTTCTGCTCACATTTACAAACATATACCGTAGTTTTATATGCATTCAGATATATTTGAGGGCCATCATTAAAAGCCCATCTGTACATTCCATGAGACTCAACAGATTTCACAGATAAACACGAGAACTAGAATTGCCAGCAACTTCTGCTAGTCTGACTCCCAAGGTACAAAATGTAGAAAAGCTATGCCAGAGATACTTTATGATGGGGGTATATTAAATATAATGATGATGTGACTACAATGCCAACTGTGGGTTGATTAGAGAGAGACAAAAAAGATATGAGGAGAGAGAGAAAAAAGCGAGAGGAAAAAGGTTAAAAGGGTAAATTGCCCACCAATTTAATCCAGCAA
>CM044439.1:42187164-42205447 GCA_024363595.1 Xenopus borealis | reverse complement strand
GGCATAATCTGTTTAAAATCTCTGTAACTCCATGCCTCTGTGTCTCTCAGACCCAGGGAGAGATGCACAAAACAAGGAAAAAACAGAGTTTGCTACTTGCTGGGCTCAGCAACACATTTACCACCAGCGTGTCTGCCAACTGCACTGGTTGCAAGCTTGGAACCACTGCTGTTAATTTTAGGATAGATACACAAAATATGGTAAGTACAAGTGCATCTACATTGTATATTCTGATCAGCCAGGAAAAGTAATTATAGAGGAGAGCACAATAATAGTCTACCAGCCCATCTTGCTGTCACCTAACACAGGGAGGGCTGTGATACTGGAGTTAATATTACTATTATAGCATTGATGCATAACACAGTACTTTACAGGTATTAAATCATTTACATCAGTCGATAGAACTTGCTGCCTAGTTTCTTCATTTTAAGCAGAAGACAATAATCAGCATGTTTTCTTTGCATTTGAATTCTTATTAAGTGGCCCTAGACATGTGAAATATATTAGCACTAAAGGTGGTAGATTAAAAATTAAAGGGATACTGTAATGGGAATTTTTTTTTCAAAATGTATCAGTTAATAGTGCTGCTCCCCAGATTTTTTTTAATATTTAATTTTGAAATCTGACATGGGCATATACATATTATCAGTTTCCCAGCTGCCCCCAGTCATGTGCTCTGATAAACTTCAGTCACTCTACTGCTGTACAGTAAGTTGGAGTAATATCACCCCCTCCCTTTCCTCCCCAGCAGCCCATCAGCAGAACAATGAGAAGGTAACCAGATAACACTAGACATTTTGTCAATTTCCCAGCTGCCCCATGTCATGTGACTTGTGCTCTGATAACCTTCAATCACTCTTTACTGCTGTACTGCAAGTTGGAGTGATATCACCCCCTCCCTTTCCCCCACCCAGCAGCCTAACAACAGAACAATGGGAAGGTAACCAGATAACAGCTCCCTAACACAAGATAACAGCTGCCTGGTGGATCTAGGAACAACACTCAATAGTAAAAGCCAAGTCCCACTGCAACACATTCAGTTACATTGTGTAGGAGAAACAACAGTCTGCCAGAAAGCAGTTCCATCCTAAAGTGCTGGCTCTTTCTGAAATCACATGACCAGGCAAAATGACCTGAGATGGCTGCCTACACAACAATATTACAAATTAAAGAAAAAAAAAACTTGCTGGTTCAGGAATTAAATTGCATATTGTATAGTGAATTATTTGCAGTGTACTGTATAATTTAGAAATAAAAACTACATCATTAAAATCATGATAGAATCCCTTGAAGATTAAAATGAAGGGTTAGGTTTCTCATGTAGGTTCTTAATTATATTAATTTTATGTTGTGTGGCTCTTAAGTTTTGAATTTTAAAGCTATCTTGTTACTAGGTCTGCATTAGCCTGGCACCATTTAGTAGTTTTATAGTCTGTATAGGATATATATAATAGAAGGCCTCAACAGAAATATAAGGAAACAAATAAAACAAAATAACAGTAAAGCCTTAAAACGTATCTGATGTCAGGGTCAGTGACCCCAGCATGTTCAGTGCAGTCCAAAAATGGGCAGACTGGGAAGGTATGCAGCGAATTTGAGGAGAATACCCGATTCGCCGCAGGTAAATAAGTTTGCGAAATGCTTGCGAAATATCGTCTGGCGAAAATTCGCTGGCGTCTCGTTCTGGATGCGCGCGTCCATTTTTTGGAAGCAAGCGTCAAAAAATGCACGTGTCCAAAACGAGATGCAGCCTCATTTCGATAATTTTTTGCTGTTTCCCGAATTTCTCTAGAAATTCATGAAAAATTTAGCGAAACACAGCTGATTCGCCCATCTCAAACTGTACACAACAGTACAAACTACGTTTGTGCACATATGGCCAGCTTTAGGTTTCATTGCTTTCCATGGGGCATGCAATCTATTATGCTACAATGGGAAACAATGAAACCTATTTCACACCAAAAATATGTGCGTGTTCCCCGGCCAACAGTGAGTATTAATATAAGAATCCTCCTATATGGCAGCCTGCCTAGATCTTCCTCTAACAGCCAGTCTGAGTTCCTCAGCAATCTCCTCTGATGTAAGTGCCCTGTCCCATACTCTGCTTGTAAGGAGATGCAGGGATCTAGCTGAGACACCCCCCCACCCCCCGTTTCTGCAGATGATACCTGAGTACTTTTGTTTCAATCTGCATTAAGGGGTGGTTATAGTTTCTGAATTATTTGCCTTCTTCTTCTTTCTTTTTCAAGCTTTCAAATGGGGGTCAGTGACCCCATCTAAAAAACAAATACTTTACATATGTCTTGTTAATGCTACTTTGTATTACTCGTCTTTCTTATCCGGGCTTCTTTTATTCATGACCGTGCCTTATTCAAATCAATGCTAAGGAAATTTGGACCCTAGCAACCAGATTTCCGAAATTGCAAACTAGAGAGCTGCTGAATAAAATAAAAGCAAAATAACTCAGAAACCACAAATAATAAAAAATTAAAACCAACTGCAGATTGTATCACTCTCCACAGCACACTAAAGGTTAATTTTTAGGTGAACATGTCTAAAGTCTAATAATTAATATATCGACGTTTCTTTTGTTGTTTATGTTCCCAATGAAAAGTCAAATACTATTATAGTCTGACCTTGTGAACACCATTCATTCATCTATCTATCGTCCATCCCTCTGCCTTATATACTACATTTTCCTCAATTACATAGTGAAAAGTGTCTCCAATGTGACTAAATTAAGCAGAGTAAGTTTCATCTCACACAACAACAATAACTGACAGTTGGTTATGACATAGCAAGCAAGTTGTACAGAGATGTTACAAGTCTCATGCCAGGAACATACATACCCACTGGGCACAAGCGAGGTCCCCATATTTCACCTTCAACACGACTGCTGTACTGACACTTCAGCTCTCAGACCAGAGAGAAAGGAAAACAACAAAAAAAAAAGAAATATCCTAGAATTCCATTCTAAAGAAGAAATTTCTTTTTTTAAGCATTACTATCTGAATGAGAGAAAAAAAAAAGTGCTCAAAGTTACATGAACGAGATTAGTCACTCTGACTCACCAACCGCTACTTCCTCCTGATACATTCTTCTCATTCTTGTCACTGTGACTGGCCAAATTCTCAGGGCCTCTGGATGTCAGCTGCAGCTCTTCCAGTAAAGAAGGGCCCATGGGTGGGAAATGGCAAGAGTACCTAACTCTTATCACTTTTGCATGAAAACAGCCTAGCAGCTTTGCTTAAAATAGAAAGGGGTGGGTAGCTGGTGGTAGGTAGTTAGTGCAAAATGATATAGCTGACACTTTTACCAACCTATAATAAAACAGTACCATGTGCTTGATCCTTTACTAAGATATAAAGCATTCTTGGAGGAAAACAATCCTATTAAATTCATGTTTAAATTATTTTTAGTAGACTTAAGGTATAGAGATCGAAATGACAAGAAAGACCCCTTATACGGAAAACCCCAGGTCCCAAACATTCTGCATTACTGGTCCATTACTGGGATCCATTATGCTGAACCCCATTATCCAGAATTACCATAAGGCAATTTCTCCTAAACTCAATTTTAAGCAAATAATTACAAATTTTACAAATGATTTCCTTTTCCTTTGTAATAATGAAACAGGACCTTCTGCTTGATCCCAACTAAGTTATCATTAATCACTATTGGAGGCAAAACAATCCTATTAAATTAACGTTTAAATGATTTTTTAGCAGACTTAAGGTATAGAGAACGAAATTACAAGAATGACCCCTTATACGGAAAACCCCAGGTCCCAAACATTCTGCACTGCAGGTCCCATGAAGAATCAGTAATAAAAATTAGCAATAACAATCCATTTGTAGCCTTACAGAGTCTGCGATGCCCATTTGAAAGCTGCAAAGAGTCAGACGAAATCAGAAGAAAAAGGCAAATAAAACAAATTGAAAAGTTGCTTAGAATTGGCCGTTCTATAACATAATAAAACTTACCTTAAAGGTGAACCACCCCTTACACACGGGCGTTTTTGACCTGCGCTGCGTTTGGCTGCCTCAGCTGCAGGGGAGCGCAGGTCTAGACGCACCTCATTCTTTTCAATGAGGTTGTACCCACGAGATGCGTGTAAGCGCCGAACGCAGATTCAGACGCAGCATGTTGTGTCTGTATCTGCATTCGGCGCTTACACGCGTCTCGCGGATACAATGCCATTGAAACTAATGAGGTGCGTCTAGACCTGCGCTCCCTTGCGGCTGAGGCAGCCAAACGCAGCGCAGGTCCAAAACGCCCGTGTGTAAGGGCCTAATACAGGTATGGGATTAGTTATGCGGAAACCCGTTATCCAGAAAGCTCTGAAATATGGAAAGGCTGCCTCCCATACACAAATTCTCAATCATGGATCCACACACACTTTTTTATCTGCAGTGGGGAAAACCCCTTTCCATTTATTGAATTTTTACCACCAATGTCAACGTTTCGGGGGGCACAACCTCTCTTCATCAGGCAACAGTGAGTAAAAATCCGGGTGTGCAGTGTAAATAATACAATACTACTGCCTCCCATACACAACATTTTATCCAAAAAATCTGAATAATTTTTTTTCTGTATTAATAAAACAGTACCTTTTTCTTCACCCAAACTAAAATCTAATTAATCATTACTGGAGGAAGAACCAGCCTATTGGGTTTATTTAATGTTTATATGATTTTCTACCAGACTTAAGGTATGAAGAGCCGAATTAAGGAAAGATCCATTATCTAGAAAACTCCAGGTCCCGAGCATTCTGGATAGCAGGTCCCATACCTGTTTAGCACCTACATATTCCATATCACTCTATAATGATTATACAATATTCATATCAGTTCCTGCCCTTGGATAACAGGTCCCACACCTGTGTATTGTTTTGGAAAAGTACACTTGCCAAAGCTACTTTTCCGTCTAGTCTTTAGCTCAATATACTGTAGATTTAAGCATATATACATTTTATTTCCATTTTTTCAGCCCTAGATATTGAATACTTCCAGACAGGGCTGGATTCCACTGCACACCCACTCAGTGACACGTATGATATGCTTGGTTTTGACAACCACAATAAACCTGCAAGTCAAGTCTAGTCGTCCAAGCAATGACGAGCCATAAATAGGTGCCGTAACTAGCACTGATGATTTCAGGGGCCACAGAAGATTGTTGCAATGGGTGGGTGCATCAAAATTCAGGAACCAGGTGCTGGGCTCTTACATGGAGCTTATAGATGTGCAGTACTTACGGGACTCCCCAATAGAGTCACCAGCGTTAAAGGAACATTCCAAGGATGAAGACTGCACAGTTCAAAATTGAGAAAATGAATTTATTACATTAAGCAAAAAATACAAAAATTATAGGCCCCATGAATATAGGCCCTATGCGTTTCGACCATTAAGGTCTTCATTAGGGAAAAAAGCAAAAAAAAAAGCTGCCTTCCTGCCTTTTTTTGTTCTTTTTTTTTTTTGCTGTTGTCCCTGATTGGGCCTATATTTATGGGGCCTATAATTTTTTTATTTTTTGCTTAATGTAATAAATAAATTTTCTCAATTTTGGAGTGTGCAGTCTTCATCCTTGGAACGTTAGATATCCAATCAGGTCTAGACTGGGATTCAAAATAAGCCTTGGCATTCTAAGTACACAGAGACCCAAACAGAACCACCCAAGCCCAATAAATAATGACTGTCTATGATATCTTACAGCAGCCCCTCTGACATTTGCAATAATTCACAGTTTGCCAGTATTGGTGTGAATCTGACCCTGCAGATATGCTGACTCACAGTACTGGGGTCTCACATAGGTGCAGACAATGGTGCAGAAATGAGCATTGACGTATTCCAGCCAGGGCACTCTCTACAAGCCATTTGTACTGTATATTCTACATGTGTTTGTACAGCTTTCCTTCCAGACTTCCATGGGACTACAGCAAAGGATAACAATGATAGACATCTCTGTGAAGTACCTCAGAATATGCTGGCACCGTATATAGTAATATATGTAAACATAAAAATGAATGACAGGTAACAGCCTTTGTGTCTTAAAAATGGAAAATGATGATGAGAAAAGGTGAAGAACTGTTCAAAAGGTTTATAGAACATGCCAGGGAAATAGCCATACAAAGAAAGTGCTACACTGGTAGGTGAGACAAGCAAAGAAACCCAAACCACTAAATAAAAGACAGAAATTCTTTGGTTAAAAAAGTAATAAAATCAATATCCAATTACTAGATTGTAAATACACTTTTGAACCTGTGATCCAGAATGCTCGAGATTGAAAGGCAAATTAGCAGAAGCGGTCCGTTGCTGAGCTCACCCGCATAAGCGTGTCTGTTCCTGTGCTGCCGATACGCAATGCCGGATGCTACACGCCGGCTCCTCGTGCTGCACAACAAAATTCCCCGTATCTTCGGCGCTTTCAAGGAAGATTGACACGCTTGTGATTCCAATACCTTCAAATAAAGCCATGAAGGTATTGGAATAAAGCCATGAAGGTATTGGAATCACAAGCGTGTTAATCTTCCTTGAAAGCGCCGAAGATACGGGGAATTTTGTTGTGCAGAATGCTCGAGACCTGGGGTTTTCCAAAAAACATATATTTCTGTAATTTGTAACTCCATTCATTATTTCTACTAAAAAATCAATTTAAACATGAATTAAACCCAATAGGGTTGTTTGGCCTTCAGTAAGGATTAATTATATCGTAGTTGGATCAAGTACAAATTTGGAGGTTTCTGGATAACAGTTGCCATACCTGTGCAAGAAGTTGCCTCACACTCTATTTGACAGATCTCAAAGGCTAAAAAGCTCATGTGCTGTGCAGTGTCCTGCCCTGGGTTCAAATCCAACTTAGCGACACAGCAACACTGTATCCCTATGCTGCAACAATAAACACAGTAATATTACAGGTATGGGAGTGGTCCTGTTATCCTGAATGCTCGGGATCTGGGGTTTTCCAGATAACGGATTTTCCCATTTTAAGATTACTAGAAAATCAAGAAAACATCAAACAAACCCAAAAGGCTGGTTTAGTTTCCAATAAGGATTAATTTTATCTTAATTAGTACTATTTTTATCATCACAGAGGAAAAAAATAATTTATCCAAATAATTATTTGGATAAAATGGAATCTATGGGAGACGACCATTTCATAATTCTGGATAATGGATCCCATACCCTTACTATGGCATTTACTTGCCTTTAACTTTGCCTTTGCAGAGAACTAAAAACACTACTGTAGGGGAATATATTAAATAATGTTCATGCAAATAAATGAGGTTGGTTCCCATAAAGTGTATAATTTGTGGGAACCACAGCACTGACCATAGAAAGTATGGTCCTGAAGAAGACTTTATTGGTTTTGCAAAGGAAGTGACAATTGACTGCCTCATGCACAAATGTAAAGAGCAGGTGTTCTGCTAAGTCTTCTTTTTACTCACAAAACAACACAGGATTACACTCACGATCAGAAAAACAATTATGTAGCAAACTTGCTGGGCTACACCTGAAACCAGTATGAGTTTTCTTTTTACTGTCAGTTGTATTCATTTGAGTGCTTCATAGAAAATGGCAAGAAGCCAATGAGTGGCAGTAACCAGATGCCGAGAAGGATAACATTGCTGATAAAAGCACTAAAAAGGGGCACATGAATAGGTCGTCATTCATTTGCTGCATAGTGCCCCCAGTCGTCCGGATGACCCAAAAACCAGCATGAGGTTCAGGCTGAGAAACTTAGAAATGAGTTTGGCCAAATTGTGGGTCAAACTTAAAGCTGGGCCCATCCCCTTTTGTAACACAGTTGCACCAACCCTCAACCCTCCGATAACCTAGCTGCCTGTTTTTTGACATCACCAACATATCTAGCTAAGAAAGTTGAGAAAGTTGAGCGCAGGGTAAATATTGGAAGAAGACTTCAGGGCCAGGTTGAATGCTGGTTGGCAAACAGTAGGTTAGGGTCAGATGCAGGATGTAAATGTACTAATCTGCTCCGTACTAGTTCACAGCAAGTGCTATGATAGTGATGTATGGGATGTAGTGATGTACAGGATTCCATATGACTGATGCGGAGATGGGCCAATCTCCAATTGCCACGTCATAGCAAAATCCACTCACCACCCTCTCTAAATTATCAACCTCCCCACAATGTCATGACCCATCCCAGTGATATCATAGTCAACCCCCCCACCTGGAGTTACTGGTGGGGAACCCTGGCAACCCTAGAGACACAATTTAGGTGTACTGCCAAACAGAGCCTCCTGTAGCCTGCTAATCCACATAGGGCAGGAGTACACATATTATACTGATGTGGGGTCTACTTTTAGTGATGTTCACCCTTTACGATTTACATCAAGTGTTGGACTGGGGGGCCTGGGGTAGAGTCTTGAGTGGGTCTGTTTTTTGTAACCTGCAATCCGCAACCCGAACCCGCAACCTGCATTCTTACTTACTTGGACCCGCTACCCAACCCGCAAGTACCTTTCTCCGCAACCCACTGACCATCAAAAATCAGGAAGTGCTGTCATTGAGACCGGAAGTGACATCATCGGAAGTAGGCACGAAAAAGGCATAAAAATCGCTATTAAGAAGACCCACGGGCCGACCCGCGACCCACAAACCCACAGAACCGGCCTGCGTCTATACCCGCACCTAGAACTTCTACCCGCAACCGCAGGGTACCTCAGACTTTTGCAGGTAAACCGCGGGTACCCGACCTGCTGCAGGACTCACCTGGGCTGTAGGGGCCCACTGGAGCTACTGCCTCAGTGCCCCACAACCCCCCTCAGGCCCCCCACCCCAAACACAAAGTGTCCTCTGGCACCCATCCATGAGCCACAACATGCCTGCAGGCCCCCAACACCTATTTATATTTTTGGTTCAGCAGCGCTCAGGGCCAGGGAGGGTAATCAGAAGCCGCTTTTGGCTTCTGTGCTAGGTTTGGAACTGGGCTGGGCCCAGTCATAATATAACTGTTAGCATGCTGTTTGATGGAAAATATTCCTTAAATATTATATTGATTCATAAGAGAATTTATATTACTATATGTAAAAAGACAACTATTTCTTATGTAACCTTAACAGAATAAATATCTGGATGAAAAGAATAAAACAGAAGGGTAATTTAGTCAAGCAGTTTATTCCCAGTGTATTGAGATCTACTGATCCCCAACTAAACGTTTACTGGTAGATCCCGATTTCCCTTTTGGAAACCTCTGACATAGCGGCTAACAAAAAGCCAATCACAGCCCTTATTTGGCATCCCCGAGGGGAATTTTTTTCATGTTTTTTCATTCTTGTTACATTTGAATGTGACACATGGGTAAAAAAAGTTTGGAGATTCCCACAGTAGATGGACAGAGGGGGAAATACTGCAAAGTTGCGGGCAGGTGTGTAGAGTAATCCGTCTCCTGCTAGGAAAGTGGATGACTGTTTGAAATTTGCCCGCCTGCTGGTTTTAGGCTGACCTGCAAAGAACTAGCCCATAATCCCAGGCCAGTGACAACAGGTTTTATCCCACTGGGTTAGAAACTGTACAGATTACAGTAGCCCCCATTCCGTTTAACCTTTAGTGAATAAATGTCTAATTCTTTCATCTAAGTGTCAGAACCACTAAATTACTATAAGGTGCCAACCAAAATCAGAATGGAGGCACAAGGAGTCAGTGGTAAGTATGGAGTTAAGGGCCAAAAAAAAAGAACTAGAGAAGACAGATGGATTGGAAAAAGATAAATGTATAGGGGAAACACCGGGGAGCACAAAAGTGAGTGTAAGAAGTAGGGATGAGTGAATATTTTTGCATGATTACAGACATGCATCAATATTTGTGGATGTAAATTTCTGCAAAAATTTCTCCATGCATATTGGTTCAGTGGAAAACAGAGGTGTCTTTTCGCACAGGAAAAAATGCAAGATAAATAACCATTGATTCCAATGCATTTAGCAAGAGAAAAACACTCACTGACTCCTCTGCATTTGGCAATAGAAAACAAATAAAGGAAAAATGACCACTGACTTCAACACATTTTGTGCAAAAAAAACCCCAGAGACTCCAAGTTGGGGCGAACATGCTCTTGCTGATGCCTCCCCTTCAACCTCCTGTGTTTAACTTTTCATCATCAGAGGGGGGATAGGAGAGCCCACATTGCTAGTACAGAGAACACCATTGGAAAAAATTCCAACTTAAAAATCTGCATTTCCATTCTTAAAATTACCAGGAGCTTGTTTCCATTGCTCCTGGTAACCCATTGGATGCTGCTGTCTGAAGCAAGGATCTTAAAGGAGAAGTAAAGCTTAACTAAAGAAGCAGCTAGATATGTTGTACGTTATGTTTTGTGCTTCTGTACCAGCCCAAGGCAACCACATCCCTTTAGCAGTAAAGATCTGTGTCTCCAAAGATGCCCCAGTAGCTCCCCATCTTCTTTTCTGCTGAGTCACTGATTCACATGCTCTGTGCTGCTGTCACTTACTGAGCTTAGGGACCCACTCACAATATACAGTACACATAGAATAGAAATATAGTCACAATATAAGACTGATTAGTCATTAATACAGATAATTACTACATGGCAGCACAAAAACCAGTGCAATTACCATCAGAATTTAATAATCAGCCCTGTAGCATCAGCTTATATTACAGACAAACCTAATTTTCTTCTGGATAATTAATGACAACCCCTAAGCTCAGCTTTTCAACAGCTGCTCAGAGCCCACTGAGCATGTGAGTGTCACAGACACTTTCCAAGATGGTGACCCCCTGTGACAAGTTTGAAGTCCTGGATTATTGCTGCTATTGACAAGCTGAAACTTTAGGCTGGTGCAATAGGTTCAGTATATAAAATATGGCATTTTTAGCCATATTCATTGTTAGGGTTTAGTTCTACTTTAACTTGCCTCGCGGCACCAGAACCCCAATTTGGCTGATCTGGCTGGCTAGGCGGGTGTCTCCTTCCTCCCTGTGTACTACATGTGCATCCCTCCCAAACATGTGTACTCGGTCAAAAAGGATGGCTGTCTCTGATAGAGAAGCAGCAAACTCCAGTCAAGGGTATACGAGTAACTGAACACATTTGCTAGATCCTCCAATGCTTTTGTAGAAATTGCAATGAAATATTTTGGAAATTTTCCTGAGGTTTCGCAAATTTTTCTGTGAAGCGAAAAGGGGATGTTTTGCTCATCACTAAGTAGTAAGAAGAAGTGAATCTAGAGGACTTCCATTTTAAAGATCCAGTTAAAGATACACTAATTCACCAACGCCTGCAGCATTCCTTCCATCCCATCTCTTCCAACACTCTCATTTTGTACAAACTTATCCAAAATAGAATATGGTATAACTGGTAACCAGCCAATGAAATATTAGCTAAATACATTTTTAATGTAACAAACAAAACACTCAAAAAATCATGTTAGTTATTCTACTGTTCAGTTTTCTGTTCCTAAAATAACTCATGATCCCTGATCTGCAAAAGCACAAGTGATATAGGACCACAAGATTATACAGTAGTCTTACCTTTTACCATTGCCTCCCCTATACCCAGCTATAGGGCTCCCAGCCTTCATACAGATGTCTCCCTGCAATGCTGTCTTGCTGGATTCTTCTTAACAAACAGGAATGTTTTGTTTTATCTTTCTCACAGCCAAGACTTAAAATAAATCTACAGCCCTTGCCAAGGAGAATCCTTTATGGGAAAAGAAATTCTCACGGAAATTGAGAGATGTTTCCCATCAGAGTCAACAACTAGCAATAAAATAAAGAATATGACATAGTAAAAGGAAATGATGAACTAACTACACGTGGGAAGATGAATGTGGAAAATTATGATAAGCTGTCAGTAGGGATAAGGGCACTGCACACACCAAAAAATAAGTAGAAAAGTAAGTGATAGAGAAAAAAAACTCCTAGGCAGTGATGGGCGAATCTGTGGCGTTCCACGAAATGGTGGAAAAATTGCAAAACGCTGCGGCTTAGAAAACCGAACGCTGCAAGTCTCGTTTTGGACGCACGCGTCTCATTTTTTTTTTAAGCATGACGAATCGCGGGAATTCACAGCAAATTCGACTCAGGCAAATAAATTTTTCATCACTACTCCCAGGGAGAAATTGCCGTTATTACCATCTTCACTGACAATGGGTTCAAAAAACATATTTTAAAAAGTCGCAATTCACCCAAAACTTTTTTCCAATCAGCTGCCGCTTGGACTGGACAGAGAAGTAACATATCCTCATAGGAACCAAACCTAGAAGCCAGCAGCACATAGGGGCAAATTTACTAAATTCACATCTATTCACTTGAATGATTCGCAATTTGACAGAATTTTCAAAAAGATTCGAATTTTGAATATGCAAATTAGGTAAATTCGACCAGTGAATTCAGTAAATTCGATCAAATCGAATAATTCGAATAAAAATCTATTCGGATATTCGAATACTCGACTATCGAATTACTTCCCCTTTAAATTTTTATTCGACTGCCTAGTTCACCAGTTTCAATCTGCCGAAGTGGCTTTGCCGAATTTTGATCGAATTATACAAATTCGATTGAATGGTTAAAATTGTTTGAATCAATATACCAATCGAATTGCGGTTAAATACTTCGAATCCGAAGGGGTAGGCAGAAGAGGCACATGCCTAGGGCGCAACAAAGTGGGGGCACCAAGCATGTACGTACCTCTTCTTTAGCCTACCTCCCTTCTGGAGCCTCTCTCCCACTTGCAGCTCTGTGCGTGCTCTCTCCCTCCTCCGCTGGCGGCACTACAGGACGTGCACATAAGCGCACTCAAGACCGTGCCGCCAGCGGGGAAAAAGTGGCCGGGCCGGGTTGCCTTGGGCGCCCAGCTGACTTGGTTCAGGCCTGTTCATAACTTAAGTCTACTAGAAAATCTTGTAAACAATAAATAAAACTCTGGTTTTGCTTCCAATTACTTATATCTTAGTTTGGATCACGTACAAGGTACTGCTTTTTTATAACAGAGACAAAATAAATCATTTTTAAAAAGTTGGATTATTTGTATAAAATGAAGTCTATGGGAGATGACCTTTCTGTAATTCTGAGCTTTCTGAACAACGGGTTTTCTGATAACGGATCCTATACCTGTATTAAAAGCAGGTAAAAAGAACTGGAAAAAGAACAATCAGACCAAGCACAACCGTTTCTCCTGACTGATCTAATCTATCTAACCGGGCACGATTGTGTGTGAAAAGTTCAAATTTAAGGGCTCATTAAATATAATTACAATTAAGTCTAATGGGAAATAGACCTGTCGCTATTGAGTTGCTAGCTAGAGTTTTGGCTTGGCCTCATGGTGGAAATCATTAATTGGCCTCAGGTTCCTGACTCATGGCCCACGTAATGAGAACCGTCTTTCACTCTCATTTCATTGAACTTTTCCTCTGGTTTAGAAACTGTGCTCACTTCTTTGCGATCTGGTGTATCTAAATAAATAGCATTGCTCAAAACAACGAAGATTGTATATAACTAAATAAATGCATCTCGAAAGGTCATGCTGATAATTTTATATGCCAGAGGCTGGAAGTTTTCTGATTTGAAGTTTTTAAAGGAGAACTAAAGCCTAATTAAAGAAGTACCTATAAATGTCCTATATTATGCGCTGGGTTTCTGTAGCAGCCCAAGGCAACCACAGCCTTGGGCTGATCACAATATAAGGGCTCCTACACACAGGCGTTTTTACCTGCGCTCTCCTGCGTTGCGTTTTGCTGCGTTCAAATGCAGGGGAGCGTAGGTATAGACGCACTCAATTATTTTCAATGGGGCTGTACTCACACAAACGCATGTGAGCGCCGAATGCAGGAAAAATGCAGCATGTTGTGTCTGAATCTGCGTTCGGCGCTTACACGCGTCTCGTGGGTACAACCTCATTGAACAAAATGAGGTGCGTCTAGACCTGCGCTCCCCTGCGGCTGAACGCAGCCAAACGCAACACAGGGGAGCGCAGGTCCAAAAGCCCGTGTGTAGGAGCCCTAAGGCTGATTAGTGATTAATAGAGATAATTACTACATGGCAGCACAGAAACCAGTGCAATTAGCATCAGAATTTAATAATCAGCCCTGTAGCATCATCTTATATTAAAGGCCAAACTTACAGTATTTTCTGCGACAAGCACTAAGCTTAGCTTCTCAATAGCTGCTCAGAGCCCACTGAAAATGTGAGTGTCAATATTTCAGCCATATTCGTTTTTAGGGTTGAGTTCTCCTTTAATCCATGCTGTGTTTACAAGAAATAAGAGACGCAACAAAGGACCATGACACAGAAAGGTTTACTCGATCAGTCAAAAAAACCCAGTCAAAAAATGATTAACTATAAAAATGTTTCTATTTGACTAACTCCTGTGTTGTTTTAAAAAAGATAATGTATTAAATATTGATTTGATTGTCAACTAAGCCAAGATTGTAATGGTAATCTTCCTACTGTATTTGATTCACCAGGTCATGAACTATCTTAATCACACTAAAGCATAAGATGTATAGAAAAACTTAGCATGACGTGATGTTTTTATCATGTAAAAACAATCGACTGTTTTTTTTTTTACAAAAGTCGTTCTAAAGAGCCCTGCAATACAAACACAGATACAACCAGATCTCCCCCTTCAGATTTTCCCCTTCTGTACTGCCAATCTAACATCCCTCAAAGCAGATTCTTCATTGCTTGGTGTATTTTTAATATTTATATATATGATACTCGGATTCAGGGCCATGTTTATATAGACACCAGTAATAATGCATGTACAGTAATTGAGAAGTATAAGTGAAACCAATATGAGTTTTTTAAAGGGCTTTTGGTTACATGGTAACTGAAAGACTTTGTGTTTTCTCTTTTTTGTTTTTTTTGACAAGACGGATCCACTTGAAACCAAACTCCTGATGCTATATTAACATTTCAAGGATCACTGGTTAATTACTGTACTGTCAATTCCATGGTTCTGTGAGCAAGACAGTTAGCAATAAAAAAGCTAAATGAACAAAACATAATTGCACATAATGGAAAGTGACCCAAACCCTCTTTGCCCTGTTCTCCCCTTTACTGTTTTCCCTTTCAGTCACATTTATTAGGTTGCAGCTGCCTATTAAGATACTCAACTCTCCCAAAATGTTACAAAGGTCTAATCAATCACCCCAAGAGAATTCTGGGAGATGAACACAAAAGCACAATTAAACAACTATAAATAAGGCTTTTCCCAGATTCTGAATAGGGTGTGGTCAACTGCATCTGCCAATAAAAAAACACCGATAATCTGTAAAATATATCCTTATAAATTATACTTAGTGATGCCATTGGTTACAAAAGGGTGTTTTAGTGATGTCATGTCTGTCAAATGATATTTTTAAAAACATTTAAAGGGGAACTAAAGCCTAACTAAAGAACTAAGCATAGAAATGTTATACATTATTGTTGTGTTTTGGTAGCCAAGGATTAGCAGGGTATAACAGTGCTTAATTAGCAGGTTCATGCAGCCATTACACAACTGCAGTAAATTGAACTCTATCTCTCTCAAGCTGTACAGAAAGTACTTGTATATGCACAGTGACACCCGCAGGCCATTTGTATAAACACCACAATTATGTTTTGGGCTCCTGTACCAGTCTCAGGCAACCACAGCCCTTTAGCAGGGATCATCTGTGTCTCCAAAGATGAACCAGTAGCTCCCCATCTTCTTTTTTCCATCTTCGTTTTTGCTGATTCACTGCACATGCTCTGTAGGAACCAACTCATAATATATTGTGTATATAGAATAGAAATGTCACAATACAAGGCTGATTTGTACTTAATACAGATAATTACACAATATTATTATTACAGATATTTTATTACAGATAAAAGTCAGTTCAGAAACCAGTACAATTAGCATCAGAATTTAATAATCAGCCTTGTAGCATCAGCTTATATTACAAGCCAACTTCATTTTCTGCTTGATAATTTGCAACATCCCCTAAACTTAGCTTCTCAGAGCCCATTGAGCATGTGAGAGTCGCACTCACAGACACTTTCCAAGATGGTGACCCCCTGTGATAAGTCTGAAGTCCTGGATTATTGCTGCTATTGAGAAGCTGAAGTTGTCTCAGAGTTCCATGAACAATATAATAGAACTTGGTCTGTACGGTCTTGTTTCCTTACACGTCCACCCAATTGGGTGATAAGCTCTAATTCACTGATCCCCAACCAGTAGCTTGCGAGCAACATGTTGCTCTCCAACCCCTTGGATGTTGCTCCCAGTGGCCTCAAAGCAGGTGCTTATTTTTGAATTACTGGCTTAGAGGCAAGTTTTGGTTGCATAAAAAAACAGATGTCCTGCCAAACATTCTCTCCTGTAGGCTGCCAGTCCATATAGGGGTTACCAAAAAGCCAATCAGAGCTCTTATTTGACATCCACATACACTTTTTCATGCTTGTGTTGCTCTCCAACTCTTTTTTAAATTTAAATGTGGCTCATGAGCAAAAAAGGTTGGGGACCCCTGCTCTAATTGGACAACCCCTGCCCATTAGTTATGTCACTTGCAGTATTGCTACATAATTCTGCATGTCTTACATGGCAATCGCTAAACCACAAAAAAAAATATGAAAATCAAAAAGGGTTGTTGTTAAGAATTAACAGGTGTTCTGGTCATGGGGGGAGGTGTTTGGCTACTTTAGGGCAATCTATCTGTCACGGGGTTGGATGCAGGGACAGATATAAGGTTTTTAGGCTTCAAAATTCTCCCAAACTCTCAAAACAGCCCTGAATTGTACAGCAGCATAAATCAAGGTTTCCAGTTCAAATCTTAAAGCATCTTGTGGTTTCATATACAGACTAAAGGTACACTGGTAGATTTAAGCTGCCACTTCGGGCCCTTAAGACCAATTTGGCAGCTTATCAGTGTATGGGGCCCTCCGATGGGCCTACCAGATCAATATCTGGCTATATCTCGATCAGCCGAGTTTTATTTACCCTGCCAATCGAGGACCACGTTGGCTAGTCGATGTGGTCCTCGTCCCATCGGCTGGTTTATCCGTCATTGTAAAACAGTTGTTTGACTGCAGGGCCAAACTACCTGATTAACCTGATATCGCCAACCTTTCGTGGGCATATTGAGGGAACATCCACTCATTTTCCAGCATCTTATAATATATGGCCACCTTTGCACATTTTACTGCAAATTTAAGAAGCAGTATGTTAGCTCTATATTTATATTATGTATATTGAGACTTATTTGGGGGCCCAGATCAGGGCATATTTAGGTGCAATGATGTGGGTGTGGCCATGTGGGCATAAACCAGCCCCTCGATTTCTAAGAACTCAGGCACCAGAGATATTTTGTCTGTGCTTTATCTCATCCAGTATGCTGACCAAACATCTAAAGATACATTCCTAAAACTCTACAAGTATCCTTTTAGATTACCGGTGGTAAAACATATGTATGGCATAGTAGTTGTGAGGCAATATTGGGCTACTAACTTCATGATGCATATGCTGCATTTGTTTTATCACCGGTGATTTACATTACTCCTAGTAGGAATGATGACTAAATGCCTAATATGCCACTAAAATTAGAGCTGCCATGAGCAAAGTACAAATTGTTTTAAAAACGGCCCATGTTGTTCCCAGTAAATGTTTTGCTGACATGTAGCATTCCAGAGCATTGAGCACTGTTACCCACTAGGCATTACATTACAAGTGCTCCTAAAAAGCAAGGTCATGTATGGACCTTCTATCCCCATAGTAAAGTCCAGAATTTCAACTTCAGTTACATGGCCTAATGCAGGCAGACTAATTGCGTGTGCATTTAGAAGGCAAAATTCAACAAACACTAATTAAATGGTAAATTAAGTGGTTAAACTCAAATAGTAAAATAAAGAAACAACTGCCTAACACTGGATATAGCTGTTGTACCCAGGACACTCATTGTTCTTGGACAATAAAATTTATTCTACCCGCTTGTGCAGTGAAAAAAAAAAGTCAACTACAGCGTCAACTAATTTTTACACTGCATTAATGTATTGTTTTTCCCTGTAGCAACAGGTTGCTGAAACTGAGAAATGAAACGAGTAAATAAATAAATTTAAAGCACAAAGCTACTTGGTTTCGGAGTCCTGTTCCTTGGTATATAATGTGGTTATGTTGATTTTATTTCTCTTGGCTACATCTTCTTTCCCCCCCTCTCCTGCAGTAATGCTTCAAGCCTGGATAGTTTCCTAAACGCATCCCTTACAATGGAAAAAAAAATACGCTCCAATCTGGCACGGCAAAACTGCATGAAAGTGCTGACACTGTCTTTTTGAAACAATTTTTTTTT
>CM044439.1:42150041-42167385 GCA_024363595.1 Xenopus borealis | reverse complement strand
TGTGAAGATATGGTGGGGTGTGTGTATGGAGGCTGGGTTTTCATTTGGAGGGGTTGAACTTGATGGACTTTTTTTTATTCCAGAACACCCATTAAATAATAGTATAAATTTTGAAAGATGCCGGCACTTAATATATAAATAATGATGATGATTAGTGATGGGGTAATCTGGGGGAAAAAAAATCAGCAAAACACATTGAAGTCAATGGATGTCAAAATAGTTTTGGCCCACGACAATTTTATGCGCATCTGAAGCTGCAAATTATCACAACATTTTCACTAATTTATTCACTGCTGGTGAAATTCCCACCTGGCAAATTTATTCTCCTGTCACTAATGATGATGATTATACAAAAGCACTTGCTCCATGATACTGCCCACTTACCCTGCTAGTATAGACATTTACATTGGGTTTATTTCAGTCTCTGGGTTTTACTGTTTTCACTTTTAACAGAACTATTATGGACATTTTTTTTTCTTTAACTGTTATATGGAAATGGTGAGTGGTTTTACTTATTGTATTTCTGGAAAAAAGTTTTTTTGAACAGTCCAGTTCTTTTATGTTTGAAGCTGTTGCTTAACAATCACAAGCCAAATGAAAGTAATATGATTATAAGAGAAAGAAACCCTGATCCAGCCCACCCACAGAGGAATGATTTATAAGTAAAGAATCAAATGCACAGCTCAACATCAAAAAGATTCTTTTGCTTAAAATTGTGGATTTTACAGTGAAAAAAGATCCCTTTACAAATGCTATTCTTGTGCATGATCTTACTTTCATGGTGAACCAAAAAAAGGGGAAAAAACATTTTGAGTAACACTATGGTCTAAGGTGTTCTCTAAACAATGACTCAGGAGAATGAATACCACTAGTGAGAAATATATAGACAACCATGAACTGGGTTAAAACCTTAAAGGAATTTCCCGTTTCACGTAAATAATGTTTACTCGCTCAGTGAGTGCAGTGGTGAGGTATTGACAGCAGCAGGAAATAGATGCGTGAATGCATTGCTGATAACTGGATATTGTACATTCTCAGAAAACGAAGGAGTTATTCAGTAAAACAAATGGTTTAAAATAAAAGGTTAACCTTTAGCAAGACAGCTGTGAAGTTTGTGTTGTTATTTTTATCAACCCACCACCAATGAACTGGAAGTAAGCTCCAACATAAAAAAAAAAAAAAAGATTTACAATCTCAACCTGGCAATTACAGGCCTGTATATCTGACATCTGTGGTATATTCAAGATAACAAGAATGACATTATGAGTTGTAGACAAATACAAGAGGTCCTCTGCATTGAGACATTTTGTGCAAACAGCTACTAAAAAAATGCCCTACCCATTAAACAAAACAGGGATTGTTTGTCCATATATTGCAAGCTGGCTAACTACATCAAAGTCATCCTATATCTGGCCAGTCCTACTCTCAAATTGCATCTGATTAATTAAGAATGCTATTGCACCATTATACATTTTACAAAGGGACTAAGTTTTACCTACAACTTACTTGCTGCTTTCAAAGTAAAACTCCCAATCATGGATGCCCTTTTATTAGACACCAGTGGAATCACCTGCCTTTAGCTGGGAAGGGGTGGGAGCTACAACATGGAACTGGTCACTGCTCCTATATGAACTATAAGAAACAAACATTCATGAAAGGCTGACCATGACAGGCAAATGTAATAGCTTTTTATTATGAGGATAGCAAGAAGTTGGACAATGGGGTTGCAGTAGATGTGGTCTACCAAAAGCTTTTGATACAGTGCTATGTCTGGTTTTTACTATAAGTTATATTGGTCTTGTTAATGCTCTGCATGGATAGAAACTTGGTTTAAGGATTGTATACAGTTGGGAATTTTCAATGGAACATGAAATAGAATAGAGATTCTAAGTAGAGTCCCACATGGTTCTGTATTGGATCCACTTTTATTTAACTTTTCTGGCAGCTGAATGAAGAGCTATTAATAAAAGGATAAAAACCATGTCAAGACAGGGCCTTGCCAGTGCTTTGTAAAGAGGGTGTATCACTCTATTCAAGGAAAATGCAGGACAGGTCCACAGCAGTAATCTTTGACTGCAATTCTTTATTGGGAACATGAAGAACTGCAGAAGAATTGCAGTCAAAGATTACTGCTGTGGACCTGTCCTGCATTTTGATTTTCGTTTGATTGATTCAACTTGGGGATTGCCACAGGATATCCCGCGGGACAACTAGCACCAATAGTAAGCTGCAGCCCATCTATATGCTAGACTGTATGACTCTATCCCCCTAGGAATCTAATTCACACAAGAAAAGGATCATTAATACACTATCTAGAATGTGCAGTGCATGTCCTCTAAATCTTAAAAACGATATTACTGAAATAGAGCAAGTCCAAAGAAGAGCAATCAAGCTGATAAAAGGAATGGAATTGGCTCAGTTATTAGATAAATTGGAAATGTTTATGCTAGAGAAAAGGATACAGCCATTCAGATTAGAAGAAAGGAGGTTCCCTCTTAACATGTGGAAAGGTTTTTCTATCGCGAGTTGTGGACTTCTCTCCCTGTAGCCGTTGCACTGGCAGATATGTTAGATTGATTCAAGAAACTGTTAAGTCTTAGAAAGTAAAAAATAACAATAGTTGATCCAGGGCCTGGTTTACTTGTTCTTGTGCAATCATTAGGAATGTTTTTTTTCAAATTGGAGATGCTTAAATGTTTGTTTGTTTTTTTTACCTTCCTCTGGATTAACTAGAAGTGAGGCCAAAAGGTTGGTCTTGATCAATGTGTCTTTTTTCAGCTTCATCTACTATGACAACTAATAAGAAGCGGGCAGTTTGCAGGTCCCATTTAGTTTTTTTTCAGCTTCATCTACTATGTTACCTAGAGAACAATGCAACACATACTAAAAAGAGAGCATTTTCTAGGTCCTGAATTTATCAGTAGCAACCAATCAGGAGATAGTATTTTAGGCTAGAAGCACACAATGCTATTTGGGCCCGAATCTGCCTGTGTCTCTGACCTCAAGGTCCCACTTCTTCAAATTAAATCTCATCAGTTGCTATTGATGTATAAATGTGAAGCAACTATAGCCCGTGTTGTTATATGAATCCAGTGACTAGTAGCAGTTGTCAGTCATGTGAACCTTGGATTACTTCAGTAACTATATCAGTGGGTCACCACTCATCCTTACATCCCAGCAGTAGGGGAGAGGACTTGCACACTAACTGGAATCACTTACATTTGGAGGCCATGAACAGTTCTGAATATATATCTGGGCCCATTCCTTCTTGGCACTCTTTGGTAGAGCTTGAGGTATTTTTGGAAAATATTTGCAGAGCACATCATGTCATGGTCATCCCATCTGGATATTTTTCTTCTGCATTATATTCATAGGGGTATGGCACTTACAATATATTTGTATCCTTACAGAGCATTTATTTTTAGATAGTGTCAATGACCCCCCCCTTGAAAGCTGAAAAGAGACAGAATAAGAAGATATTTCAAAAGCCATAAAGAAAAAATTAAGCCAAGTGAAAAGTGAATGGACCATTCGATAACATTCTAAAAGTTAACTTAAAGGTGAACCACCTTGTTTTAATGTTTGTGTGATTATAGGGGACCATACAGTATGCTTTAAATGTCAACCCCAATATAAAAATTTGCCTCATAAAATAAAACATAATTCTAAGCAACTTTCCAAGTTACATGAATTAAAAATGTTCTGTGCTTTTGAAATTATTTGTAAAAACAATTGCTATTGAAAGCAGTATTTTTTTAAAATCCTGGTTGTTACTTTATAAACAATGTTGCAAAACTCTTAGTTCCCCAGCAAAGACAGATCTGTTAATCAGCAGCCTTGTCTTACATCGTATCAACAGTTTGAGCCATCAGGACAGACAACAGAAAGGGACAGACAAACACTGCTTTCAACAGCAATACATACAGTATACAAATAACTTAAAAAACATAGATGATTTGTAATGAATGTATTTTGCAAAGTTGCCCAGAATTATGGTTTCTTTTATTAGGCAACAAATTATTGTTTGGGTTGCCGTTCCATTTAAGTAAACTGCAATTATATTTTTGATAACAAAAAAATTGGGAATAGTTTAATTCTAACTTTATAAAGCATACAGACACACTAGTGATTAGTCTCTTTTGAGATACAGCTCTCCAAAACTCTATGTTTTTTTAGGAAGTATATTGTCAGCTGGAGAAATTTCAGAGGTTTACATGAAATACCCCAATGGAGTAATATAGGAATCGGAAAAGCTTTCACACACTAGAGAAACTTATCACCTTTTACTGCATCTTCCCACAGGAACCAGTAACATTAATACAGAGAATCTTTACTTGTAGCATCAAGCCAAAATAAATCTCAGAACTAGAAGGGGAAGAGACTAAATTCAGAATAAAATGCCCATGTGTCTATGTCTATACTTAACTGGGCACAGACTTCTAAACATTCAGTACCTCTTGTACAGTTATTGCTGTGTTAATAAAAAGTGGGTGCCCTATGACAAGGCTTAAAAATCAGCGTTGGAGCGGGACAAAAGTGGGCAGTATCGCTAGTGCATTGAGCACAACTGGAGCCGAATTTCCAGGTTAAAGTTACAAGGTTAAAGTTACAAGATGTGGCTTTTTGCCGCCCCTTGTAACTGGTTGCCTTGTGCCGCCTGAGGCAAGGTTCTCACCTTGCCTCATGGCAGGAGCGGCCCTGTCTAAGCCTAATAGGAGAAGGAAAGGTGAGGAGAACTTGTGGGAGCCAAATTTTAGGCACCCCAAGTGTTTGTATCGATTTAACTGTAACCCCGGGCCAGTGTTCCTATTGACAGAAAACTGCACTGGCCCAGGGTTTGAGCACCACGGAGCATTCTACTGCCTTCCTCCTTCACACATGCGCAGTAGAGCGAAAAGACGAACTTTAACTTCCAAGTCGGCTCTATCGTTCCACTGCGCATGTGATTGCCTCAGGAAATTTGAAGAATGAAGAAGACGGAAGTGGATCGCTCTATGGTGCTCACTGGTATAACCCCGGGCCGGTGCGGTTTTCTGCCGATAGGAACACCAGCCCGGGGTTACAGGTAAGTCAATACAATCACTTGGGGGTGCCTAACATTTGGCTCCTAGCCTTTCCTTCTTATTTAAAGGAGAACTAAACCCCCAATAAGAAAAGCCCTATCTACTACCCTAGATAGTGGTTCCAGGGGCATATTTATATTAAGGCACCCAAGGGCCTGTGCCTAGGGTGGCAGGTTTTGGGGGTAGGGCCTTGGGTGCATATCAATTTTTTTTTTAATTAAAAAAAAAAAATTGCCCAGCCTCTTCCACTTATTTCTGTAGAAATCTGGAGCCAAGAGCAGCATCAGACCTAAATACAGTCCTGATTGGCGCATTCACAGTTGCAGCAGTCTTCCAGTTCGTAGCAACTGCACATGCGCCAAAAGTGCCTTGAATTGCCAAAGGAGGAGACTGTAGAAGACTGAAGATCCAGAAGATGGTGCCCATGAGCTCCACTGTACTTACTCTGTACTGATACATAAGCAATGTATTAAGGACATTTTCAGTGGTAATGAACTATGCCGTGGGGGGGGGGAGCTATCTAAGGTAGTAGGTAGGGGCTTTTATTATTAGGAGGGTTTAGTTATCCTTTAACATCCAGAAACCCATAGATCCCATAGTTCCTTCCCCAGAAAGCATCACTGGATTAACTCCTACTCCTTAGGACTGGAACAACATTGTTCAGCTTTATCTCTTTGTAGGGATTCTGTCATGATTTTATTTTCTATTTCTAAATTGCACTGTTTACATTGCAAATAATTCACTTTACCGTTTAAAACTTTATTCTTGAACCAACAAATTAATTTTTTTAGCTGTAATATTGTTGTTGATGCAGGATGGAAGTTCATCGTTTGTATTGCAAAACGACCCAAGTCATGCACCCACCTACTGGAAGACATGAGAATATACCCAAGCAGGGTTTTAGCAACGTTTTTCTGTTGTAGGCTGCTGGGGAGGAGGGAGGAGGCAATATCACTCCAAGTTGCAATGTAGCAGTAAAGTGTGAATGAAAGCACAAATCACATGGTTGGGAGCACCTGGGAAATGGACATTATGGGGCAGATTTATCAAAGGTTGAGTGATAGACTTATTTTATACCCAAATGAACTCAAATGACCTTGAAACTCGAATGGTATTTTATTTTAAAATCTAAAATTCAAACGAATATTACCACCCTGAAAACTCAAATTGAATTCAAATTGAATTTGAATCAAGTTTTTTTCAGAAAAAAAACCTGAATGTTAGGAAGGCTATTAACATCTTCACATGGGTCAATAGACCTCTGCCATTGGCTTCTCCATGAACTCGGCGGGTTTTAGGTGGGGATCTATCAAGTTTGAGCTGCTTCCAGATTTTTCCCAACTCGAGTTTTGACCAAAAATTCAATTCAGGTTTACCACTCAAACCTTGATAAATCTGTCCCTATGTCTAGCCCCTTGCCATGTTTCAAACTTAAATATTAAAAAATCTGCTTGCTCTTTTATAAATGTATTTCAACGTTATGCAATATGTTGGCGCTATAGAAATACATGTTAATAAAATAAAATGAGAATTCTGCTGGAGGAGCACTCAAATTCTCTATATAAACTTGAATTCAAATTGTGATAAATCTTTATACCTGGGAATAAATACAATATTATATAAAACTAGAGCAAAAAAAAAAATTTTCTTTACGATTGGCAAAGCAAGACTTCCATGATGGTTTATGGATGGGCATCTAGATGTACTCTAAAGGCACTTAGGCATTTCATCTGCCACTGTCACCCAGTGGAAAACACCAACAGACAAGCTACTCTTCTGAAAACACATGATTGTGTATTTTCACATAGAAATCTATATATTGAAAATATTTGTTTTCTCTACTGCCCTTTGCACACCAATGGGGAAAATGCTATTTCTATCATTTACTCATACAAAACAAAAAGCAGAATCAATTACTCTTTGTTACTATTTACATTGACTGCACTTTTGTATGGAAATGTCTCAACTAGTTATGAGAGTGAAGGAGATAAGAATCTTGTGACAGAAGACACTTCAAAGTTACAGATTTTTCAAAATATATGAAATCTAAGTCTCTTTTGAGACAGAAAATAATAACAGAACTGAAAGATGGTGTCATAAATGCAATGGTTTTAAAGAAGACATGTAGCATAGCATTCAAATATTGTAGGCAATATCAAATAATACATTGTGCTGATTTCACTTTGGGCTAAAAGTTAAAATTATCTTAAAAAAATGTCCCTTATTGCTTCAATAAATTATTTATCCTTACAGAACTGCTATGGTCCCTGTCTGTATTTCTAATGAAGGGTGGATATGTCCTAACAGTTCTAGTAGGGTTGCCACTTTTCCCTGCTGGTAACTCTGAGCAAGTTTGGTGACATCACTGGTGTGTGGTGGCAATGTTGGAGGCATGGGCAGTGACATCACGGGGAAGGGCTATGAATTCTCAATCAGCAATCAAGGGCTGACCACATCAATCTCAGGGAGTCCTGCTATTTTTCAAATTTGGAAAACTGGGCAGGCAGTTTTGACCCAGAGAGCCCTTCTGAGTCAAAACCAGATTAGTGGGAACCCTAGGTCCCTGCCAGAAGCACAGTAGGAGGGGGGTAGCCAATCACAGCCCTGCAGTCACACAAGCAAAGACAGGCTTCAGTTTCCTATCAGGTCAGTCTATCTGCCGATTGGTTCCTATTGTCGGGAGCGCTCGGTGTCGACGAGGCAAAATCCAAGATGGCAGCACCCATGGTTCTGATGCTGGCGCGCAAACGCGTGACGTCAAGACGCCATGTTCCGGCACCAAATTCAAAATAAAAGAGTGCTCAGGATGCCAGTTCAATGCCCAATGATAGGTTTTGTATTATACATTCCTGGGTGCTCTATATTTCCTGCTATATTGATTCCTGGACTTTGACCCTTGCCTGAACTTTGACTCTGCCTGCCTTTTGGAATCTTGCCTGGACTTGATTACGATTTTGCCTATACCCATTCTGTACCACAAACTTTTAGTTTAACCCCTAAAGCTTCCTCCTCCGTCCTGACAACTCAGTTGGAGACGATAGGACCCTGACATCTATCCTACAGTGCCGTGTGCTGAGTGCCCCCTGATACCATGCACAGCCTGGGAAAGGAGGCAGCAGCAAGTCAATGGGAAGGACTAGAGGGTTTTTGCAGAAAATTTCAATAAAATAATCAGAAACTCCTTCTATATTAAAAAAAGAATAATACACTAATACATTCTTGTTGTTTACATTATGTCTCCTTAATTATACACTTAGTAATTTTATAATAATCTTCAGTTATATTATCAGTTTTGTTAAGATAAGACAGTGTGTAAACTCACTGATTCTGTTGGGAAGATGTCCCCTAACCATCCATGGGAACTGCAGCATGGGGCTCTCACAGAGATTCATTTGTTGATCTCTGCATTTATTCTCTGGGTGTTTAGATCAAATCCCCTAAAACAGCATTTTCTTGTTTTAAATTTCAGTAATAGCTGAACAGCTGGTAGTTAGAAAGCACTAACATAAAGACAGCATATAGGTCATGCGCCTGCAGGTCCCATAGGTTTAATATCAAGACATTCATGATATTTAAACACAACCAATAATACAAACATCAAAATATTGGTGTTCTCTTAGACATGGACATAACACACATGAAACAAGAATGCAGTACAACAGATATGAGTTTACGGCTCCTTTAACTCCAGATAGGATTATACGCATTGTTAATAAGACTTTGGACCACATTATAGCATAGTTTTTCAACACCCATAATGTTAAAATCCCTTGATGCATTTGTAGCTCTCCAAATAAGTAAAGGTGACAATAAAATGTTGCTTTGGAAAATGATATAATGTTAACATGACCTTGGAGCAAGAGGCAGCATGTGAAACTCCTGGCTTCTTGTGATTTCCTTTTTCCAAATGCTGAAGACTCACAGCCAGGAGAGTTATCTGATCTGGACTGAGACTTTGGGGCCAGCTACACAGAATCAAAGGCATAAATCACTCTCCTTCCAAAGTGGGAGAAGGTTTGTTCTTTGTGCAATGCACTCAGTACAGCATCATTTTACTTGCTTGTAACAAAGTGAAGTTTTTGAGAAGAATTTATTTTATAATGCACAAGGAAGAGCAAGGTTACCAGCTCTGTTTTTGAAGGTCCCACAAAAAGCAGAGGTACAGTAAATGTCAACACATACACCAGCCCATACAGTTTAGTACACCCGTCTCATTAGTGTGATCATTCAGATGGAGCCCAGAGTCAGAGTAAGAGTAGAGGGGAAGCCCTGGATGGAGGACGGATAGTGGTTCACATTCAGCAACTGTTGGAGGCCATTCTGCCATACCATAAAACCATGGCTCATGGGACAAACTGATTTATTTGAGAAACTTGCTTTATCTACTGATATATATTGTTTTATTGTTAATATGATTCCTGCACCTCATGTGCACCTGTCGTGTACAAAATAGGTTGCAAAGATGGGCTTTAAATTACCCTAACAACCAGGCAGTGTTGTAAATGAGAGTCAGGAAGATGAATAAGGCCTGAACAGAAAAATAATGGATAAAAAAGTTATAATAACAATAAAACAAGTAACAATATCAATGAAAGTGGGTCTGATTAGATATATAATGGATAGAAAGTAACAATAACTTTACTTTTGGAAGTACAATAAAAAAATTGTAGTGTCAAAATGGAATTTATTTTTTTGCTGCTGGGGCCATATATATATATATATATATATATATATATGTATATATATATATATATATAGGTCTAGGGAAAAACCGGCACTCACGAAAATGTTCATCAAGTTCGCCTGGGTGCAAAGCCACAAATAATTACGATAGTCCACAGAAGTAGTCGCACTCTCAGGTCTTATGAAGAAGTATGTAGGTTTTATTCGGACAAAAAAACTGACGTTTCGGCTGATACAACAGCCTTTCTCAAAGTCACCACACAAATATCATTCACCAACTTAAATAATATATATTTATATATATATATATATATATACATATAACTAGGCACAGAGCCATATGCCTAGGGAACCTGCTTTACAGGGACCCATATAACAAAATAATTTTTTATTAGATGAAAATTTTAAATCTCTCCAGCAAGACTTGTGGGCAAATCTGATGGCTAAGCGGTGGAGGTGGAGTTAGGAGCGTAGGTTTCACACTAATTGACAGAAGTGACACCATACGTTATGTGCGTGATGTCACTCTACTGCGCATGTTTCTGCCCCTGAATAAAAGAATGTAGAAGGGGAAGAAGAATCCCGTGCCAATTTTACCTCTAATTCTGACTTGGCTATGTGCAAACTAAAAAAAATTGTATTATGTGCACAATTTAAACTTGTGTACGTAGTTTTTAAAAACTGTGTGTTCAGGTCAGAATTAATACAAAATGTTGTGTTTTCACACAAAATTCTTTGTGCATGTCACAACTTTTTGTTTGCTCTGACCTCTGTGTATATGCACAGCTTAGAGTGAACATTGCCCTGGACCAGTGCTCCTGATAACAGAAACTGCATTGGCCTGGGGTTCTTCTTAGCGAGCACCTCTTCTTCCCTTCTATATTCTTCTATCAGGTACAGTAAATGATTACAACGACTGAGAGGGGTTGCCTAACATTTGGTACCCCCTCAGTAATATACACGTTGTTTCTCCTTTAAAGCAGCCCTGTGCTCTTATACTTAATCCAAGTGGCACAAAGTATGCTGTACAGAAATTCCTACTACTGTATTTCTAACACCAAACAAGTTCAAATACAGTTGTGCTCATACGTTTACACCATCATGTTTCACAATAGGAATGGTGTACCTTTCATCATAGGCCTTGTTGATTCCTCTCCAAATGTAGCGTTTATGGCTGTGGCCAAAAAGTTACATTTTAGTTTCATCACTCCAAATGACTTTGTGCCAGAAGGTTTGAGGCTTGTCTCTGCTGTTTGGCTTATTGTAAGTGGGATACTTTGTGGCATTTGCATAGTAATGGCTTTCTACTGGCAACACAACCATGCAGCCCATCTTTCTTCAAGTGCCTCCTTATTGTGCATCTTCAAACAGTCACACCACATCTTTTCAGAGTCCTGTATTTCACCTGAAGTTATTTGTGGGTTTTTCCTTTGCATCCCAAAAATGTTTCTGGCAGTTGTGGGTGAAATTTTAGTTTTATTTGGTTTGGTTTCAACAGAACCCCTAATTTTCCACTTCTTAATTAGAGTTTGGCATTCTCAATTCCTTTGATATTTTCTTATATCCCTTTCCTGTTTATAGAGTTCAACTACCTTTTCCCGCAGATCCTTTGACAATTCTTTTGCTTTCCCCATGACTTAGAATCCAAAAAACATCAGTGCAGCACTGGATGAAAGATGCAAGGGTCTGTCAGGAGTCCAGAAAGCCATTGACCTTTTATACACACCCACTAATTACAAGCAAACAGATCACAGGTGAAGATGGTTACCTTTAATAGCCACTCTTACCCTTCTGTGTCAAGTTGTGTGCATGTTATCAGGCCAAATCACCAAGGTATGTAAACTTTCGATCAGGGTCATTTGGGTAGTTTGTGTAGTGATTATGATTTAAAAAGAGTAAACACAGTTGTTTGACAATAAATGGCTTCAACAAACCACTAACCAGGAGTGAAAGAAACATTTTTGTGCTATCATTCATATTCTCTGAAAAATGGTTAAGAAATCATAAATTCTGCCAGGGTATGTAAACTTATGAGCACAACTGTATATTTGCTTTCAAACAAAGGTGCACTCTATGCACAATCAATAAGTGTAAATTATGCTCATGCATACAACAAAGATTTGCTGGCTCTTTTCTGATATTTCTCTTAAGTGAAATAATCTATGATTATCTATGTCTATGTGCAGTAGTCATGCATTTAGATTCCATTAATTAATAAAATGTTATTCAGTACACCAGCCCTTTCTTTCCCACCTATGTTAATGCTTTTACTCATTCAGCAGAATAACGGTGTCTAAATCCCAAACTGTGGCAGCCTAGACTCAAATAAAAAACTAATTATCAGAGAAAGTTTAATTCGGAAAATAAGCGGTGATGCATTGGAGGTGACAGAACAAAGGAAGGAAAATCTGAAGAGTTGCTGGTTCTTTATCTTTTTGTTTTTGCCCTGGGTGACACTAAAGAAATAATGCCCATTATCTTGGATAAAACAAACAAACTCCTTACAAATAGAGTTAAAATAATTCAATAAAAAAACCTCTGATCCTAGAAACATCTGCAGCTAACCAATATGAGCCTCCTTAGGTTGATCCAGCTGCATCCTATCACTCTTTAAGATCTTGATTATTTTGGCACATGTAGCCACTTTCTGGACAGAAGTCAGCGTGTGAAAAAATAGCTTTGAGTCCCAGTCTGCCAAAATGTGTAAACAGACAAAGTCAGTTGTAAAACTATTTAGTTGCGCTCCCGATAAACGTGGTAAGAAGACAAACCCATCTACAGATTGCAGGAACCGAAAGACTAAAAAGCAGGGCCCAAAGCAGGCCTCAAAGACCTCAAAGAAGGGTACAGTAAGGGGCAGATTTATCAAATTCACATGAAGGATTCGAAGTTCGATCAAATTTTCAAAAATCTAATAGAATTTTCAAATTCTAATTTTTGAAATGTTTTTGAAGAGCACTTCGACCAGTGAATTTTGAAAATGCAATCAAATCGAATGATTCGAATAATTTGAATAAAAATCTATTTGAATATTCAACAGTCGAATAACCTCCCCTTTGAATTTTTATTCGACTGCCTAGTTCACCAGTTTCAACCTACTGGATTGGCTTTCATTATTCTAGATCAAATAAAAAAATTCGATCGAATCGATAAAATCGTTCGATTCAAACGATCTTATCGTTCCATCGAATTTTCGATATTCGATCGTTCAACCAATCGAATAGCGGTAAAATCCTTTCGAATTCGATATTCTAATGATTTTTATTCCCATGGTCGAATTCTTTTTTAACCCTCGAATTCGACCCTTACTAAATGTGCCCCTGAGTGTCATCTGTGAGCAATGCCTATGGACACCCTGATGAATACTCAACCTTCTTAGTTTCCACCAGTCCAGGTTGGTAGCAAGGTTCTGACTGATTTCCCCCCCGAAAATGAATGCCATGCTCACTCTAAGAAAAAAACAAATACTGTATATTAGGAATACACATTACCCAGTGGGCTGCAGGGAGTTGGCCAAAATATTCTCACAAGTATTGATGTCCTGTTGCAATATCAATTTCTAATGTCACTACAGGACACTGAAGATCTTTAATCTATCACACAAAACTAACACATTGATGTAATTCCATATCTGAACTTGTAATTAACCTGTGTAAGCCTTGGGATTTGCTTAATTTAAAAAAAAAAAAAAAAACAATAAAAAAACATGGCACATTTGTGACACCAAGAGATATAGAGTAAGTAAGAATTGAATTTCTGCATGCAGTAAGCTTCTAATAAAATATATGCTGTGTAGTTTGTAGCACAGGTATAAAATGCTTCTGATCTAGAAACCATATACTAAATTAGTATGTATAGCCTTTACGTGGCCTTTGTTGTTATTTTGCTTGTCCACTATAAGCTTTAAGGGATCAGGGATCAATAAAAGTAGCCAAGTCTTGGCCTGTATATGGTGCCAACTAATGGGCCTACCCAACCGATATCTGCCCGAAAATACTGATTGGTCAGGTCTGATTTTGTAGTCAGATGGAGGATCCTATCTGTGCATTGAAGTGGTCCTCATCCTGAATGCCTGGCTAGCAGAAAGTATCTGATGGCTGGTCAAGGGCCAAATGATCAGTTCAGCCAGATATTGTCTGCCTCAAGGTGGCTACACTGGTGAAAGACCCACTCGTTTGGTGACCTCACAAATAAGTACATATTTACATGCATGGTCAGTGGTAGTGATAAAAATACAGTGATTTCACCCCCCAAAAAAAATCTGGGATATGTTTCACGCAGGTTTTCTAGGGAGTTTCCATCTGTAGAAAGCAGGGTTACTGGAGATAATTAAATTGACATCAGATCAAAAGAAACATTATTTTACATGGTTTTTTCTTTATGAGAACATTTCATTGCAAATGAGAAGGGGAGCTGAAATGATTATTCGAGACAAACATTAGATGAGTCATTTTCTTACTCCATTTACAATGTTACACGTTTTCTATTCTGGTAAAATACTGATCAGATTAAATTTGAGTCGGTAATAATTATCTGAAGATTCAGTTCATGATTTTACCAGGGCTGGAACCAGGGGCAGGCAGAAGAGGCACCTGCCTAGAGCGCAACTATTGAGGTGCTGGACAGGTACCTCTTGAAGTGCATTCATCCTACCCTTAGTTCCAGACTTTCTTGTCTCTGCACCACTCCATTCCACAGGGAGCTGCCATGTGATGCCCGGTCTGCTTGACCTGCCTCTGATTGAGAAGATCATTTCTACTGTAACTGGCCAACCAGCATGTGGCCCAATTCAAGTCTACAGGATGAAAGGGATTGTTCATCTATAAATTAACTTTTATTATGATGTAGAGCAGTGATCCCCAACCAGTGGCTTGCGAGCAACATGTTACTCACACCAACCCCTTGGATGTTACTCCCAGTGGCCTCAAAGTCGGTCACTTTTTGAATTTCTGACTTGGATGCAACTTTTGTTTGCATAAAACCAGATGCACTGCCAAACAGAACCTCCTTTAGACACACAGGGGTTACAAAATAGTGACTCACAGCCCATATGAGGCACCTACAGGAACATTTGTTCATTCTTGTATTGCTCCCCAACTCTTTTTACAATTGAATGTGGCTCATGGGTTAAAATAGATTGGGGATAATTGCTGTAGGGAGTGATATTCTGATATATTATGAAAATGGTTTAATTGTTTTTATTATTTGTGTTTTTTGAGTTATTTAGCTTTTTATTTAGTAGCTTTTCTGTTTGTAATTTCTGCAATCTGGTATCTGCTGTCCAAATTACCCTAGCAATATGCATTGATTTGAATAAGAGACTGGAATATGAATAGGAGAAGGCCTAAATACAAAGATGAATTGCAATATAATAAATAACAATAGACATGTAGCCTTACTGATCCCCATTTAAAAACTGGAAAGACTCCGAAGAAGAAGACAAAACATTTAAAAACTATAAAAAAAAATGAAGGCCAATTGAAAAGTTGCTTACAATTAGCCATTCTATAACATACCAAAATTTAAATTAAAGGGATTCTGTCATGATTTTTATAATGTAGTGTTTATTTCTAAATAATAGAGTTTACACTACAAATAATTAACTCTACAATATAACATTTCATTCCTGAACCAGCAGTTGTATTTTTTTTTTAATATTGGTGTGTAGGCAGCCATCTCAGGTCATTTAGCCTGTTCATGTGCTTTCAGAAAGAGCCAGCACTTTAGGATGGATCTGCTTTCTGGCAGACTGTTGTTTCTCCTACACAATGTAACTGAATGTGTCACAGTGGGACTTGGATTTTACTACTGAGTGCTGTTCTTGGATCTACCAGGGAGCTGTTATCTTGTGTTAGGGAGCTGCTGGGGGGGGTGCTATCACTCCAACTTGCAGTGCAACAGTAAAGAGTGACTGAAGTTTATCAGAGCACAAGTCACATGACTGGGGGCAGTTGGAAAATTGACAAAATGTCTAGCCAATGTCAGATTTCACATGCAGTGTGCCTATTATTCCAGAAGAACCATTGAGATACCTTCAAGGTTCACAAAGAGGCCAATGTCTAGTTGCACCTAACTTGGCACAAAAATTAGTTTGGCCTGAAGCGCCAGAAATTATGACATCCTGGCACTGAAATTTTTAATTAAAACTGCATCCAATTCATTTTGAACAACATTTTAAGGCATTGCTGCCACTACGTAAGACACATCCCTGGAACTGTGCAAACTGTGCCCCAAATTGCACTTTCAATGCTGCAGTTGTAAATAACCCCTTATATATTTTTACATTCGACTGGGGACAAAGCCAGTTGATTAATTCTAGCGACATTCCGAGGGGTCTTTATTTTAAAAGTCTATTTACTTCTGTTGATTCTGTTCTTCACCCTCTCTCCTTTATTATCAGTTAAATCAATATCTGATTTCAATCATTCCGTTTTAAAGGTTTTAACTTCAAACACACCACACAACAATTCTAAAATACTCAAAATATTTATTTTATAAAATATGCTAACAGTATATTTTCACATATATAGCTCTTTAGAAAAGGGTATATGATTATGTTTTTATTTAAAACCCCATGCTAGTGTCTAGGGTTGCCACCTTTCCCTGTGGCTCAAGCCCGTGATGTCAGTGGGCGGACCAGTGACATCACGGGGCGGGCCCGTGGCGTCATGGGGCGCTATGACGCCACGATTGGCCGATCGCGGCGTCAATCAAGCTAATCCCGCCCGGTTTTCCTTATTTGGAAAACCGGGAAGGAAGCATTGACTCGGGCAGCCCTTCAAAATACCGGGCTGTCCGGGTCAAAACCGGACAGGTGGCAACCCTACTAGTGTCTCATCATTAAAACTACAAAGACAAAATCCTCCAAACCCTACAGTTTCAAGTTAATGTAGAAAGGATGGTTCTAAGTATTTGGAATCAATAGATAAATTGGTAATTTGATCAACTAAACACTAGAACCAGACTTAGAGTGAAACTGCTGGTGGTTGGTAATAAGGCATAATAAGGTTATTGTGGTTGAAAAAGACCAAAATTAAAGTAAACCTTTCCTGTGTAGGTTAGTGCAGCTACAAGGAAAAAATATCCCTCTCAAAAGTCCCTAACTTGCTTTTTTCATTAATTGGCGGCTAAACTTAACATATTTACAGTGATTCCCCAACTGATCTTACCACAAAACGGGCATAACAAGTAGAATGCTACAGACAGTGACTAAACTACAGTAATTGTCCCCAGAAAAACAATGTTAATAATTATTCCATTTAAAATAAACCCATTGGGGCAAATTAACAAAAGGGTGAATTTTTGCCAGTGACCGCTTTAACACATTTGACCAGTTCGCAAGGCGCAAATTCGTTACCACTACGCTAATTCACTAATATGCAAAGTTGCGTTTCAGCAGTCGAACACAAGATTTCCCCAGCGTTTCTTTAGCTGTGCGAGTGTTTCATAGAGAATTTTCATTCGAAACTTCATTAGTACTCTTGCGCTTAGGTCAGTTTGAAATGGGTGGCTACCTTAAAGTCATCTTTAATAGTAATGCTGGTGCAAATGCTTGAAGTGGCCACTTTATCAAACACGTGTCCAATTAGCCATAATAC
>CM044439.1:42125334-42148264 GCA_024363595.1 Xenopus borealis | reverse complement strand
AAACATTTCACCACTCATCAGAGTGTCTTCTTCGGTTCAACTGAAGTGGTAGGGAAGTCCCTGGCATTTAAACCCTTGAGGGCAGAAAAATCACAAATATCTAGTAACAATGGTTCCATTGAACTTCAGTAATATGTTGGCTGAAACTCACAGAGGCATAAAAGTGTGATCCAGTCACAATGGCACCATGATTTTCATTGAGGCAGTTGTTAATGTTTCCATTGAAAACATTTACATGACGAAATGTGTGAAATGTTGTGAAGCAGCCGGGGTAAGGATGTCAAAGGACAAACCTCTTTCAAACCATCTATCCTTTCCATCCAAAATGTGCACATTGTTGTCCTCAAAGGAGTGTCCCTTTTCCTTGAGATGCAGATAGACTGCTGAGTCTAGTTCTGTGGAGTTACCCTTCTATCTTGGGCCATTCTCTTAAAAAGCAGTTGTATTGTCTCCCCAATGTATAGATCAGAGCCCTATTCACTACACTGGACAGCATAGACCACATTGCTCTTCATGTGCTTTGGTGTTGCTGGGCTTGAAGTACTAATAACCTTTATTTATGTTGAAGAGCGTTATGGGAATCAAATAACAAATACTGGTCTGGGTTTCTAGTAAACTTCAATATCCAGGTTTCACCTCTATTTGATAACCATTGCACATTCCAAAAATGCCACTTTGTCATCTTTCACATCTTCCCTAGTGTTGAGTGAAAGTTGGAACCTCATGTGCTTTAATGTTGACCCAGGTGTAGTCCACATATCTGAACCAATGACTTGGTCCTGTTCCCTTGAATGTATTCAGGGCTTTCTTTTACATATCTTCCGTGTAAGGTACTCTGCAATTGGAAACACAGGCAAGCCTATGCCACAGCCATGCTTTGGTCTATAAAATATCTCCTTGTGTTTGAAGTAAGTGGTATTAAGGCATAGGTCCAGTAAGGAACAAACATGTTCTGGGTTCCTTTTGTTCTGCTGCTTAGGGTGTTCTAGTTTTAGTCATTTGTTTTAGCACTAGAATTGTTAATGCATATACAACATGCAGAGGACATACTGTAATATCTTATGATAAGGGTGCAGAGAACCTCTGTTTTCTGTCTGTATGAATTAAGTGGTCACACCTTTATTGTGCCTTCACCCAATTATCCAATCACTATAAGAGCCTAAAAAAACAGATTGATGTAGTAAAGCTCCAGATTTCAGAATTAGTTAGTGCTTTGTTCTTAAAGAGTTGGAAAATGTAAAAAATGAATAATAGAATATCAATATTTGTTTAAAATAGACTCTGTGGTTTCAAAACTATACGGTATTGCAGTTTTCAATAAGTGATTTATTTTGTATAAACAATTCTTCTTGCAGGTATTGATTCAAAAGCATAAAGTCAAACAAGAGAACAAAAGGGTGGGCAAAAAGTTCATTCAGCTGGAAATTTCCTGTAGACATTTATATCTTTTTCTTTGTATTCTCTATAAATATTTCTGTGTACATCCTGGATCCTGGTATCATTAGCTAATTTTTATTTAGTTTTCTTTTAACACATACATTCATCCAATTCAGACAATTTCTTGCTGAATTTTCATGTGCTACGTGTTATATATAGTGTATTCCAGATCAGGGTTCTTTCACTTTTTTTTGGTCTGTTTCTCCCCCTGTTGGTCATTTTGTGTATTCAGTGAGGAAATACTGTATCCCAGTGTGGAACAGATACAATTTTTTTGTTTGTTTTTATTCACAGTTCACCATGGGAATGTTTTGTTAAATACATCAACATCATTTCGTACATTACTATTCTATGCCAGAAAATGTATCCTTCTGAATTGGATGTCCCCCCAGCCCCCCACACTGAATGGCTGGATGAACTTAATAAAAATAACGCTTCCGCTAATACAACTCACCTATACAGCAATAGGGTGCCCCCAGAAGTACGATCAAATTTGGCAAGACTGGTTGGAAGCCACAGAGGAACCTTAATGCCAGCATTGGTAAGGTAAAATGATATATACAGCTAAAGCAACTATTCCAGTGGCCTAGAGACAATAGTTCCAAAATGGTGACTGAATTAAAATATATATATATATATATATAAAGGTACAGGATTCAAGTATTCCATATGCGTATAAGGTACTGTGATATATATAATAAGATAGAACCAAACACAATGTAATGTTTATTGATTGTTGTAAAATGCAAAATAAAAACCTTTAAAAAAAATACTCAACATCAAGCTTTTTTCAATAAATTGAGACTTAAAGATGTTGTTTACCTTTGAGTTAACTTTTAGAGACAATTTGCAATTGGTTTTAGGGATGCACCGAATCCACTATTTTGGATTTGGCCAAACCCCCGAATCCTTTGCAAAAGATTTGGTTGAATAGTGATCTGAATCTGAATCCTAATTTGCATATGCAAATTAGGCGTGGGAAGGGGAAAAGATTTTTTACTTCCTTGTTTTGTAACAAAAAGTCATTCTATATCCCTCCCCGCCCCTAATATGCATATGCAAATTAGGATTCAGATTTGGCTGAATCCAAATCCTGCTGAAAAAGGCAGAATCCTGGCCAAATTCTGAACCGAATACTGGATACGGTGCATCCCTAATTAGCTTACAGTTTTTATTTGTGGTTTTTTGAGTTACTTTTTATTCAGCAACTCTCCAGTTTGCAATTTCATTAATCCAATATGGAGAGGTGAGGGCCCAGATAGAAAGATGAGTAATACAAAGTTGCAATAACAATATATTGGTAGCTGTACAGAGTATCTGTTCTTTTTAGATGGGTCAGTGATCCCCATTTGAACCAAAAGCCAGGAACTGCAGCCAGATACTGCCTAGAAAAAGAGATCCCTCAAAACTCTCTGTATAATAAAGAAAAGAGTGCATTTTGCTGCATATCTCAAACTCTCCAGTAGCCCACCAATAGTAATGATCCATGCAATCAAAGTTGTCCACAGGAGCTCTCCATTTTTTGACCTTGTAAGGCCCTCCTTTGCTTGCCAGTGACTCTGCACATGCTCTGTGAGTTGTGGGCTGCTTCTGAGAGGCCAAGCTTAGGCACTGTCAAAAATTATCAAAACTTTAGCAACTAGGAAACTCATTATCCAGAAAGCTATGAATTACAGAATGGCTGTCTTCCATTAACTCCATTTTAATCGAATAATTCAGATTTTTATTTCAATTTCTCTGTAATAAAAAAAAATACATAAATCTGTTCTTGATCCCAACTAAGATATAATTAGTTCATAGTGAATGCAAAACAATCCTATTGGGTTTATTTAATCTTTAAATCATTTTTTATGGATGTTATGTATGGAGATTAAAATTACAGAAAGACCCCTTATCTGGCAAGCCCTAGGTCCCAAGCATTTTGGATAACAGGTCCCATACCTGTAGCTGTTGATGCAAGTTTGATTATTAAAGGAGAACAAAACCTTAACAAAGAAGTAGGCTGGCAACATGGTACAATGTTTGGGGCTTCTTTACTTGCCAGAAACAACGACAGCATTTTTTTGCAGTGAAGAGTGTTGCCCATCTCCTTTATTGCTGATTCACACTACATGATCTGGGCTGATATCCGTTTCCTGGGCTTAGGTAATAACAAAATATTCAATATATGTTAATAATCAGCCCTGTAAGACCAGCTTTGATGACAGATGTAACTAGGGTTGCCACCTTTCCCCCAATGAACTCTGGGCGGAGGCGGGGCTGTGATGCAGCAGGGCCGTGGCATGGTGGGGCAAGAATGTGACTATAGGGGCTATAATGTGGTGATCAGCTGATCGCCATGTCTATCTCAGGAAATCCTGCCTGGTTTTCCTAATTTGGAAAACAGGGCAGCCAGTTTTAACCCGTACATCCCTTCAAAAAAACAGACTGTCCAGGTCAAAACCGGACAGGTGGTAAGCCTAGATGTAACTTTAGATCACTTGATGATTTCTGATAACTGCCTTACCCTCTCAACAGCTGCCCAGTAGCAATGCATGAGCCTGCAATTTCCCATCTCATCAGGCCAGAGTTTTGGCTGGAGCGCCTCTAGGCCACTGGGTCCTAGCACTTGGTGCCCAACCAAGCACAACCTCTGCCCCGACGTGAGCGTGCAGGGAAGCAATGGGGATTACACATACAGGGATATGTGTCCCGAGCCTGCAACCCACACATCCAACACAAACTCACTTCTTTATGGCTCATGCCTAAATTTTTTTTTTAAAGAGCTATTTTACCACCCACACATCCCTTCAATTATTGCCCACAACTTGCATGCCACTACTACACTGAGCATGTGCAGTGGTATTCAAAAGATGGCTGCTGAGCCTCTACTTTGGCACAGTACAGTATATAAAACACGGCATTTCTAGCCTTATTCATGCATAGTTCTGAATTCTTCTTTAAAAGGGTGGTTCACCTTTAAGTTAACTTTTACTATTTTATAGAAACTTTTCAACTGGCCTTCATTTTTTTTTTTATAGTTTTGGAATTATTTGCCTTATTCTTCTGACTTAGAGATATGCCTAAGTGTTCTTACACACGGGCGTTCTTATCTGAGATCCCCTGCGTTCCGTTTTGTTGCATTCAGCCGCAGGGGAGCGCAGGAGTGGACGCACTTGATTCTTTTCAATGCAGGTAAAATGCAGCATGTTGCTTTTCAACCTGCGTTCGCTGCCTACATGTGTCTGTGTGAGTACAGCCACATTGAAAAAGTGTGTCTGCTCCTGCCCTCCCCTGAGGCTAAATGGAACGAAACAGAATGCAGCAGCGCACAGGTAAAAACACCCATGTGTAAGAACCTTTATTCTTCTGTCTAGCATTCAAGTGTGCGTCACTGACTCCATCTAAAAAACAAATACTCTGCAAGACTACACATTTAGGGGCAGATTTACTAAATTCACATGAAGGAAGATCAATCGAATTTTCAAAAAGTTTCGATTTCGAATTTTCAAATATTTTTGAAGACCACTTCGACCAGTGAATTTTGAAAATTCGATCGAATCGAGTGATTTGAATAAAAATCTATTTGAATATTTGACAGTTGGAGTACTTCCCCTTTTAATTTTTATTCGACTGCCTAGTTCGCCAGTTTCAACCTACCGAATCGGATTTCAAAAATTTTGATTGAATAAAAAAATTTGATCGAATGGTTAAAATCGTTCGAATCGATCGATTTTAAAGATCGATCGAATTTTAACCAATTGAATTGCAGTAAAAATCCTTCAAATTCGAATTTGGAGATTTTTTATTCCCTAACTATTCCCATGGTCGAATTTGAGGGTTTTTTAATCTTCGAATTTGACCCTTAGTAAATCTGCCCCAAATGTCAATGTTACTTTTAATTACTCCCCATTGTACCCAGGCACCTCTCCTATTCATACTACAGTCTCTTATTCAAATCAATGCATGGTTGCTAGGTTGATTTGGACCCCAGCAACCAGATTGCTGATATTGCAAACTAAAGAGCTGCTGAATAAAAAGCTAAGTAACTCAAAAACCACAAATTAAAACCAATTGCATATTGTCTTAGAATATTGCTTTCTACATCATAATAAAATCATTTAAAGTTGAACAACACTTTTAACTTATTTAGATGCAGAGTACACTGGTTTCACTTGTAAATGGGAATCTGAATTCATTGTCAATAAACTTTGTATTGTGAATTTTATTTAGTATGCATATGTATATTGTGGATCGTTCCCTAAGCTCAGGTAACTGACATTAGCCTAAAACACGTGCTGTGGACCAGTAGAAAATAATACGGGGAGCTACTGGGGGCATCTAAACTGCTAAATAGCTGTGGTTCTCCTTTAAATCTAAATATAATATTAAAAATGAAACACTCTGGCTGATGAGAACTCCAAGCAAATGAAGGCTTTACAATGGGAATCATTCTCTCCCACACACCGGGCTCAGAGTATATATCCTGCCAGTTTCACTTAGTCATACTGGTTCATGTGGGAAAAAGCATGGGGAAGGTCTAAGCCATCTGTTTAGTGTTAATGCATATAATTGTGCTGGGTTTAAGACAGATGAAAGGGATTGCTGACCAGCAGTTTCCACAGAGGGGCCTGCAGGTGGCTGGCAGTTTTACTCTATCAGTGTCACGATTCACCGGTTCAAGCCATGAGTCATAGTTGGGTCACTTGTGGTTTTTTTGGGTGGTGAGTACTGAACCAGAAAAACAGGTGTGTTGTACAAATATGAATGTATACAGTATGTGCACAATTTAGTTGTGGATAGAAATCATAACAATGATTGTAATACCCCCCTTTTTTTTAACATACAGTTTTCAGTACTGATGAGCGAATTTTTTCGCCCCGGCATGGATTCGCGGCGAAATTACACACTTCTCAATCTGTGTTTTTTTTTTTTTTTTTTAAAGTAACTGCCCCAAAAAAAAATAGCTGTGAAAAATTACCCTGCAACAAAAAGTTGCCAAGACTAAATTGTCGCTGAGACAAAAACAGTACCACAAGAAAAAATGGCCAATTACTTTAAAGGGGTTGTTCACCTTTGAGATAACTTTTAGTATGTTGTAGAGAGTGATATTCTGAGATAATTTGCAACTGGTTTTCATGTTTTATTATTTGTGGTTTTTGAGTTATTTAGCTTTTTATTCAGCAGCTCTTCAATTTGCATTTCTGGTAGCTAGGGCCCAAATTACCCAAGCAACCATGCATTGATTTGAATAAGCGACTGAAATATGAATAGGAGACAGTATGAATAGAAGGATCAGCAATAAAAAGTAGCAATAGCAGTACATTTTTAGCCTTACAGAGCATTTGATTCTTTAGAAGGGGACGGCGACGCCCATTTGAAAGTTGAAAAGAACTGGAAGAAAAAGACAAATAACTATAAAACTATAAAAAAATAAATCATGAAAACCAATTGAAAAGTTGCTTAGAATTGGCTGTTATATAACATAATAAAAGTTACCTTAAAGGTGAACCACCCCTTTAAGGCATTTGGGGGTAAAAAAAATATTGTGGTGCTCATAAAAAATTGTCACATGTATAAAAAAATTAATTTTTTGCATATTTTTTGACGTTTTGTGAATTTTTTCACAGGTTCACTAATTTTTCAGGGCAGAGAAACAGAACAGATCCGCTCATCACTAGGTTTCAGGGCAGTGGCGTAACTAGAGTGCACAGAGCCCCCCTGCAAAGAAACCTGACTCCGACAATGCCCCACCCCGACTTGCGTCCCCTTCCTTGCTGGTAAGAGAGTGGTTGGGGAAGAGGGGGTTTTCTTATTAGCTATGGAGGAAACAGACCCCACAGTCCGGGCCCCCCTTTTCCCCCTGTGCTAATTCTCCCACATCAGGGCTATTTCTCCCACAGCAAATTATGTTTTGTACTTCTATCCATGCAAATATATTGACCAGCAGCTTTATAGGTCAGACTTTAGAGGTGAGGTTCTCAAATCTCATTCCAGCATGTCCTATTAACAATTACTTTTTCCTTTTTATACCCTTCCTTTATATATAATGTGCTATTACTCTCATCCTGCATTTATTTTTCTGGCAGAAATGCCAGTAATGGATCTGGGACAGCATTGAGCAGCTGGGAAGGGGATAGTTGAGAATATTCCCCTCCACTCGACAGCAACTCACATCTAGGGACAGTTGGTCAGACAACACCCATGCAACCCTTGTGGACCCTTAAAGACTAAAGTTTATCAGAGCACAAGTCACATGACTGGGGGCAGCTGGAAAACTGACAATATGTCTAGCCCTATGTCAGATTTCAAAATTGAATATAAAAAAATCTGTTTACTCTTTTGGAAAATGGATTTCAGTGCAGAATTCTGGTGGAGTAGCACTATTAAATAATGTGTTTTGAAAAAAACATGTTTTCCCATGACAGTATCCCTTTAACAACATCCCCACAACACAAAAAAATATATTTACACAAAGCATTTATTTGCACATGATCGTAGCCAAACCTATTCAAATCTAAGTCTCTTCAGGCTACAGAAGTATAGTGAAACCAAGGTCTGCTCTCAATTACTTGCATGCACAGAGGTATAAATTATGCTAATAAATATACAGAATCCAATCCAGGACATGCAGCAATTTCCTTTCTTTTTCTCCCATCAGATAATGAACGTTTTGTTTGCTGAACATAAACCAGAATGGCGCAAACAAACCGTAAAATCCTATAATTACTCCTCATAACATGAAGTTTTTCCGAGTGTATGTCTGCCTGTAAGGTGGATTGTGGCTTTCAGCTTGTCCTGGGAGGACCCTGTTTGGATGGACATTACTAATTTATGACTTAGAAATTTTGAATTATACTATAATATACTTTGAAAATAGTAATAAAAAAATCTCTCTCTCTTAATAATATTTCTGCATTTGAGTTACGCCAAGACTTTGGTGGTGGAGAAAATATTCTCAAAACAATTTCGCTTATTTTACTGCCACCAATATTTTCAAACTCATGCAAACACCTGTCTCAATTGTGAACAATTAGCGAATATTTGTGCGTAATGCAAATTCCAGAAACAAAAAGATGGGCATAACAGCGCAATATTTTAGCATTCAGGGAAAAAACATGGACAATACAACCAACTGCAATTAATAATGCCCTACACAAACTGTATAAATGACCCTTAGTAAGTTTTCAAACATTTGGGCCCATGTTGTGAAAAGACCTTTTTTAAGGTTCCACTTTAGCTGATATTATGGCTTAAAATATAACATTTTAGTAGTATCTAGAATAGCAAATAATCATCCACTCCTGATCTACTCCTTACTAGACCCAAGGCTGCCCCACAACCTACTTTGGGGCCAGCAGATGTCCAGACCTTTGATCAGATTCTTCTTTAGCTCATAACGTCATATATAAGATTTTAGAAGTATCTGGAATAGCAAAGAATCATCAGCTCCTCAACTAACTCTTAATAGTCTTCAAGTTGCCCCATCATTTGCTTTGGGCCAGCAGATGTCCAGCCTTACAGGCAGCGCCTTCAGGGGGGACAGGGGGTACAAGTGTCCTGGGGCTGAAGGGGGGCCCGGCAGTGCTGCAATTTTCGAAGTCGAAGACGTGCTGCTTTCTGATGTCCCCGAACAGCTGAATGCGGAAGTGCAGAACAGTTGAAAGTCCTGAAGCGGCGGAAAGATCCAATGTCATGATTGAAGTCCTGAAGCCACGAGTTCAAATCTACTGACACCAATGTGGGGTTTTTCTTTAATCCCCTAGCCACCAATGTTTTATTTTAAAACTCTATAGGCCCCTAAACGGTTTTTAAAAAATATATTTTGGGGTCCCATTTTTTTAACTTGTAAGGGGGGCCCTGGCACCAATGCCTTTTTAAAAAATATTTTTTTGGGGCCCCAATTTTTTTCAACTTGTAAGAGGGGCCCTGGCACCAATGATTTTTAATAAAAAAATTTTTATCGGGGGCCCCGGCACCAATGTTTTTTTTATTTTATTTATAAGGGAGCCCTGACCATTAATATGTGAGGGGGGGTTACTTTTTTAGCGCTGATGTCTGTGTGGTCTTTTAACTTTCATGTGGAGTGGACGGGATCGGGGGTGGGGCTTGGGTACCTACAGGTTGGCAAACACTGCTGTAGATTCCCAGGTGTCTTACCTTTCATTAGCATTCTGAATTCTGTTTATTAAGTTGATAAATCCATGATAGTTACAGGCGAGGTTAAAAGTTTTTGTATCTTGTAAAATATTGCAAGATTACCCTACATAATGCAGTGCCTATAAAATGTTGTAATTCATTTAAAGGAAAACTATACCCTCAAAATGAATACTTGAGCATCAGATAGTATATGTCAAATTAAGTGGCATATTAAAGAATCTTATCAAACTGGTATATATATATTTAAGTAAATATTGCCCTTTTACATCTCTTGCCTTGAACCACCATTTCATGATGGTCTGTGTGCTGCCTCAGAGATCACCTGACCAGAAATATTTCAACTCTAACTGTAACAGGAAGAAGTGTGGAAGCAAAAGACACAACTCTGTCTGTTCATTGGCTCATGTGACCTAACTTTATAGTTTGTTTGGTATGTTTGTGTGCACCGTTGAATCATACGATCCCAAGAGGCTGTCCTTATTTTTTTTAAATGCCAATTTTCTATTTATGATTACCCAATGGCACATGCTACTAAAAAAGTACATTATTATGAAAATGGTTTATTTACATGAGTTGTTTTATGGAATATCTTTTTATAGAGAACTACATTGTCCAGGGGGTATAGTTTTCCTTTAAGTCACTTTACAGAAATCTGTTTTCACTTTGACATGAGTTTCTATTTCTGTTAAAAAGAAATACTGGGATATGTTCGGTGACAGTAAAATACAGAAATTCTAAGGGGTTAATGCTTTTTATAGGCACTGTAGATCTGAAGACTGACCGACCTCTAAGGAGCTAGGTTACAAATGTGAAGTAAGAAATGGGAGAGAAGTACTGTACTCTGCTGATACCACATTTGTTAGTGTGCTAGTAAACTCATGTGTGAAATGTGTCTCTGATACAACATGAAAGAAACATTGCTGTTAGATTGGAAATCAAGGATCAATGACCAGTGCTGTGAAAGGGACCCTTGAAGACAGAAGAGCTACAACCATAATATCCTTCAGAAACTAGGAAAGACCTTTCATCAAGAAATCTGCCAGATGTGTGTACATTTTCCAAATGAAATGAAGTGTGCTTTAAGAAACAACTTTGAAAGTTGAAGAGGTTTTATGTTACACATGAAAGCGCTGGGCAGGAGCTGTTCATATAAAAGTCCAAGTTGGGCGCTCCATCGCTGAAGTTGATTCTCAAAGATAATTCTATAGTCGGCATTAGCCCTGAGCTTCCAGCATCAGACAGCAGAGGGACCCCTTAGGTTTGGAATGCTACTAAAACTACAACTAACAAGTGTTTTTCAACAGGAGACTACGACCCACTTTTAGGGGCTCTTTTGCTATAATAATTTCCTATATTACTGCCTTAGGCCTTCCATGATTTCTTCTGACCCTTTGTTTCTTAACATATATAGGGGTTGCTCCTCAGTTGCAGGCAGTGGTTTCATGTTATATATTTCAATATTGTCCATTGTATTACTATGAAGAAAAATGATCATTTCTATAAATATTCTTCTCCTCGAAAGTTATACTTTCAGTCTTAAACTGCCTACAAACAGTGTAATGTGTTCAGTGTTTTTTTTACCAAATTGGTTTTGTATCGGTACATATTGCACTAGTCCAGGGGTGTCCAAACATCTTGCATGAAGGGCCAGATTTTGGAGGGTGAAAATGTGCTGGGGCCGACCAGTCAGCCATACATTGTTTGAACCATTAACTGTTGGAGATGGACGTGTAGACAGCGTTTAGGAAGTGGAGAAGTGAAGACTCTCTGTGTCTCATTTAAACAAGGAATCGCTTAGCCATAGCAGTAATATTTGAGGGCTTTTAGCCCTCAAATTCGGCAGAAATTTGACTATCGAATGCTTATCGAATAGTTTTAGGCAATTTTTTGTGCGCTATTCGATTTCACGAAAAAAATTGTACGATTGAACAGCGATCGTTCGATTTCACGAAAAAATGTTTTTAAATTTCCTTCGACTGTTCGAAAAATTGGTACGATTCGAAAGATCGAGGCGTTCGTATGAATGGTATTTGAGCAGGTGTTAGAAAAAAAAAGCCTATGGGGGGATTGCCATAGGCTTCTATTGCTATTCGGTAGGTTCAATCTGGCCAAGTAGGCAGTTGAATAAAAGTTCAAGTACTTTGAATTTTGCATATTCCATGATCGAAGTGGGCAAATTTGCATATTCGAATATCCGATTAAATCGTACGATTGGAATTTGATCCAACTTCGAATTATTTACGTGAATTTTGTAAATCTGACCCCAAGTGTCAGTATGTGCCTACGCAATTCCCAATCGCACTGTGCTGGTGGTGGCTGTGGGCCGGTGTAAATTTGAAAACGGGCCGCAACTGGCCCTCGGGATGGACTTTGGACATAGTGACTAGTCAAATTCCAGCACAAGGTATTTTGAACATTAGACTGAAAGGAATTGGGCTGGGACAACAATATACTTCTTTAAAATTCTTTTATATTTAATTATGGATCCCCATGTGTCTAGGACAGTGTTTTCCAAACTGGGGGTCTGGCACCCCAGGAGAGCTTCACTCAATTGCTTTTACCTTGCGGGCACCAAAGAATTCACTCAGATGGTGGCTTCATAAAAATGACAACTTTATTTAGCAGGCATTGTGAAAACAGATAACCACATTTGTTTAAAAAAGCTTACGCATTTTGTGACTTTCGAAACCTCAGTTGAGCTCTCAGTAGCTGTTTTTGTAAAGCTGGAATACAAGTGAATCCTTTGGTGTACGCAAGATTAACAAAAAAAGGATTTCCACCTTGTTTCGTTCTGGCCTGTTTTGTTTTTTGTGCTCAAAGCATACAAGTGGTGTTTTTTGGGTGTAATCCAGGTATGGGGGCCAGTTATCAAGAATGCTTGGGACCTAGGATTTTCCAGATAAGGGCTCTCAATACTTTAACAAATAACTTATTTAAACAGTAACTACACCCAGTAGTATTGTTTTACCTTCAATAAGGATTAATTACTGTATATCAAGAACAAGAAGCTGTTTTATTATTACAGAGACAGATAAAGGAAATCATTTTGAAACATTTTAATTATTTGATTAATATGGAGTCAATAGGAGATAGCCCTGCTGTAATTTGGAACTTTACGGATAACAGATCCCTGTAGGGTTGCCACCTGTCCAGTTTTGACTCGGACAGCCCGGTATTTTGAAGGGCTGCCCGGGTCAATACTTCCTGCCCGGTTCTCTAAATAAGGAAAACCAGGCGGGATTAGCTTGATTGACGCCGCGATCTGCCAATCGGCAATGGCGTTGTCATAGCTCTGCCCCGTGACGTCACGGCCCGCCCACCGATGTCACTGGCCAGCCCACTGACGTCATGGGCCTGCCCCCATGTCCGGGTTCAGCCACAGGAAAAGGTGGCAACCCTAGATCCCTGAATTAATATGACCTAAAACATGATATGTTGTTCACAGACATGACAACATAACTACACAAAGAGAACCCACTCAAACAAATGAGTAAAACATTATACTTGCCCATTTATTTATAGAGGAAAATTATCCAAAGTTACATAGTTGTGTGTGGGGTAAAAGTATACAAAGCTTTGCTTTCAGTAACTAGTGTGCCCCGCTTGGTCAGCAATAACTGCAACTAAATGTGTCTGGTAGCTGTTGATTAGTGCTGCACATTGGCTTATAACATTTTTAGCCCATTCCTTTTAACAAAGCAACTTCAACTAAGTCAGGGTTGTTGGTGGGCTGCCTGTTTCAGCTCCTCCCATGATAGCTTAGCAACATCGGGGTTGTAATTTAAGAAACATTATTAAACTTTTATCCTGCTCTTTGAAGAATTTCTCACCTGATTTGTTTAAATGCCACTTTGTCTTGTTTTGTTCTAGCAAGAGTTAAGTGGAAATGGAGCTACAGGGGGTTGCTACCATAACTAGGTCCTACAGAAGTCCAGGAGCAAACCAGCAATAGAAGAATAAAATCTTGGCAGCAGCATGATGTATGTGGTTATTATTTCTGAGCAGACAGCACAGCACTATTATTTATATAATTAATTAATGAAATTAACTTTTTAACCTACCAACTTTTAGAATTGCAGTTAAAAAGTACAGGTCAGTCACTTCTGCCACAGCCACTACTTGTAGCTGAATGATTTTTCAGTTGCAGCCAGTACAGGGGCAGCCAGCCAACCAAATAAATTCACATGCCCAGTGACTGTATGCTGCTACATCCTGTACTCCATCTGGGAGGGAAGGGCAGCTCCTGTCCTGGCTCTCCATCTCCTGTGCTGAGTGTGAGGCTGTGTACTTGACTTGCTGTGCACTGTGCACACGCTGCAGCCTGCTCGCCTTACACACAGGCAGTGCGCAGCACGTACAGTCAGAGCAGGCGCAGCCCACCTCTCTGCTTCTTCTAGTCTGAGGCTGACTGTGGCGCCGCGCGGAGTGACATGCCGCGCGCGAGCACAGTCACGTGACGTTACGTCTCTGCACACAACTTGCCCTGCCTGTCTACAGCCCACAGAGATCTGCACCGGTCCGTAGCACAGCAGGAGGCGGCTGGCCGGGCGAGGCCCTTTATAATTACTATATGCTATGGAAAAGAGAAGTTAGGGGCGCCAGCTTGCCGCCCCTAACATCTTGCCGCCCTAGGCCCGGGCCTAGGGGGCCTTTCCCTAAATCCGGGCCTGTACAGAACTAGTGGTTGCTGGGGACATGATAGTTTTGGTTTATTCAGGCCTCTACTAATACCCGTGCGTTAAACATCACTTGGATTTAATCCTTCAATAAACCATAGATGCCAAGTTATTCTAAATTGGGGGCTGTATTTGGTATTTATATTCACTAACATATCTATCACTTGCCTTGCAGATTTCTTGCACTATAAAATTAAAGGGAGCAGATACCTCCCAGAATAGTGTGCTTCACACACATATATTACTAGATTACAACTCCCAGCATATTATCACAGGTTGAAGCATGATTGACGCTGTAGCTGAATACTTGGATTCCCCCAAAAAAAAGCTGCAGAAAAAAACAAAAAAAAAAACAAAGGAAAATATATTTAAGAGAAAGTGGCAAAACTGCAACATCCTGAAAATTGAGGAATTAAAGAAGTTTGACCTAATATACACTCCAGGTATAATGCGATTGTAGCTGTTCCATCTTTTTTTTATTTTCTGTGCCATTTTTTTACTCACTATTAGATGAAAACAGCAAAAATAGTGGAGAACCTGAACCCACAGATATTTTATTTACTTGTCATTGTAACATGTCACCACTAGATGGCAATCCACTATCATAACCCAAAACTGAAATGTGTGCCATTCTCTTTCTATATTATTGTAATGAAGTGTATTTGTGAGCCTGTTCACATTCTAATGAGGAGCTAGATAGGGGGCAGACAGAACATCCACGGTGGGGGCCCAGAAAGCGTAAGCTTACACCTGTAAAAAGAAAACTGGATCAGAGACGGAGCTGCTGCCCATGGTTCTGCAGCAGCTCTTTATTCCTTTAAGGAAGTTGCTTACTCCTGCCAAGCCTTAACCCTGCATTTAGCTGAAATTTCAACTGGCACACAACTGGGGACAGCAGTGCCACAATGTAAATTAAGCTGTGTAATGCACAGGGGGAAATTGCATACAGTGTTCTATCGCCAGAAATACACACAACAATACTATTAGACTGCCACAGCTTTCATGTTAGTTCTTTGACTAAATTGAGGCACCATACATGATCACAGTGAGAGAGAATAATATTCTGTGTATGCAGATTCCCCTGTGAGCCCCTCCGACTTGGGGGCAAATTCATCATTGCGTGAAGAGTCTAACGCTAGCGCTAATTCGCCAGCGTGACGTCAATTCGTAACTTCGGAAATTCACTAACACTGGCTATGGCGAATTTACGCCAGTTGCGCACTGACGCAGGATCGTAAATTCCCAAATTCACTAAGATGAACATTTTCCTCTACGTTAGAACTTACGCTAGACCAGGCGAAGTTCAATACAATAGAGAGGAGGTTGGAAAAAAAAAGTTACATTTTTTTCTACGTCCCAAAAAAAAAACTGCTGGCGTATTTTAGCATAGGAGGGTCTGAAAAAGATTGATATTTTTTTGGGGGGGTTACCCCCTACATTTCCTAACATATGGCAATACAACTATATAGGGGGCAAATGTAGAGCAATAGGACAACTTTATTTAATTTATTAAAGGTTTCCTGGGCTTGTGTAGTGGAATTTAGTGGCTGTAACATATACTTCTATTATTAGTTAAAGTTCGCGCCGTATGCAAATTAGGCTTCGTTAGAGTAACAGTGTTCTGCCTAGCGAAGTAACACTAGCGCAACTGTGCTACCATTCGCCGACCTGAACGTAAATTTGCACTTTAGTGAATTTGCGTAGCGCTGGCGAAAATTCGCCTAGTGAAGTGTGGCGAACGCTAGCGAAGCTAATGCTAGCGACTTTTCGGATCTTAGTGAATTTGCCCCATGGATGTATTCTGTTCTCTAGCTGACCTTGGTCACTAATACCCTGGCCTTCAGTGCAGAGCCACCTGCTTGGCTGTAAGAGCAATTCTTTGTATTTCTTTCCTGTGGAATCTATGTGCTCTCCCACCAAGTCTACAAAAACTCCTTTTTATCCTTTGTTCTGGGTTCAGAACCCATGGAGCTTGTGTCAAATGAACTTTGTCTTTCACCTCAAGTGGTCTCCGAATCCTGAAATCCCACAACACTGGGGAACTAGAAGGGCATTATGACTTATTTACACAGTGCAGACATCTACAGGCATATTGATATCATTTAGTTTAATTAAGCCAGACTCTTGTTATCCTGTGGCTGTAACAATATATAAAGCACACACCCCACTGACACTAGCAAAGCAGCCCTCATGAATGATATAAAATGTTACTGACTTCGTATTGCCGTAAAGTAACACTTTGAGGTCAGGTGTTGTACCAATGCCACCAGCACAACTGCAATGAGCCTCTAGTCTGCGGTCAATGGCATGCGGGATGTTGAAAAACCATAACCATTTAAAGACTGGCTTGCAGAGATGTCAGCTCTTCTTTGCTCCAGTAAAGGTCACATGTCTCTCTTTGTGTGGACTTAATTTCATGACTTTTGGCTTGCTATTTGCATTTGAGGTGTTCACTCCCAGTTGTGTCTGGTCTAAGCCATATTTGAATAATGTCCTTTTATTTGCTGTTGTAGGTGCTGTTGTTTACTTTGCTGGTTATTCTACTGTGACTGGTGGCCACTACAGAACATGCACCCTATTAAGGGAGGAGTTTTGTGCTGACATAGATTTAGTGATTTCAGGTGTTCACTCCTTGCCTGTTACATACATTTTGGAAATATTGAATCTAGGTACAAGACATAATTATGCCCCACAGCAATTTATAGACCTTGGTAAAAAGGTGAATCTGTAAGGAGCCCTTTGTGGCCACTATTCTCCGAACTGAACCTCTGAGTCTCCTGTCTTTGCTGTTGATTTAAGCATGAACTAAATAAACATCAGTTTTACCATTTCCCCCTACAGGCCAGTAAATGCCATTGCAGTTGCTTTAGATGATAACCATATTTGGGCATTTTTCCTCTTAGCAAATCCTTCCTCTTTTTCCTCATTTAATAATCTCTTCCCTTTTTCTTCACATAATGCTGCCTTGTATTTCTCTGCAACAACCTGTTATTCGTATTACCAGCCCATGTATTTTATTATTATGGTGCCTACTCACTTCTCTGTATCACTACCAATATTGCACAAAAGCAGGGGTAGGCGGAAGGATCACCCTATATCAGAAGATGGCTTTAGTTCTGCAACAGATGGATAAACACAATATTATACACAATATTATAAATATAAATATATATATATACACAGATGGATAAATAAATATATATATATATATATATATATATATACAGGTGTTATCCAGAAAGCTCCGAATTGCTCCCATAGGGGCAAATTCACTAAAGTGCGAAGAGGCTAGTGCTAATTCGCCAGCGTGACGTCATTTTGCAACTTCGCTAATTTACTAACACTGACTAGCACCCAGGCGAAGTTGCGCACTGACGAAGGGACATAACTATGCTAATTCACTAAGATGAACATTTTACTGAACATTACCTCCTGCGTTAGACTTTACTTCGCCAGGGTCAGACCTGGCGAAGTTCAATACAATAGATAGGAGATTGAAAAAAATCTTTGCATTTTTTCTAAGTACTTAAAATACTCTACCGTGTTTTACTTTTTTAAGGGTGATAGGCTGAAAAAGATTGTACTTAGGGTTACCCTCCTTCCCCCCTACATTACCTAAAATATGGCAACTCAACTATACAGGGGGCACATGTTTAGGGCAATAGAACAACTTTATTTGATTTATTAAAGGTTTACTATTATACTTTACTATTATACTTTAAAGGGGTTGTTCACCTTTGAGTTAACTTTTAGTATACTGTAGAACGTGATATTCTGAGACAATTTGCAATTGGTTTTCATTTTTTATTGTGTGTGGTTTTATATTTATTTAGCTTTTTATTCATCAGCTCTCTAGTTTGCAGTGTCAGCAATTTGGTTTCTAGGGTACAAATTACCATAGCAACCCTGCATTTGAATAAGAGACTGGAATATGAATAGGAGAAGGACTGAATAGAATGATAAGTAATTAAAAGTGGAAATAAGAGACATTTGTAGCCTTACAGAGCATTTGTTTTTAGATGGTGTCAGTGACCCCCATTTGAAAGCTGCAAAGAAACAGAAGAAAATTGCAAATCATTAAAAAACTATGAAAAATAAATAATGAAGACCAATTAAAAAGTTTCATAAAACCGGCCCTTCTACAATATACTAAAAGTTGACTTGAAGGTGAACCACCCCTTTAACTTTAACTTGTGCCGTATGCAAATTAGGCATCACTAGCGTAACTTCGCTTTGCCTGACTTCACTAACGTTCGCCTCCCTGAGCGCAACTTCGCATTTTAGTTAGTTTGCGTAGCGCTGGTGAAATTACGCCTGGCGAAGTGCCAAGAACGCTTGCGAAGCGTTGCATTGTATTAAAGTCCAACGTTTCAGTCCTCATTGGACCTTTCTCCTAATGAGAACCATAACGTTGGACTTTTATACAATGCAATGTTAATAAAAACCTAAAGATTGTGTGCCAGTTGGAATATTTGTGTGTATGTTTGTTATAACTGAGCACCCCAACCCTGAAAGTGATATTGGGCCTTGGAGTACAGTTACTCATCAGGTTGAGATATAGATATATATATATATACATACACATATATGTAGATATGGGATCCATTTTCCCATCAAAGGTAAAGGAATACAATTTCCTATAGGCTCCGTTTTAATCAAATACAAGTATGGGGACCTGTGGTTTTCTGGATACCTTCTACTAGAAAATCATCTAAACATGAAATAAACCCAATAGGCTGGTTTTGCTTCCAATAAGGATTAATTATATCTTAGTTGGGATCAAGTACAAGCTACTGTTTTATTATTACAGAAAAAAACAAAATCAATTTTAAAAATGTTGATTATTTGGATAAAATGGAGTCTTTCCATAATTTGGAGGTTTCTAGATAACGGTTTTCTGAATAATAGATATCATACCTGTAATTAAGATTTATTTAAATCATTTCCTTTTGCTCTATAATAATGAAACAGTACCCTTTACTTAGGGTTGCCACACTTTCTTGAAAAAAATACCGGCCTTCCTATTTATTTATCTTTTTTTCCCTATTGGGATCAACCATCAAAAATACCGGCCGGGTGGCAACCCTACTTGTACTTGATCCCAACTAAGATATAAATAATCTTTATTGGGTTTAATTCATGTTTAAATTTTTTTTCCAGATTTAAAATTGGATCAGGCAAACCAGTCTTTGCACAAGTGCATTTCAAGCTATATTTTGATATGGATATCTAGGAACCAGGAGGTGACAGACTTAAACCTTGATGTGTTAGCGTGTTTTATTTTCCATAATTTATATAAGTAGGGAAATCACCCTTTAGCTGAACTCTCATTGTACAACCTGCACCCTGTAAGATGAGTACTCCACATTGCCACCACAATGACAAGATGAGTGGAGATGGCTTACTCATGAATCCCAGGTTTTGACATGATGCATTATTATGCAAGAGCTTACACAAGAACCACAATAACAAAATAAGTGGCTTGTTAACTGGTTAAAAAGAAGACTCGGCACTTGGAGCGGATGTAGAAATAAAAGTGTTTGCTTTTTGAAGACCGTAAACTCAATCCTAAGCAAATGTCCAGTACATGTCATTTAAATATGTGAATGGATTTAAAGTAAACTAGAAACTTTTCTAATGGGTGCTTGAGCTGCGGAGAAATAGTGGCTGCATACATGAAAACAGCTCCATACGGCAGCGGCCATTCCACTCCGGTCACGTGGTATCAAGCAAACACATCTCATAAGGCACTTGTCGGCTTGCCGAGGAAACACTGTTCAAAAAACTTTATTATCGAAATAAATGGTTAAAATAACAACACCATAGATCCACGTCTTAACGCGTTTCGTGACCAGTCTTGTCACTTTTGGCTTCTGATGAAGTGACAAGACTGGTCACGAAACGCGTTAAGCCGTGCTCTCCCTCGCCCATTCTTTCAAAATGGATCTATGGTGATGTTATTTTAAACATTTTTTTCGATAATAAAGTTTTTCAGATTTTAACTTGACACCCGAATTGAACAGTGTTTCCTTGGCAAGCCGACAAGTGCCTTATGAGATGTGTTTAAAGTAAACTAGGCCTTCTTTACAAATGTCAGACCAAAAATCAGACACCTTTATACTACCAGCTGCATCAGACATACACATTCAGGGACACTAGCAAATCCTTTTTAAATTCAGTTGGAGCAGCCCTGCAACATTCATTTATTAGAAATGGGGACTCCTCGTTAATGGGGTGGTTGTCCTTTAAGTTTTAATATGTTATAGAACTGCTAATTCTTGGCAGCTTTTCAATTGGTCTTCATTATTTTTTATAGCTTTTTAATTATTTGCCTACTTTTGACTCTTGGGGGCAGCTTTACTATTGGTCGAATTAAAAAAAAATTGAAATTCGACCATCAAAATATTTTTGGGGGGGGCTGCTGTCGATCGAAAATGGACCTATTTCGATCGAATAGGTCAGTTTCCGACCGAATTTGAATCAAGTGATTTTGAGCAATTTTCAAAAAAATTTTTTTTTTCCAGGACTTTTCAGGAAAGCTTCCAGCAGGTCCCCCATTGGCTACAATGGCAATTCGGCAGCTTTATGATGGCGAATAGTCAAATTAAAATTTTTTTAGAGAGACAGTAGTTCGAAATTAGAATTAATTCAGTTCGAATCGAATTTTGGGCTATTCGATAGTCGAAGTAGCCCAAAATTACTTTTAAAAATTCAAATTTTTTTCAAAAATTCACTTCAACCCTTAGTAGATGTGCCTCTTTGATTCAAAGAGATTATTTAGGGAAATATATAGCTGCCAGTCTATATTTTGGGCAATATGAAACTGGGATATTGATCCAGTTCCCAAGGTACCACTTATATGTACATTACACAATATTATATCCCGTTCTTCTGGCTCTTACCAACTTTCAAATAGTGACCGCTGACCCCATCAAATGCTCTTTAAGGGCTAGGGCAGACGGGGAGATTCTGGGGCATTCTTAGGCTAAATGCACCCTTTTTGAGAGTATAAAGGTTAAGCTTTTTGTGCGATTAAGAGTCAATTTGGAGCGATTTCAAAAATCGCGCCGCTGCGTGTGAATAGGCGCCGGCGTTTTCAAGTAACGCCGGTGCGCCTCAGGACTTGGCTATTCGGGGAGGTTCGGGGGTACAAGTCGCGGCGATAAGTCGCCAGGCGACAAAATGCCCCCGAATCTCCCCGTCTGGCCTTAGCCTAAAGCTACAAATTTATTGTTATTGCTACTTTTTATTTCTTTTATTCAGACCTTCTCCTATTCATATTCCAGTCTCTTATTCAAATGAATGCAAGGTCGCTAGGGTACTTCAGACACTAACAACCAGATTGCTGCAATTGTGAACTGGAGAGCTGCTAAAAAAAACTAAATAAACTAAATAATGCAAAAAACACAAAAATGTAATCCAGTTGCAAATTGAAAATCACTCTCTACATCATGTTTAAAGGCAAACAACCCCTTTTAATCATAAAAAACTGAAAGTGACAAGTACAGGGATTATAGGACTGAACCAGACTGTTGTGTTTTTGTACTGATATATATGTCACCAGTCTGCAAGTATGTGGTCCAAGGAATGTAAATGTAGAAGAATTCTGCTTCCCTATTATTTGCACAATTCATCTAAACAGAGAACTGGATAAACCAACCATGTTCTGGATTTTGCATATGCCTGTGCATTTAATTTTGATCTGCCAGCCACTGAATGCAGAATTAAATGTTTCTAGCCTAGGAAACTGGCCAAAATCAGAAATGTTTTTAGCAGATTTTTCAATGAACCAGAATGGCTTCCTTTAACTGCCTTCTGTGTATTGCAGGGCTTTCTGACAGGGGTTAGAAAGTCTAATTTGTGGCCTGTAGTGAGAGTGAGCAGGTGCTGCTTTATTATTATTCTGAGCTTTAAGTGCAGTATCATTGTATAAACAGATAACACATTATTATCCTGATCATTTGCTATGGAAATATATGTCTGTAGCCTCTAATTAAAAGGTATTTCAAGCAGAATGCCCAAAAAAAAAAATGCTAACACTAACACCTGCTTAGACAGGAACAGCACTGCAATTTAACTCATGACTGTTTAACATGGAAATAAACATAGGGAGATAGTCAGCACTACATTTATACTGGGAGATATCGGTGTGCACGGATATAATTTGGAGCAAAGGTATATTAAAACCAAAATGTGATTTTAGCTGTGGGTGTTGACTTGAAGATATGGGAAATTGCTAAAATTAAACTGTAATTCAACTTGAATTTAATGAATATTATTTAGGGTCATGCTAGCAATTCATTTCATGGAAAGTGAGATGCTGAGGAGTTTCAAGATAAAAGCTGCCGATTCAGCAGATCATTTGCTCCTGTAAGGGACCTTCTGAGCAGTGGCATAACAAAAAAGAAAGAGGGCCACGAGTAGGGGTTGTGATGAATGCCGCCCACCTCAGAGATTTGTTTGCCGGGAACCCGAAGCTTAGGAGTTATGCCACTGCTTCTAAAAGGCCTACCCAAGTGATATCTGGGCAAAATGGGGTAGATATTGATGGGGCAGGTTTAAAAATCTCTTTGGGATGAGAACCACATTAGTTGTTTACTGCAGTCCTTACATGGCCTGCATTTGCCACTGTTGTGATCTGATAGTTCGGATTGAAATAGTCCAATATCACTAGGGTT
>CM044439.1:42100415-42123162 GCA_024363595.1 Xenopus borealis | reverse complement strand
ATGGGATCCATTATCCAGAAACCCATTATCCAGAAAGTTCCAAATTATGGAAAGGCCATCCCCCATAGACTCTATTTTATTCAAATAATCCAATTTGCCTTTTTTCTGTAATAATAAAACAGTACCTTGTACTTGATCCCAACTAAGATACAATTAATCTTTATTAGTAACAGAACCAGCCCATTGTGCTTATTTAATGCTTTCATGATTTTCTAGTAGACGTAAGGTATAAAGATCCAAATTACAGATAGATCCGTTATCCGGAAAGCCCTAGGTCCCGAACATTCTGGATAACAGGTCCCATACCTGTACAATTAACATAGGGGCACCTAATTGAATTTCATTATTATTTTTGTTTAGAAAGCCCTTTGCACACTGCAATGTGTTTTTTTTCTGATAGATGATGTTGGCAGTGCAGATATATGATTTCTTGAAAGTGCCTGGGTTACAGAAATTTGGAGAAATCTTTAGCACTTTCTACTCTTTTCCTGTTGTTATGTGAGACCCTTAAACCAACCCTGTTTGTATCCTGCATTGCTCACGTTCTACACAGGCAATTCTGCTGTAGGATTCCCTGCAAGCATTTTTAATTTCTGCTACTGTGTGTCACTGGTATTTGCATGGAGTTGGAGTCTAGTAGATGCAGGAGGGTCTCCTGTCTCTAGCCAATAGAAAACAAGACAGGACTGCACCATTTCCAAATCACAAGCAGCATCACTTTTTTTTGTTATAGACAGAGGATGCACATGTGGCTGATCTGCATGTTTAGATTCAATCACACTCACATTCAGGATGTGGAGCTAAAGCCTCAGTAACCAAGGCAGAGCCACTGGCTGCTCACACACTTCATTTCCATGCAAATACACTGCAGAAACAATGACATGTTCTTATATGACAATCATTCATATGTATCCTTGATTCATGTTAACCTATGACAATTTTTTTATCATAAGCAGAATTAACGCAAACTTGGGGGTCGAATTTCGAGGGGTTTTAACAGTATTTTCGAACGATCGAACATAAAAAAAATTTGATCGATCAATAAAATCGTTCGATTTTAATTTGATCAAAGCAACGTAGAAGAATCCTATGGGAGCTTCCCATAGAATTCTATAGGTTCAATCTGCCGAATATTTAAATAAAATTTTTATTAAAAGGACAGTACTTCGAAAGTCAATTCGACTCCAATTTTGGGCCATTCGATAGTCGAATAAGCCCAAAATTAATTCAAATTTTTTTAATTCGAATTTGATTTGAATTTTCACTTTGAATCAATTTGACCCTTAGTAAATGTGTCCCTTGATGTCAGACAAATGCAATTTGTGTACCAGTATACAACATACAACAATTGCACCCTATTAGAGAGGTTGCAGTCGGGAAACCATGAACTGCTGTAATAGACATCTAGTACCAACACACATCGGTCACCAGCAACATTTTAAATACTCCTATTTAAGGCCCGCACACTGTCGTGCACTCGATCAGTCCCAAACTCCACTTTGGACTTTGGAGTCCACAATTTGCCACTCAGGCCCGGATTTGTGGAAAGGCCGCGTAGGCCTGGGCCTAGTGCGGCAGGATTTTGGGGGCCGACATGCTGCTCAGCCACACCCACATTTGATCAGAAATACTGGGGATTTGCAGAAGATATGATAGTTTTTTTAGATTTGCCATGCACCAATCCCCAATGTTCCAGTCCCAATGACGGAAATTTGTCCGAATATAGAGGAGGGGACGGGGGCGATGAAAGCCAGAGGGAAATGCATCGATGGGACCACAAAAAATAGTGTAAAATGAGGGAAAACAAAATCAGGGATTGTAAAATTGAGGTTTTACTATATAAAATCAAACATGGTCTAAGTTTTAGCCATCATCATTTTTTTAATGATAAAACCTACTTTCCTCTACTTATAATAAACTCCCATTCCTCGTGTTATTTATATATCAATGTTAAAATGTCATTAAATGCATTTTTCGGTTCTCGGTTTAGCATCAGTTTATGAGTAGGGAATCAGACAAATCCTTCTCATATTTTTCTTTTGAAATCGCTGAGACCAGTTGCAGGCTGGAGACTGGAGAGCCATCAGATTGTCTGGGCGCTCCAATGCATCCCTGGGACAAGACAGTGTGCCTGTCTTTGGAGCCAAATGTACAGGGTCCAACAGGGGTTGTCTGCTGCTGCAATTTTTGGGAGACTGTCCAAGCTGCTGCATCTATCTATATGAAGCGCTATAATGCAATAAGTGGCACCAACTCTACCATACGCTTACTTTGATATATATTTCTGCTCCGGATGAGACCTTTTCCTCAGGGTGTAAGCCGTCACAAATGGTGTGGAGGCAGGGTGTAGTGTGACTATAATAAAGTGCTATGCACAATAATTGGGCGCCTGTGGTTATTTATGCTTAACAAGAGAACTTAGTTTATTCACAACTTGATCCACACAGGTTGTATATAGCAATTACAGGACATAGAACAACATAGGATAGCACCTACTCACAGCACCAAAGAACAGCTGCCCTGAAGGCAAGGGAACACACAATGGAGAAGCAAAGGAAGGTAAACCTTGCTTTCAGCATTTCCCTAAGTGGAACTGAGGGGAATCTCTACATCCCTAAGTCTGTACACTTAGTGCCTACTTCTGGGCAATTAGTACCCGGGATCTTAATCCCTCTCACTTTTCTCGTCGGAGCATCAGGCTGCTTGAATACATAGCTTGACTATCACTCCTAGAATGATCTATTACAGTATATGCTTATTCTTTACTAGGCCTAATGTACTTGGTTCCAGTATCCATTCCCATCCTGCCTGTTCAGGCAAGGGCTGAAGCAAAATGGACCCTGAGCACATGGCTGCTTCTGCATTTATATATGTATAATATTTATATGTATTCAACACCAAGGGGTGGGGGGCATAGCTTTAAACAGGATGAAGAATTAGGTCCCCTTCCTAACTGTATTAGGACCCAATCTAAGTGTCTAAATTATGCCCAGGTGAATAAATGACCTAAAGGTTAGCAAAACTTTTACCCTCCTACATGTAGAAGTACAGAGAGAGCCCATCCTGTTCCCTGCCAAACTGCTAGATACTCGGGCGGTGAAAGGTGCCACTGGTGATATTGATCCTGCTGCAGAGCTTCCTGTAATCTCCAGTGTGACTGCCTCTGATAGCAGCCTGGTGAGTGAGACATAAAAGGGAGAATACTGGCAAGGATACAAATATGGGCCCTGGTTTGAGGACAGGTCTTGTGCATTTACCTGGTACGTGGGAGCGGCTGCTAAGTTCCAAAGGGAGAGGTACTTTTGGGTAGCGCTACCTGGGGTATAAGATCTCTGGGGAAGGGACATTTCAATTGAACTGTGTGGTTATTAACCTCTTCCAGAGGATTGGGACTTTGGTAATAAAAAGGACTGTGTTAGAGAAACAGTCAGGTACCTAATTATGAATTTGGTAGGTCCCACATGTCCAAGTGCCGGAGTGCATTATGTATTACATTGCCCAAGTTCTACTACTGTTTATATAAAGTTTATATTTGTTTGCAACCTGTGTGTGTTTTAGTTTTCCTAGTGGAACCTCCCTGAAGTGCGCTCCTCAGTGTTCCCTAGGTGGAGGCACTGCACGGTACACCCCAGTTCCCAGTACTAAAAGGGACTCAGGGCTCCTGGATTTCCAAGAGTTAATTGCTATTTAAAGAGACAGTAACCAAATTAGGGTTATATACATATACATATATATATTTTTTTTTTTTGCTGTATCAGCAGCTTTCCTTTTGCAGAACAACCTGTAAGTGAGAGTAAGCATGCTGCTGAGATAGATGAATGGACACTCAGCAGATACAGTTCTACTGCTGAACAGAGATTGCTTTCAGTTAAAACTTAGAATTCAGACTGGCTACAAAACTGTTCAGGTACCTCCTGTGGGCTTGCCTGATAAATAAATACGACCCCTAGTGCCTAATGCATAGATTCAGTAAGGATTTACTCTAGCCCAAAAATCTCAATCTGTAGAGATGTCCACTGAGTACTGGGTGAAAGGGACTTGCCAATATTCCAGTGAAGCTGGCCATATATGCAAAAATGTAGTCGCATAAATCTTAGTTTTTTTCCGGCCCGTTTGTATTTCTTCCAAATGTTTTTCGTGCTATGGTGATCAGTCTTTTAGTCGCTATCAATGGGTGTTTGTTACTACTATTTGTCTGCCATAACTTTCGTAGAATTGTTGTCTGTCATTTAATGTCCAGAACATTGTCAGATTTTCTTTTTACCACTGTATTTAATCTGAATGTTTAGTGGTAGGTCGGAAGATTGCAATGAACAAGCAATCATCGGACATACGGATATATTTGCACGTCTATGGCAAGATGTATTGTGACATCTGAATGAATGTCAGTCAACTGCAGCCTGCTACTTTATTATTATTATTAATATTATGCAATGCCAGGCCCTTGTGCTACAAGTATCTGAGTGTTTTTCTCAGTTACTCAATACAGTATTAGGACTAAGCTTTATATTGATCTTAAAGGGGTTGTTCACATTTGAGTTAACTTTTAGTATGATATAGAGTGATATTGGCCTTTATGTTTTATTATTTGTGATTTTTGAGTCATTTAGCATTTTATTCAGAGGCTCTCCAGTTTGCAATTTCAGCAAATTGGTCGCTAGGGTCCAAATTACCCAACCAACCATGCATTGATTTGTATAAAAGACTAGAATAGTAATAGGAGAGGGCCTGAACAGAAAGATGAGTAATAAAAAGTAGCTATAACAATACATTTGTAGCTTTACAAAGCATTTGTTTTTAGCTGGGGTCAGTGACCCCCATTTAAAGGCAAATAATTCAGAAACTATAAAAAAGAATAAATGAAGGGCAATTGGAAAGTTGCTTAAAGGAGAACCAAACCAATTATATGAAAATCCTCTACCCTACATAGACGCCCCACTGGCACCATCTTCTCTATGGTAATCTTCGTGAAGTAAGCACTTTATAGGCGCATGCGCAGTTGGAGCAGTCTTCTGGTTTTTGACTGCACATGCGCCAAAAGTGACGGGAATTGCAGAAGCGCTGGAAGACCTGAAGAGGACAGAAGAGAAGAAGATGGCTCTGAATTTGCAAGAAGAGTTAAGTAAAGAGTCAGGGGCATTTACCGAGGGGGTAGCCAGGAGGGGGTCTACGAAGGGGGTAGGGGATAATAATAAAAAGGGTTTGGTTCATCCTAAAAGTTAACTTGAAGGTGAATCAACCCTTTAGGCAAAAACTGAGAATGGTGAGTTTCAGACATACTGCACAATATCAAATCCATTTCATATTTCAATGACTCGGGCAAGGGGGTTGGAATTTTCTGTTCATAATTAGTCATAAATCTACGGTTGTGTTTGCACCTGAAAGAATGCTTAGTAAAGAAGTAAAAGATGATTCACTTGCATGCTATTTCATAGAAGTGTGTCTTGTTTAACTGGAGTGAGAGTGCCTGAATTCTTTTTGACATCTTTTAGACTGCACCACTCTTCTTGTTGGGGTTTTAATAACACAACACGATGAGTATGGGAAAGTAGTAGAGAAGCTGTGCAGCAAGGGTATACAACTGCCTGTCCCTTCCATACAGCAGAAAATGTATGTGTTGCCCGGAGGAGCTGTGAAGATAGGACATTATGCACAGATTGTATTCCTTTAAAGGGGATGTTCAGTTAACTATTAGTATGATATAGAGCAGGGATCCCCAACCTGCTGAAACCGTGAGCAACATTCAGAAGTAAAAGGAGTTGTGGAGCAACACAAGCATGAAAAATGTTCTTGGGGTGTCAAATAAGAGCTGTGATTGGCCATTTGGTTTCCCCCATGTGGATTGTCAACCTATATTGAGGTTCTGTTTGGCAGAGCACCAGGGTTTTATACAACTAAAACTTGCCTCTAAGCCTGAAATTTAAAAATAAACACCTGCTTTGAGGCCACTGGGAGCAACATCCAAGGGGTTGTAGAGCAACATGTTACTCACGAGCTACTGGTTGGGGATCAGTGATGTAGAGAGTGATATTCTGAGACAATTTGTAATTGGTTTTCATTTTTTATTACTTGTGTTTTTTAAGTTATTTAGTTTTTATTCAACAGGTCTTCATTTTGCAATGTCAGCAATCTGGTTGCTAGCAACCATGCATCGATTTGAATAAGAGACTGGAATATGAATAGGAGAGGCCTGAATAGAAAGATAAGTAATAAAAAGTAACAATAACAATACATTTGTAGCCTTACAGAGCATTTGTTTTTAGATGGGGTCAGTGACCCCCATTTGAAAGCTGGAAAGCAAAAAGGCAAATTATTAAAAAATATCTAAAAAAAAATAAATAAATAAGTAACAGTGTTTAGAATTATCCATTCTATGATATCCTAAAAGTTGACTTAAAGGTGAACCACCCGTTGAATACGATATTTTTTCTGCCACCGGGGGCAGGCAGCCAAAATAATTTGCCAAGTTTGTTTGTTGCACCATCCCATTATACTTCCTGTAATAATATGCAATCTATATCACTCTTCTTGGTATTTCTTGCGTAATGATAAGCTCCGAAACCAACCAACCCAAAAAAAATAAAAAATTAAGGCATTGACACTAAATAATATTTACTGTGGACAAAAGCCATAGCATTAGAACCTTGATCCCTAAATAATCCAGTAATTACCTAGTAATTAGTAAAACATTCACTCAGCTGTTCTATACAAATGGGAGATCATATTAACTGACGTTGGTATATTTGGTTTTCAATAAAGGACCCATCCCTTTCTAGGAAAGTGAGCTTAGGAGTTACCCTGACAAAGTAAGAATGCCGTCCATTCACTGGGCTGGCACAACAATGCAGTTTACAGCCTGACGTTTTATTTTACTGTGTGGGGCAAAGACAGGAATGTTAGGAATGTGATATCCTGGCAACACTAAGGGCTGGGTCGAAATACATTCCCGATTACTGAAGCCTGGCCGAGTACAGTACACAACAACTATTCTCAATATAAACTGCTATTGTCTTATCCTAATCTTGCCAAATAGCTATGAAATGTGAAGCTGCCATAACCATCTATTTGTGAGTTATCGGAGAAGGAATTCTAAATTGTTTATTTTATTTTAAGTATGAGGAAGTGTCACAGGCCAAGGTCAATATATATAACAAACACGATCGGCTTTGCCAATGAAGTATGGTTCATTGGTCATCGGTAAGGCACTGGCTCAAATGGTATTGCATAAATTGGAAGGCACAGTAACTTTATTTCCACTTCAGGAGGTATTTTCCTTCTCAATGTAACTGAAGGAGTCACAGTGGGACATGGGTTTTTACTATTGAGTGCTGTTCTTATATCTACCAGGCAGCTGTTATCTTGTGTTAGCATACCTCCCAACATTTTGGAAGTAAAAAAAGGGACAACATTTTTTTTTCTTGTAGAGTGGCTAAATATTTTTGACCACACTTATTTTTGTGGCCACACCCCCTAATTGCCATGTTCATTTTACAAAATTTGGTAGGATATGAAAGTCTGCAAATATTTCTCCTTATCTAAACTGTTACAATTACTTATTTTCTTATCTCCAAATTGTTACAAAGTATCTTAGTTGTACCTGTTAGCTGTTCTGGGCTCTCTGCCAAAGGCCAATTACGTTAGAAACTTTGTTTCTTTTTCTGGCTGTTCAGTGCAGAGAAAAGAGGGACTTTCCAGTACAAATGAGGGACTGCGGGTTGAGCTCTTCCTCCAAAAAAGGGACAGTTGGGAGGTATGTGTTAGGGAGCTGTTATTTGGTTAACTTCAATTGTTCTGTTGTTAGACTGCTGATGGGGGGGGTTGGGAGGGGGGAGATCACTCCAACTTGCAGTACAGCAGTAAAGAGTGATAGAAGTTTATCAGAGCACAAGTCACATGACTTAGGGCAGCTGGTAAATTGACAGTATGTCTAGCCCCATGTCATATTTCAAAATAAAATATAAAAAAAAAAATGGATTTCAGTGTAGAATTCTGCTGGAGCAGCACTATTAACTGAAAAAAAAAAAAGATTTTTTTTTTTCCCATGACAGTATCCCTTTAACTTCCCTGCTTTCTGACATCACTTCCAGTTTCATGGTGGCCAGCAAAGTTGTGGATAAGGTAGAAGTAGCAGGTCCATGTATTAGATACTGGATATGTGCAGGACTTTACCATAGTGAATTAGTACACTAAAAGCTAGAAATGCTCCACCTTTGCTCCAGCCCAAACTGCTCTTTAGGCTAATGGCATACAGCAGGGGTGCCCAACATGTAGATTGGGATCTACCAGTAGACCTTTAGCTGGTGATCAGTAGATCTCAAGACACAACAGCAGTCAGCAAAACAGCTTGTCTATATCACCTCCTATGTTATGCTTTTCATTCAGATATTTATTATGTTAAGGTTACATATGAAATAGTTGCTTGTTAAATATAACAACATACATTTTCCCATAAATCAGTATTTAAGTAATATTTTTCACGGAACAGAATGCTAACAATGCTTTTATGGATGTAGATCATAAATGGGACAACATCACAAAAAGCAGCCCTTGCATTAGTCAAGTATGAGCACTTCTGGTATCATTCTTTATGAAATGCTCTCACAGCCATTGACGCCCAGGATGAAACTTCGCGTGTTAGTAAATTAGCATATTCATGGCACATTTGCACCTGGTGAAGTGCTGCGAAGCTGACGCTGGCGAAAATACGCCCATTGGTGAATCTGCCCTCATGTGTCTGCACGCTGGCTGAAGCAGAACCCAGAAAGAGTGGATAGGAGCGTGTTGACTTGCACAATCCCACATACAGTTAACCTTAGCAGTAAAGGCCAAGGGCGTAACTACAGAGGAAGCAGACCCTGCAGCTGTAGGCTGACCAGGAGGTTAATAAATGAGCATTATGAATATATACTGGTAATACAAAGTAACCTCTGGATATGTTGGGAGGCCTACAATGAATCTGCTGTGGGTCCCAATAACATCTAGTTACAACACTGCTAAAGACCTTTTTTCCGTAAAGATGCCCTCAGCACCTCCCGATCTTTTCTAATGATTTACAGGGACCACTGTCAGATATAGTTCTTCACCTTAGAGACTGACTCAGTGTGTACTATATATGATACAATAGTCACAACACAAGGCTATTCAGTCATTCATTCAGATTCACATTACATGGCAGCACAGGAACTATTGCACTCTGCATCACAACTCATTAATACTAATCCCAATAGCATCCGCTTCTATGATATATGTAACCCCACTTTTAATATTCTGATGATTTTCTGATGACCCCTAAGCTGAGCTTCTCACCAGCAGCCCAGAGCACTCTGATCATGTGCAGTGTCAGTGGTACTCAAAACTCTGAGCTGCTGCAATACATTCAGTACGTAAAATACTGTATTTAAATTCATTTGAAATGTTCTTCTTTTAGAGTTGCTAAGCAGGTAAGATGTAAAGGATCAGTATAAGTGTAAAGCTGCCCATTCACAGGGTGATAAACACCAATAAAGGGTATTTTCCCTACTGTAAAAGGATGCGGTTGTTGAATTGCTGGTCATGAATAAAGAGTGTGCCAACAAAAAGAAGCCATGTATCTTACATCTTATCTCTTAATGTGCCAGCAACATGGAAACTTAAAGGGCAACAACAGGAGCCACATTTCCCAAAACTGTTTCAATGTCTAAATCAGTGATCCCCAACCAGTAGCTCGCGGGCAACATGTTGCTCTCCAACCCCTTGGATGTTGCTCCCAGTGGCCTCAAAGCAGGTGCTTATTATTGAATTCCAGGGTTGGAGGCAAGTTTTGGTTGCATAAAAACAAGTGTTCTGCCAATCAGAGCCTCAATGTAGGTTGACAATTCACATAGGGGCTACCAAACGGCCAATCACAGCCCTGATATTGCACCCCAAGAACATTTTTAATGCTTGTGTTGCTCCCCAACTCCTTTTACTTCAGAATGTTGCTCATGGCTTCGAAAGGTTGGGGATCCCTGGTCTAAAGGATCAAAGCACCTTCTGGATCTCTGCCTCTCTCACTGCAGGCCTTCACCCAGACAGCAAGCAGAGTGGCTCCTGTTCCTGTCTTTCTCTGCACCCAGAGACTGAGCCACAAGCCAGTCACATGATGGTGGTTCTGCTTCAGTGTGGGTGGAAAAGGCTGAATCTGCATGTGTGGGAATCTGCATCTTTGTGCAAGTGGACAGCATGTAGGGTTCATACTTTTTCTGGAAAAATACTGACCTTTCTATGTGGAGGCATCCCTAGGTGCAGGGGGGTACCCTGAGAACAGTATAGGGTCCAGCTGCCCAATGGAACCTTTGAAAGTGTATAATTAAGTATATGTTGGTGACAAAGTTAATGTAATAGTGGTTTTAAACAGATTTTGATGTTGGGCCCAGTAGCTGCTAATACTATCATTGCCTTGGAGCATGCCCACCATTGGCTGTGGGGCCGATGGAACCCAGCAAGTATATGTCCAAGTTCCTCTGCAGGGCAATCATTGGGCACCATACTACAAAGTTAGGAGGACTATTCCTCAATTATTAGTCCAGCAGTTACAGTCCATGGGCAGTGAAGTAGCATGCACAATGAAACAAAATGCCCCACACACTTGCTCCCTGGCCCATACCCATTGATGATAAACCCAAAAGCCTGCCAACTCCCTGCATGCTTTTTAATTTGCTGAAAATTGCATATTGACTGGAGTACCCCCTTTCCTCCCCAGAAGGCAGCCCTGCCTCCAAGAAGTTCTATTTTATTAATTGAATATCACTTCCCATAAAGTCTGTTATACTTTGGTTCAATCATACCATTAACAGTCATGTTTTGATTGCCAGGCCTCATTCAAGTATATCAGCCAGGGACACACTGGATACAAAGTCATACACTCTAAATCACTACCCTCTGATATTATCAGTCTAAAACTGCAAATAAAAAAATAAAATAAAATAGAAATTGAGACTTGGGGCACATGGGGTCTTTCCAGTGAAGAGCAGCGGGCGCCAAAACACCTTTTGCTCCTATTGTCCTTTATTGACAAGCCCACTGGCTGACATACATGGAGCGGTGGGCTCTGGGCAAAAAAAAAACCTCAGACACTGGTTTCCTCTGAATGGCTACAGCAGACATCAAGCAATCGGGTATTTCTTTTATCATTGGGCTAAACCAGCAAAAGATAACATCTGATTGGTTGCTATGGTTTTTGGCAAACTTGCAAGTTATATTTACATGTTCTTTTTCAAGATTTGCTTTATTGTATATGTTAATTTTCAGTGGAGACTCTCCAGTTATAAAAAGTCCAAAGAAGAAGCACGCTCATGTGTGGTTCAGATAAAGGTGGGGCCAAATTCCTGTAGAATTACATGAACTGCATTACTGCTCTGATACAATTAATCAATACAGGCAACCACTTCCTGTGTATTGCAGAATTAACCGACTCTTGTGCTTACTGGAAATAGGAAGGTTACACTCAAGGTAGATGTGCAACCACATAATTAAGAACAATAATCTTCAGATCTTCAGCTAAAGATGCTGCCAGCACTCCAAGAACAGCCAACAACAGGACTAATTTTGATTCCCGAAGAATAACAACGGCAGAAAGAATTATATTTATCTTATACTGTATATATATATTTTATAATCAAGTTTGTACTGGAGCCTTGTTGTTAATTTAGCAAAAAGTTCACAAATATGCTATTGATTATTAATTGTTCATAAAGATTATGGATGATGTTGATACAGGTCCAATGCAGGTTCATACAGCATAGCATTCTACGTAGGAGTAAGTTACCCAACCAGAGTTGTACAGGCAAATACAGATGAGGCAAGAGGGACTTTCACTGCAGGGGAAAACAAGAAGTGATGGAAAGATAAAAGCTGATGAAATCACTTGCAGATAATTTTATCTCTAGGGTGTCCATCCTCCCTGTTGTAACTGGATTGAGCCTGAATGTAGAATGATCTAGTGTTATATACCTACTGAATAAGTCTTGCGGATTTGGTTTAGCAGAAGTGGTAGGATGCACACAGTCAGGCGCGTATCTGTCAGTCCCTGCGTAGTTTCTGTGGTCAGTAGTGAAAGCTGAAGTATGTGTAAGAAATTCATATTGATTCATAAAAGTCAGAACTGGGTGAAAAACTGAAGCTAACACCCTCTTATTTTCAATAAACCTGCCTTCATGCACCAGAAATGTAACAGTTCCTGAAAACCAAGGAAGGAGGAGGCCAGCTTGCAAATAATTTTAATAACGTCCTATTTTTTCAGTTAATTGTGTCAGGTCTTGTGTTAATATACGGTTGTAGTTAGATGTACTACATTAGAGTCAGGTTATAGGGTTTTCAGTAGAAAGGCACTTTGTGCAAAGAGTCTGTATTTAGAGTATACCTTCACCTACAATGCTGATAGCTAGGAATCACATACAATAAAGAACTGCAAGTTAGTGTTTTTAGGAACAGTGATCCCCAACCGCTTACTCACCAACTCCTTGGATGTTGCTCTCAGTGGCCTCAAAGCAGATTCTTATTTTTGAATTTCTGGCTTGAAAGCAAGTTTAGTTGCATAAAGACCAGCTGTATTCGCAAACAGAGCCTCCTACAGGCTGCCAGTCCAATAGGGGCTACAAATGGCCAATCACAGCCCTTATTTGGCACCAACCAGGAAACTTTTTCATGCTTGCATTCCTCCCTAACTCTTTTCATATCTCAATGTTGCTTATGGGTAAAAAATGTTGTGGACCCCCATTTTGGAAGATCAGGGCTAGGTATGACTGTGCAAGGTTAGTGTGGACTTGATGCTTAGCCAAAATGTATAGGTTTTGCAGTCACATCTGGAGGCATGCGGTGGCTACTCCTGTGCCACCTGCGCAGGCCACAAAACCCAAATGTTAGCCCTCATCTCTGTAGTTTCTATGGAAGAATACAGTGAAGTTTAAGAAATCCCTGCAGTGACTGGGGGCCTATGCCTGTTACACTGAAGAAAGAAAATTAATTTAATAATTTAATTAATAGTGCCCAAGGAATGTAAGTATTATATCCTATAGATAAAACCAGTAGAGCTAAATACTGCCATAATGGCTTAGTATGTTATTCTGTAACTCTTATTCAAATTTGTGTCACATCCAGCATACCATGACTGATTATTAGGTATGCACCGAATCCACTATTTTGGATTCGGCTGAACCCCCGAATCATTCCCGAAAGATACGGCAAATACCAAACCGAATCCGAACCCTAATTTGCATATGTAAATTAGGTGTGGGAAGGGGAAAACATTTTTTGCTTCCTTGTTTTGTGCCAAAAAGTCACGTGATTTCCCTCCCTGTCCTTCATTTGCATATGCAAATTAGGATTCGGTTTGGCCAGGCAGATGGATTAAGCCGAATCCTTCTCAAAAAGGCTGAATCGTGGCCGAATCCAGAACCAACTCCTGGATTCGGTGCATCCCTACTGATTATTGGTATTATGAAATTTCATATGTGTTGCCATTTGCTGCACTTCAGTTAATCAGTGTAGATCTCTAGTGCTTGGAAGAACCTTCATGGCGTCATGTTACAGTGCTTTTAAGAGGAAATCTACGTAAGAGTATTTCTCATTTCAATACCAAATAAATTTTTAAAGGAGAACTAAACCCCCCCTTAAGAGAAAGACCCCATCTCTGTCCCTCCATTGCCCTGCTCTCTGCTTCCTCCCCGAATAGCCTATTAATTGAAAAAAAGTGTCCCTGACGTTAATGTTGATATATCCATGTAGAGTAGAGCAGCTCAGCTCATGGACGCCATCTTCGGTATCTTCAGATTTCTCCAGTAGGGGACTACCAACACTGAGCTTTTTTTGCATGCACAATTGGGGCCAGCCTGGTATTCACTCCAACATGCGGAGGAGGCAAGCCCCATAATTGCTGAAGGAAAAGATGAGGATCCAAAGATAATGAAGATGGCACCCATTAGGTCCATTGTGCTGCTCTATTGTTGCTCCATTGTGCATGGATATGTCAGAAGGGGGAGGGAGGAGGAAGTGGGGCCGATTTAGGGTAGCACGAAAACTGCGCTGTCCGGATAAAAACTGCGTACCCATTTTCTCTTAGTTTGGAAAACCAGGCAGTATTCCCTAAGACTGACATGGCAATCAGCCATTCGCCACATCACAGCCTCACCCATGACCCAACCTCATAATGTCACTACCCTGCCCCAGTGACATCATCGTCCTGCCCCCCCTAAATCCTAGACATAAGTAAGCAAATAGAATCACTGTGGGTCCCTATAACCCCCAACTGATTCTACCTTAAGGGCTCCTACACACGGGCGTTTTTACCTGCGCTCCCCTGCGTTGCGTTTTGCTGCGTTCAAACGCAGGGGAGCGCAGGTATAAACGCACTCAATTATTTTCAATGGGGCTGTACTCACACGAACGCATGTAAGCGCCGAACGCAGGAAAAATGCAGCATGTTGCGTCTGAATCTGCGTTCATCACTTACACGCGTCTCGTGGGTACAACCTCAATGAACAAAATGAGGTGCGTCTAGACCTGCGCTCCCCTGCGGCTGAACGCCCGTGTGTAGGAGCCCTAACTCTCCTTTTAGTAATGACTCTTTGTCTATTTGGCTGATTTCTATTTCTTTGAAAAATTACTTTTCATTATCCTCATGATGCCTCTCTAGGATTAGTTTACCCATGTAATCTGTAGGCAAATGCCAAACAGAGGTGAGCACAGGGGAACAAAAAATATGTCTGGCTCCAGAGTTAAACAACATTGTGGCTGTATGCTGTGTGTATGCCATGTAATACACTAAAAACAGAATTATTGAGAGACGAGACACCTGGCAGGAGATATAATGATGCAGGCTGCTTGGCTTGCTGATGTCATATGAAGTTAACAGTGGTTAAGGTGATGCTGGCACGAAAGTCTGAGGGATAGGCATAATCAGTAAGAGCAAAGTGCACGAGATATATAATACATAATGCCTGGTCTTTGCTTTAAATGGCAAATATAAACAAAAGAGAAACTTTGCTGTCTATAATACAGGTATGGGACGTTTTATCCAGAATGCTCGGGACCTGGGGTTTTCTGGATAATCGATCTTTCCGTAATTTGGATCTTCATACATTGTCTACTAAAAAAAAAAACCTTTCAACATTATGATTGTTTTGTCTCAAATTAGGACTAGTTAGGATCATGTATAACTGTATAAGGTATGGTTATATTATAGAGAAAAAGAAAATTTTTTTTTAAAAAATGTGCATTGTTTCATTATAATGGAGTCTATGGGAGGTAGCCTTTCAGTAATTTGGAGCTTTCTTCCTAAGGATCCTATGCCTGTATAGGTATCACAAGCCTCCTATAAGCTAAAGCTTAAAGAACATTTCACAGGTGGCCTTAAACTGTTAGACCAGCCTTACTTGTCAGTAGGGTTGCCACCTTTTGCCGTGCCTAAACCCTGACATAGGGGCAGGGCCCGTGACATCAGTGGGCAGGCCTGTGACGTCAGTGGGCGGAGCTGTGACACCGCGATCACCAATTGGCCGATCACTGCGTCAATCAAGCTAATCCCGCCCGGTTTTCCTTATATGGAAAACCGGGCAAGAAGTATTGACCCGGGCAGCCCTTCAAAATACCGGGCTGTCCGGGTCAAAACCGGACAGGTGGCAACCCTACTTGTCAGGCTTTGCTTGCTAATCTGGTAGGACCTGAATTAAAGGAGTATAAAAACTAAATATAAACAATAGGGCCCTTACAACCACAGCAAGGAGATTTGGCATTGCTCCCCTGTACTTGTACTGAATATGCAGAATTGTGCAGCAGGGTTGGCAGCCACCATGTCTGTTTACATGACTTACTGCCCCCTTCTCTCTTGTGGCAATTACCAACCAGGAGCATGTGCAATTAAACCAAGGCACAAACCAGTGCACAATGTAAACATTAAATAAACCCAATAGCATACCTCCCAACGTTTTGTAAGTGGAACGAGGGACAAAAGGATTTGCTGTGCGGACCATAACCATTTTTTTGGCCACACACCTAATAACCATGTTCATTTTACAAAATTTGGCAGGTTATGAAAGTTTGAACACATTTCTGTGTTTTTATGTTATTACAGTTTTGCTAATGAAGGTGAATTGCCCTTTAAACTGTGATTCTATGTTCACCCAAGAGACCTGCTTCTCTTACATTGTATCTTTTTCTGCCTGTTCAGTACAGGAGGTCAAAGTTGGGACATTTCAGTAACAATCTGGGACAGCGGGCTGAACTGCCAAAATCAGGACTGTCCCACTCAAAAAGGGACAGTTGGGAGGTATGCAATAGGCTGGATGTGCTTCCAATAAGGATTATTTATATAATATATAATTATATCTTAGTCTGGATCAAGTACAAGGTACTGTTTTATTTAGGAATGCACCGAATCCACTATTTTGGATTCTGCCGAATCCCCAAATCCTTCCCGAAACATTTGTCTGAATACCAAACCAAATCCGAACCATAATTTGCATATGCATAACATAAGATTTTTTGAATTCCTTGTTTTGTGCCAAAAAGTCATGTGATTTCCCTCCCTGACCCTAATTTGCATACGGTTCGGCCAGGCAGAAGGATTCGGCCGAATCCTGCTGAAAAAGGCCGAATCCCGAACCAAGTCCTGGATTTGGTGCATCCCCAGTTTTATTATAAAAGAGAAAAAGGAAATAATTTTGAAAAATTTGGATAAAATGCAGTCAGGAGCAGGGTTGGACTGGACCGTCGGCCCAGACCGTTCCACCGATTGACTGGCCGCAAAAAAAGATATGCAGCGACTCATGCTGTGCACGTTCGTGCATGTGCATGGGACCCGACGTTCACACATGCACACAGGGCCCCAAGGATTTGGAACCCAGTGGGCCCCAATGATCCAGTCCGACCGAGTATGAGAGACAGCCTTTTCGTAATTTCAAGCTTTCTGGATAAGGGGTTTCTGTATAATAGATGCCATACCTGTATATAACTGTGATGTTTGCAGTCACTTGCCACTATATCGGTTTGATTGTGATGTTGCAAATGGGTGGGACCTCATTTGAGAGAATCACTGCTCTACAACATTGCAACTCCTACATAAATTGGAGAAGTAGTTGCTTCATCCTTTCTGTATGAAAATATTGAATAATTGGCTTTTGTGCTATGGCTGTGTGTTTGCCTAATGCAAAGTAAACAAGATGATAAATCATTGGCAGGTAGACTTTGTTTGGCTGGTTTTACCTGTGCAAGTCAGAGATGAAACTCATCATAGCACATGTGATTCTATGCAACTTTCCAGTTACCGTACAGTCATTAAAGATTTCCAATGGTTTTAAAGTTAATTTCATTACTAAATGCAGTTGAAAGCAGTATTTGTTTCTGCACTGCTTGTCCTGACTCTTGAGGCAATGTAGCAGAAGTCAGCTCTCCTTCAACCAAAACTCAAATACCCATTGGTTCTTAGAGACAGACAAAGCAGTGAAGAGAACAGAAAAAAAGTGCACAAATATTGCTTTCAATAATTGCATCACAAATACACTGTAACTGTAAAAGCACATAATGTATATTAGAAATTAGAATTATAAAAATATTTGGGGTGGAGTTATCCTCTAACAGTTAGTTTGCCCAGGCTGGCTCATTTAGTTACAGCGCACAACCACAAATCTGAAAAAAATGTATATGCTTAGTCTTAAATAAACTGTGCCACAATGTTTTCTTGTAAAAGAAGAATTAAAGTCTTTCTAAACACGTTTACAGGGCTGTGATGTGGGTTTCGTGGCCTATTTTAAATTGTCTATTTTCAAAGCAAACATAGGCAGAGTCATCTGTTAGACTGAGATCAACTGTTAGATCAAAAAAGCATGCATGGAATACAGAATAGATCAAAGCAACAGTACAGGAATTTAGAATAGGTATGGAACCAGAATACAGAATGCTAAGGGGCTGGGGTTTTCCAAATAAAGGGTCTTTCCATAATTTGGACCTTCATACCTTAAAACGATACTGGAAGCATGCTTGATCGTTTCATGGGCTAAATACAAATGAGAACAGGACGCCAGCCTATGGAAGGATTGTGCCGTCTCCAGCCCAGCGTAAGTGAAACAACTGTAGAAGGTTCGTAGGGCCGGAGGCAGCTTTTGGATGTAAATATTTAGTGTGCAGCACCTCTTTCATATGGACACTTTCCTATGATTTTTATAGGAATGTGTCAGTATTGCTTTAAGTCTACTAAAAAATATTTTAATCATTAAATAAACCCAATAGGCTGGGGTTGCCTTCAATTAGAATTAATTATATCTTAGTTTGGATCAAGTACAAGGTACTGTTTTATTATTACAGAGAAAAGGGAAATCATTTTTCAAAATGGATAAAATGGAGTCTACGGGAGACTCCTAGATGTTCTCCTCATGTTCTGAGCATAACAGGTCCCATATCTATACTAATATATGTGTAGTTTCCAGATTCCGAGTTGTTGCTCCTTCTAAGTCACAGTCAGGTGTATGTGTTTTGGGACACGTTATTCCCACAAATGCCCATGCCACTATAACCTTAGCCACTGATCTTAGTGTAGTTCCAGCCATCCACCCCCAAATATCTGAGGTTTCCCCATCTCATTTTCCTTTATTTTGGTGCATTCTTATACAGGTATGGGACCGATTATACAGAATGCTCTGGACCTGGGGCTTTTTGTCATTTGGATCTTCATTCCTTAATAAGTCTACTAGATAATCAAGTAAACATTAAATAAAGCCAGCAGGCTGGGTTTGCCTCCAATAAGGATCAATTATATCTTAGTTTGGGTCAAGTACAAGCTACTGTTTTATTATTACAGATAAAAAGGAAATCGGTTTTAAAAATTTGGATAATTTGATTATATTGGAGTCTATGGGAGACGGCCTTTCCGTAATTGAGAACTTTCTGGATCACGGGTTTCCGGATACCGGATCCCATGCCTGCACCATAGTAAGAGAGAGAGAAGTTAAACTCTGTTGGTGGGCTAGGGTGCTGCATGTTGATGCATTTACTGAACATATTTAACAGTTCTTAACATCTTACATAATAAAATGTTTTCGCCCCCCACCACCCCAGAGGCCACTCTGTTTCTGGTGGGTCCACAGGCCTGATCCATCCATTTGAGGATTCTGGCAAATGTTAGAGGGGGTGATTTAAGATGCTATAGACTATTTATTGGGCTAGTGGGGGGGCTGTTTGGGCCTCTGTTTAATCAAAATGTCATCACCTCTTTTGAATCCCAGGCCTGCCCAGGACCCAGAATGCCCAAATGTGTCTTCCTCTGTGCTTGCAATGCAACTTTATGTCACTGCGAATTGAGTCAGTAAGATCCAAAATGCATTTCACTGACTTGGATGATATAGTACCGTAAACTGAAACAAAAGGCCTGAATTTTTCTGTATAGCATTAGGACAATTTAGAGCAACACAGGTTCCACTGAACATACATGGAGAATAAAATCAAATGTCAGCAACCTTCTCAAGGTTAATACTGTTTTTCATTTCAGGCATGATGTTTTGTAAACACGGCTTATACCTGGGAGGGGTTGACATGTTTTATTTTGCTCAGTTCTAATGCATCTACATGTATTGTTTTTCCAGCCATTGCCACTGACACTACGAGTAAATGTATTATTCACAGATCACAGATCCTACATAAATGATCACACATAACCTTGCTTAGTTTCAGTAGTTCGTTACTTTCAGTAGTAGTTACTTGATTAAGTTCCACTTAATGTCAGGCTCCGGGGCCTATGGAACTATATTCACAGAAAATCAATTGCATATTATTAAATCATGCCTCACAATTATATTCTGTGAAATCATCACTGCTGCTTTAATATATTCCTTAGTTTTATTCACTCCAGCAGGGTTTTCATTGATCACTCTTGTCTAATGTTATAATGACATAAGCCATATGAACTAGCTGTAATCTAATCGTGTCTGTTATAAAGTGCAGCTTGAGGTGGTAAGCCATTTCAACACGACATGGCCATCGGTAAGAATAAACAAGTTTACCTTTTTCAATATCTCTATTTCTTGCTGTTTATGATGAACTGCAACTTTGCAAAGCAGTCCCATGTGGCTCATGCAGTTGCAGGCAACTTTGTAAGTGGCGCCAAAGCTCTGATGTGAGAGCGGATAGGCTGACAGAAAAACCACCTCCGTGGCTGCACACCTCATAACCAACAGCATCATTTCAGCTTTATTTGAAATTCTGAGTTAGTCTTTAAAAAGAAACAGGAAGCATTTTTTGGAGCAGAAAAACTCTCTGATCGCACTACATGCACCGCAAAATACGCTTCCTCTTACATCGTTATTCTGTGTGTGTGAAACAGCAATTTTATATGAACTTCCCTTGCAGGAAAGTCTCTATTTCTACCCTGTAGAGAAGCAGTTTCATCTACTTCGGTTCCTGTGTATTTACTGTAAAACACTGTGCTTTGAATGAACTGTTAGAGGGGCTGTGCACTAACACGCAAGGAGCTTAAACAAATGCCTGCACGGTATTTCATGGAATTTATTTTTCACTATGAGGGGGCCTGTATTCATCTTTATTTTAATTAGGCTGAAGTTTTGGACATCTGCCAGAAGTGTATCATTTATTATATTCAGGAAGGGAGTATTCATATTGAAATGCAGTGTTGGAATCACTACATGAAATGTCATTACAAGAGAGCCAACAAATAAACAAGCAGTAATGCTATAAGGATCATTTTGTGTGGATTGTGTGTACAGCTATGGGATCTGTTATCTGGAAACCCGTTATCCAGAAAGTTCTGAATTAAGGAAAGGACATCTCCTGTAGACCCCGTTATAATTCAAAGTTTTAAAAATGAATGGCTTTTTCTCTGTAATAATAAAACAGTACCTTGTATTTGATCCTAATTAAGATATAATTAACCCTTATTTAAAGCAAAACCAGGCTGTTGGGTTTATTTAATGTTTACATGATTTGATAGCACACTTAAGGTATGAAGATCCAAACTACAGAAAGATCCATTGTCCGGAAAACCCCAGGCCCCCGAGCATTTTGGATAACAGGTCCAATACCTGTTTCTTGGATCAAAATTCAACTTCACACATTTAGTTTTTGCCTAAAAGTATAATTTGAAGATATATTAGAATATGAGTATCACTCAGCAAGAGACTGGTTGAAGCCCACACTATTGGATTACCTCCACAATAATGCGCCCCAGGGTGACATGTGTGAAAGCCCATACACAGGGGGGTGATCTACGATAACAGCGAAAAATATATAACATGTCACCTATTTAGAAACGTGCATCCCAGCAGCTGTTACTGAGCTATAACTCCCACCATGCTTTCAGCTGTAGTTCAGCAATAACCAGAGGCTGCAGATTGTGCATCTTGCTGCCATCATCCCATGACTGATTGAAATGAAATTATTTTAGGCCAGATCATCAGACTAGTTTCTCCAGCAATGACTGCCATATGCAACATTAGGTGTACATATGGTTTGCAAAAGGCAGCTGGTTTAACTGATAATGTGATTCATGAAAATACTTATTATTGAGTATTATTAAAATACTTATCATTGAGCATACTTATTATTGAGTATTATTTAAATACTTATCACTGAGCATACTTATTATTGAGTATTATTAAAATACTTATCACTGAGCATAATTATTGTTGAGCATTATTAAAATAGTTATTATTGAGCATACTTATTTTTTGAGTATTATTAAAATACTTATTAATAAGCATACTTATTACTGAGTATTATTAAAATACTTATTATTGAGAATACTTATTATTGAGTATTATTAAAATACTTATCATTGAGCATTATTAAAATATTTATTATTGAGCTGTGTAAGTGCCCCAGAACAAAAATGGTACAAATATAGAGTAAAGAGGATCTGCCCATGCACTTACCTGCTCAGGTGGTATCTCCCTGCCGCCCTCCCTGCATGTCAGTCTTGCTACAGTCTAACCTGCAAGTTTATTCGCATGCTGAATCCTTGCAGTATTCTTTCTGCCTTCCTGTATGCCATTGCACGGTGCTATTTCAATGCAATTTGCGTTCTTCTTGAGTTCAGTGTAACTGATCTGTCACTCAGCTGTCACTTAGTACGCGCGCCTTCTCACACCCACCTCTGCACGCTCCCGCGGAAATGTGGGTATAGATTCGGCTTCACTGCCTGTGCTCTAATTGGATAATTCCGCCAGCGGTTTATCCAATCATAGTGCAGCTTTACATTACAAACAGTAAGATGGACCAACCGGGCGCGCTCACAACTAAGAAGTAGGCGGGCTTGGGGTGGGAATCCAAGCTGAAGGCGTGAGGTTTAATGAGGGGTGATCTTTAATGCGCTAAAGGGCAGTGAATATGTCTGCTGGCAGAGTTACACCGGGATGCCCTTCCTTCCCTGCTGCGAGATGTTTTATGTGCCCCTTAACCGGTCATTATACACGGAGTCTTGTGCTCTCCTCACTTCTGTGTCTCTCTTGTAGTCCGACACCCCTCCCCCTCTTTGCACAGTTCCGAGCACTTGGACTGGTTATATTTATCTGGTGGCTACCCGAGTAGTTCAGCTCCACAATCTGCAGCAACCCCTGTTTTGTTCATTGTAAATGGTCACACACCTGTGCCTCTGATACATGCACTATATTTTCTGCTTTCTCAGAAACTTTCTGTCACTGGCGGGGTTTTATATATAAAATTGCCTCTGTGCCATCCTGCTATGAGTTGTGTGTAGGGTTGCCACCTTTTCTTTAAAAAAATACCGGCA
>CM044439.1:42067504-42097907 GCA_024363595.1 Xenopus borealis | reverse complement strand
CCTCTGCTTTTCCCTGGGAAAGCACTTGCTCAGTACAGAGATTATTTTCCATTCTTATATTGTGCAAATACAGATGATTCTGGGACACTGGAAGTGCAGAGCAGTCAAACCACCCCACCCCTCTATTTTTTAAAGAGTTACCTGATTTTGCACCCTGTCCCACAGCGTCCATCACCCTTCCCCAGTCTCCAATATTCCCCTGATTTCTGATGATTTTCCATAATTTACAAGCAAAAAAACCAATGTGCACATGTGCAAAACATTTCAGTTTTTTTCATCACTTTTGATGATGTCACATCCACTGATGTCACCAACCAGAAAAATTTCAGAAGCGCTCTGGCACGCACCACAAACCCCGATATCTGATCACAAGATTTTATTTCTTCTGTGGTGCTGAGAGACAGTGTATCGGAAATGGGCAGCTTTTGCTCTGCTGCAGTTGTTGATCTCTTACTCCCTTCAATAACTGTTGTTATTAACCAGCTGTATCTTTGCCCAGTACAGGGTAAATAGCTGTGTCACATGTTTAGGAGACAAGCCTGTAATAAAGACGACGTTTATTTGCAAAGGGTTTATTTATTCTATGTATAGTACGTTTTATAGTCACTTTTTTGAAAATAAATATTCAGTTAAAAGATTAAAATTGTTTTTCCTTTATTTCTATAGTGCCAACCAGGGAGCAAACTAGGGATAGGCAGAGACCCCTGCCTAGGGCACAACAGGAGAGAGAGTGCAAGGACATTAGGACTTCTGTAACTCTGGCCCTCACATCATGGAGCATTAAAGCTGGTTGGGTTTGGTGATGCAAGCTGGTGTGCTTCCCGGGGTTGGTGGCAAATGGGGGTGGTCATGATGGCTGGGAGCAGGTAGGTGGCTAGTGGTTGTCCTTGTCTTGTGCGCCTATAAATCTTGACCCAGCTCTGGTGCCAACATATTGCACATCGTTTTATAGATATTAGACTCGTACATTAATTATACAGTTTTCTCTGCCTCAGGTGAGATTATACAGTAAACAAAATCCCTTTTACATAAATTATTGTAATTTTGTTATCAGCAGCCAACTAACCTATTCGTATGTTGGGGGGGAAACCCACAAAAGCATTGGGAGGATAAATAGTTGGGGTGATAGGTCATACCTGCAGAGATAGAAGGCTAGGACCCAATGGCACCTTTGTTGGCAGTCTTTGGCACCATTGTGGGGGAGAAGTGGGAACAATAGTCCGGAGGGTTTGAGGTCTTGCTGGCTGTGCTGAACTTACTATAGTAACAGCAGATTTGGGTAGGGAACAGGTGATCTCAGATGCCTGCATCTTCTTTGCCCTACATCACTTTCTTTACTTCTTATCCTGGTAAATTCGCATAAGGATTGGATAGGCTGGAGGGGAAGTTCACCCATCCTATTCCTGTGCGTCTTTACTGGGACCTAAACTTCTGCGACAAAACAAGAATCAGAGCAGGCAGCAGAAGAAGTAAAATATATTTATAGGCCAGAGTGATCAGGGCAGGTGACAATAATTATAATCAATGTACAGGAAAGGGTTCAAATCAGGCAGACATATGATGGGCAATGGCAATAAACAAGGCTTTAAGCATGTTAAGCATACTCTGGTTTGGGAAAACACTAATGAAACAGGAATGTTTAAATATGTAATGTATTTGGCCATTTTTTGCTTCCAATTGACAACTGGGGGGGGGGGGCAGGCAAATCTAAATGCTCTTGGTACTCTTGTACTACAGAAATGAACTGGGATAATAAATCTCCACTGTGACCCTATTTCCTTCCTGTACAGCTATTGATGTAAAAATAGTTGTCTTTTAATTATAGCAGCACCATGAAAGGTCTTTTAATTGGACGACATCCAAGATCTTTCACAAGAAGCTCTGAAGTTGAAAATCACAATAGCAGCATGCATAGCCTAAATATATACCACAGCCATTTGATAAAAGTCCCTTTAATTTTAGAACTGTACCTCATATGCACATGTACCACTGTTTTGCATAAGGCTGTTTAGTAATGACATAGTATCTATATTAGAGGCTATGGACCCTGTAACCAGAAAATGACCATCATATATTATAATATAATGAGAAATATGTCCTAGATGCAGGGTACTGCTAGCTCCATACATCCTGAAGTCTATGTGGAGTTATGGTGAGATGACTGGGATAAGTTGGTGCACTTCATCCACATAAGGAAAGTGAAAGTGTTGGGGCTGAATTATGGAAAAGGTTGACTATGGACCAGGTTTCCAGTGGTGTAGCTAAATGATCACGAGCCTTTGGGTTCCATCCATGTGATCGCAGTTATTTTCCTAGCATAGTATAGGAGTCTTCTGGTTCTGGCATGGTAAGTGTTTATAAGATCATCTAAGACCCCTAGAATACACATCTGTGGTGTTAGCAGGTTTCTCATTAAATCATATCCTAATATATCCTAAAATTAGGGATGCACTGAATCCAGGATCAGTGGGATTCGGACGAATCCTTGTGCATGGCCGAACTGAATCCAAATCCTAATTTACATATGTAAATTTGGCATGGGAAGGGAAATCACGTGACTTTTTGTTACAAAACCAGGAAGTAAAAAAACTTTTTTTCACACCTTTTCCTTTCCCGCTCTTAATTTGCATATCCAAATTAGGATTTGGTTAGGTATTCAGCCGAATCTTTCACAAAGGATTTGTCCGAATCCAAGAAAGTGGATTTGGTGCATCCCTACCTAAAACTGACCCCTAGGTCTCTAAAGCAGACAAGCCAAAATGTATTTTAGTTCTCTCCATTGAGTCATCATTTAGACTACATAGAATATAGAGGTCTTTGTATAGAGGTCTGCACATAGAAGTATATTCATCAATGGGTAAAAGTTCAAACCTTTCAGAACCTTTCAGAATGCCATAGAAATGCGGAATTTCACTCTAGCGGACTTTGGCAATCTCTAATTTCACTCTTTTTGATAAATATACGCAATTGAATAAAAAACAGCCTGTGTTAGGCCATGTACAATTCTAAAGGGGTGGGCAGAAGGAAGCACGTAGGTGTTCTACCCTCCTGTCCCCTATCCGCCCCTAAGATGTATTAAGGTGGCCATAGACGGGCCTGACAGACAAGTCTGCAGCTTATTGGCCCGTGTATGGGGCCCTCCCCAATCGATATCTGGCTGAAAGTCGGGCAGGTGTTGATCAGATCACAGCCGCATCTGTTCATCGTTTCAGTCCCGCGATCCGACTGCTCATTCACCTACGTTATGATCCTATTATTGGGCCCTAGGGCCCATGATATCACCCATCTCTCCTTGTATAGCCACCTTTATTTAGATGTGCAAGTTAGCCGCAAGATGATGCTCTCTGCATGGATCTCCGGATTTTTCAATCCAGTGCTCCGTACAAAGTGTGACACCTCCCAGGGGGTGCAATAGCTAAAAATGAGCACTCAGGGGGGACAATCTTTCACTTATATCTCCCAGTATTGTAAAAAGTCCTTTATGTTTCTGATAGATGCCAGTGAAGAAAATGCAATTTTCTCATATAGCCCTGATACTGGCAACTATAAAATAAAAACTGTAAAGTGTGCAGTAAAATACAGTAAAACAGCTGCTGAAATAGACAATAATATTAATAAATAATCTATGAGTGCTGTCCAACCTCTGTGGTACAGAGGGACGGAATTCTTCTGACCTACATAGTGGAGGGCCAATAATGGAAGCCAGTGTTGACCACTCCCTGTTTTTAAACCACACCCACTTTAAACCACACCCATGTTACCACAAGACCATGTCCACAGTAATAGTGGTAGCACACCAAAAAAAAACAAATGGTTGGTGCTCACTGCAGGAATATCACACGTCACTCATATGTCAAACAAGTTTAGTAAATCAAATTAAGACATACCCTTACATCCGCTTGTCTCATCCTCCCCTGTGGATATCACAACACCCCCCACAGCACATGATTAAACACCTTAGGAGCCCCTAACAACAATTTCCAAATGCTAACAAACCCCCAAAACAGGGAAGGCAAAGAACAGCACACACAGGGAGCATAGGGATGGCAGAACAAAGTAGGAGACAGGGAAACCTATCTGGACCACTCTAAGAACTACATGGACGATTCACATCCATTTTCGTCAGATGAGACTCTGTGCTCAAAAACACAAGCGACGAGTCAGATGCAACAGGAACAAGGTAAGGTAATAGGAAGTTGGATGGTGTTGCAGGGTTGATCAGACACGACTGTTGGATGAAAATGCGGCAAGCTGTGTCTTCATGCGACAGTCATGTCACGTCGGATCACCCCTGAGACACCAACGCGACTTTTCTATTACTTACCTTGCTTTCCGTCGCATGCGTTTTTGCGCAAAGTGTTGCATGCGCCGAGAACGGACGTGAATGTTCCATGTAGTTCTGCCCTAAGATGTACTACATACAGTGACAAAGTGCTGCTGCCCCATTAGCAGTTTGTATGAGTGTGGCAAACAGATGAACAATGTGGGCAGTTTCATTCTGGCTGGGTCTCAGGTGTGAACAGCACAGGGCTTTAGGGGAGTAAACAATAGAGGTGCACAACTGTGAACAATACAGGGGATTTGAATTTGAGTCTGAATTTGAGGTTTAAACAAATGCAGTTAATTTCAGCAATTACAGCAGGCAGACTTTCACATGGAGGCCACTCCAGCGAATAACAGATGTACTGACAGAACAATTCAAGGGGAGGAGGTCCACAGGAACCGAGTAAGCCCTTTCCTGTGCATCATGGACACAGTTTCTCACGGTATAAAAACCTTAAATATGATACATCCGTGTGCTCGATTTTACACAGAGGATTTTATATAAAAGGTTGTCAGCCATCCAAAGATATTGAATATTGCAGCAATATCAGGTGAAACTAAGCTTAGATAAGCATCGTGGGAAATACTGACTATTTGTATCGTAGCCGCACCTCAGTCAAATTTTTAAGCTAAAGGATTCATATTTATCTAATGTTTATTAATCATTAATATGCATACAGGATCAAATGCAGGATCTCGATCCCTTTTTGATAGGCAGTTACTATAAAAATATATATTGTTTATCACAGGCAGCAGCTCAGAACTAGCAATCATGCTTTGCCAAATATTAACCCACGCACCAGCCACTTCTAGTAAACAAAGCTAAGGCTAATGCAATATGGAGGGGGGGGGTCCCCTTCAAAATTTTTCATAAATGGATTTCAGCCGGATTCACATGAAGCAACTTTGTATAGGTAGTTATTGTGCAGAAAATGCACTAAAATGCAATTATTAGTATTCAGCCTAAAGGTTTACACAATGTTCCCTGCACTTGGGTGCTATATACAGTGTATGACAGCTGTATCTGGAACATTTGCTAAACAAATATCCTGTTCACAGAATGGGAATGGATTTTTTTTCTGGACTGTAGCCAGATGGTAAATGCTGTACCTGCTTTTTATTAAGGAGACAGGTATGTACACCTTGAGGGCAGTAATGAGAATGATGCTTACCACTGGAAAATCATGAATAGTGTTATTATTGAACATGAATGCAGCTTTTGCTAGTTAGTACAGGTACCTGTTAGGCAGAATGCTCAGGACCTAGGTGTTTTTGGATAAGGGGTCTTCCATAATTTGGATCTCCATACCTTAAGGGGGAATTTAATTAGTTGCAAAGAGAAAAACAATTTGCACTAATAAGAATGAAAATGCACATCTCCCAATGTAATATTGTTCCTTAAAGGGATCCTGTCATGGGAAAAAAAAATATTTTTAAAATGCATCAGTTAATAGTGCTGTTCCAGAAGAATTCTGCATTGAAACCATTTCTCAAAAGAGCAAACAGATTTTTAATATTTAATTTTGAAATCTGACATGGGGCTAGACATATTGTCAATTTCCCAGCTGCCCCAAGTCATGTGACTCTGATACACAGCGGAGGGTTTTTTTTCTTACAAGTTTGGGTCTCCTTTAATAACTCCTTAGGGTAAGGGCACACCTGGCGATTCTGGGAGATTAGTCGCCAGGTGACTAATGGCCTCTTCTTTGAGGAGACTAATCTCCCCAAACTGCTTCCCCCTGTCTTGCACCGGCTATAATGAAAATTCGCCTGCGGCATGACACACGCGTTGCTTCGTTTTCCAAAGTCGCCAAAACGTGTGTCATGCTGCAGGCGACTTTTCATTTTAGCCGGAGCAAGACAGGGAAGCGGTTCGGGGAGATTAGTCACCCCAAAGAAGAGGTGATTAGTGCCTATCAACTAATCTCCCAGAATCGCCAGGTGTGCCCTTACCCTAATAAATGTGGCTTCTGTGCATATTGTCAGGTGCCAGAAAGGACAGAAATACACAAAAAGAGGAGTTGTAGGAGCCCTCCAAGGAATAAAACATATAAATACAATTGAAAGTGCAACTAATCTGTCCAAATTAGCTACAAGTATACAGGGGGATTCATTAATGCACGTTCCCTGGGCACCTATTAATCTAGTATCTGTGCTAGTTCAAATACTGTATATGCAGTCAAGCCACCATAACATGTCAAGGTAAACACCATATGCTGTTCCTTACTATTTACCTCTGCTCATATTTCTGCTCATATTTCTCAATGTCTCCTGGTCTGGACATTGGTCTTAATCCCAGGTTTGGTCCTCCCCGGCCATTAGATTTTTAAGGAGAGGTATTTTTTTTAAAGACAAATGACCACCATTACAGGGAGAGGTATGGGGGTTGGTACAGCCACATGAAAGTTTAGCCATTCTTCCTGCAGAATAACTACAGAAATATTCAAAAAGGAGGTTTGTGGGAGAATGTTTTCGTGAAATATATAAAAAAAAAATGAGAAGTGCACCAGATCTGGCCAAATAAGCTGCAAGCAATCCAAAGGACAGGGGATTGATAAACATACATTTCCCAGTCCCATAATTTAGTATATGTATATGTACATATTTTTAAAACAGGCATTTTAGTGATAAGGTTACAATAAAAAAAATTGTCAGGCCACCATACCATGTCAAGATAAACCCTATATGGTGGTCTTAACTAGTTACCTCTGGACATATTTTTCCATGGTTGTACAGTATATCTTGGGATGAACCACCATATAGAGTTTACCTTGATGTGGTGACTTGACATTTTTATGATGATAACTTTGCAATCTATTATCCCCAGTTTTGAAAAATATTTGCACTTGCACGGATACTAAATTACTAATGAAGCAGGAGACCAGAGAATTGATCAATTCCCTTTCCCTTATCACAAATATCCAATGAATGTCCTCAAGGGGCAGATAAGAGTCTGGCCACACATAATATCAGTTTTAGGTTATAGATGGGCAGAGAATGCTAACAATGAATGGGAGAGTGTGCAAATCTTTAAAGCACCTCTATGCCAGAACATCAGCACATAAGTATACACCAATTCTAAGATTAAATATTACAGGCTTAGGATCTATTATCAGAAATGCTTGGAAGCTGGGGATTTCTGCATAAGGGATCCTTCTATATTTTGGATCTCCATACCTTAAGTCTGATAAATTCCACTCAAACATTAAATAAACCCAATAAGATTGTTTTTTCACCAATATGGATTAATGCAGCTAAGTTGCCATCAGTCTATTAGCCAGAATGCGTGGGAGCTAGGGCTTTCTGTGTAAGGGATCCTTTAGTAATTTAGATCTCCATATCTTAAATCTTCTAAAAAATATTTAAACATAAATAAACATAAACCCAATAAAATCATTGGACTCTATGGAAGATTTTCCAGGAGCTTTCTGGACAATGAATTTCTGAATAAGGGATCCCATACTGTAACCAACCTGTCAATGCTACCTTGGATTGAACACACAATAACACATGCCTTTTGAGAAGTTCCCACAGGTAGTTTGAGCCAGTTTGCTTTGTTTGTTATTGTGGTTACATAGGCAAATAACAAGGTTAGATGTTGACTTTACCCATCAAAGGATAAGAGCTTGATGTCAGCCTTGGCTTTTATCTTGGATTTTGCAGTGAATATATATATTGTTTTTGCATTTCTCACAACTACAAACACAAATCTGCTGGGAAATGTAAAGTTCTGAAAGCACATTGCTGTACTTACTGTAGTGATGCATCTGTTGGCCAAAAAGAAACGTAATGCATTATATTGTTTACTTTTACTGGCTTTGACTATTCAGTAAAGATACAATGTACCCACGTAGAATAAAGCTAGAAATACAGATGTTAGAGTCCTGCGCGGGGTCCATTTTAGGGGACCTATTCCCGCAACCTGCAATCCGGACCTGCGATATGCATTCTTATCAGCTTGGACCCGCGACCTGACGCAACCTGCAAATACCTTATCCGCAACCTGGAACCGCTGACCCGCAGAATCAGGAAGTGCTGTCATTGTAAACCGGAAGTGACATCATCGGAAGTAGCCATGATCAGGAAAAAAGGAGTAACACAGGAAGTGCTGTCATTGTAAACCAGAAGTGACATCATCGGAAGTAGCCGTGATCAGAAAAAAAGGAGTAAAAAAGGAAGTGCTGTCATTATAAACCGGAAGTGACATCATCGGAAGTAGACATCGTCAGAAAAAAGGAGTAAAACTCGATATGGAGAAGATCCACGGCCCGACCCTCAACCCGCAGAACCACTGACCCGCTTCTGTACCCGCAACCCAGAACTACTACATGCAACCCGCAAGGTACCTCAGGATTTTGCGGGTAACCTGCGGGTACCTGACCCACTGCAGGACTCTAATACATGTCCCCATTAAGTAACCTCTCCAAAAATGTGGATCTTTGAGGGTATGTAAGTGGCCATACATGGTACAATTATGATTTTTCCTGCAACCATTAGTCATTCATTATCATTACATACATTAATAGCTGAATAATCAGATATACAGGTAGAAACAATAAAATTGTACCTCTATCTGTTGTAGTATCCCTTTGCCAATGTTCGGCCTCCATCAAAGGCACGCAATCAAAATTTTGACGTTCGAAAAGACGACCAATATCCATAGATATCAACTGGTTCATCATTTAGTCTAAACTTTTGCTTGAACAGACTGAAAGGAGTTGTTCACCTTTAAATTAACATTTAGTATGATGAAGAGGGTGATATTCTGTGACAATTTGCAACTGGTTTTCATTTTTTTCTATTTGTGTCGTTTGAGTTATTTAGTTTTTTATTCAACAGATCTGCAGTTTCCAATTTCTGTAGTCTGGTTGCTAGGGTCCAAATTACCCTTGCAACCATGTACTGATTGAGCCTGGAATATGAATAGAAGAGGGCCTGGATAAAAGATGAGTAATACAATGTATCAATAATTATGCATTTGTAGCTGTAGAGAACATTTGGTTTTAGATGGGGTCAGTGACCCCCTTAGAAAGCTGAAAGAGTCAAAAGAAAAATAAAATAATTCAAAAACTATTATATGAAAAAGAAAAAATGAGGGCCAGTTGGAAAGTTGCTTAGAACTAGTCATTCTATAACATACTAAAAGCTTGGAATAGTTGGAAAGTTGCTTAGAATTAGCCATTCCATAATATACTAAAAGCTAACTTAAAGGTGAACCACTGAATCTGTACTATAACGACCATACAACCCTTTTGTTTCCACCCTCACAGCTGCAAGATTTTGCTCTTTGTATTAGTGGTACAATCGTTCCAAGAACCTTCATTGTTGGAAAGATTGTTCATTGTACGGACAGCTTAGCAGTTTGTATCTTAAACATTAATCAAACGTCAGTATGTATTTTAAACGGCAACTTCAATCAAGTCACACATTCCTAATCATCTGAATGCCTTCAGACTTCAATTTAGCATACATTCTATTTCCAATTATGGAAAGATCCGTTATCCGGAAAACCCAAGGTCCCATGCATTCTGGATAACAGGTGCCTTCCCTGTAACGCTGGCGGTATGCCCAACATATTGCTAAATTGCCCAACATTTTTTCCAGGGGCAACAAGGAAGTATCCATCATAGTTAACAATTCCACTATCACCATCTCCCCAGGCCCGGTATCTTGGGGTTATCCTAGATTCTGCCCTGTGATTCACTCCTCACATCTAGTCACATGTCACTTCTACCTAAAGAATATATCCAAAATATGATAATTTATCACCCAAGATGCTACCAAAACTCTTATTCACTCTCTCGTCAATCACGTCTAGACTATTGTAACTCTCTTTTAATTGGCCTTCCCCGCCAGAGACTGTCACCTCTCCAGTCCATAATGAACACTGGTGCTAGGCGCATACACCTCAGCAACCGCTCCTCCTCTGCCATGCCATTCTGCTAATCCCTGCACTGGCTTCCACTGCCCTTCAGAATTAAATTCAAATTAATGACCCTGACATTCAAAGCACTTTATAACTCTGCCCCTACCTACATCTCTGAACTAATCTCTATATACTCACCCAACCGCTTACTACACTCCTCTACTGACCTGCTACTCAACTCTTCTCTCATTACCTCCTCACATGCTCGCATTCAAGACTTTGCTGCACCCCTCCTCTGGAATTCTCTCCCACGGTCTGTCTGACTTTCTCCCAACCTTTCAGCTTTCAAGAAATCTCTTAAAATGCACTTATTTAGAGAAGCCTACCCTCACTGTTAACTACCCAATGCAATACCACTTACAGTACCACATCTCTCACCCACTTAACTCTGATCTTGCCCACTCCCACACCTTGTGTATCATTCACTTCTCTTTAGATTGTAAGCTCTTTCTTCACAGAGCCTTCCTCACTTTCTGTACCAGTATTTATTGTGATGTACTGTATGTAACGTCATATTTATTGTGATGTATGTAACTCCATATGTTCTATGTATGTAATTCATGTGATTTAGTTGTATAATCACATTCCCTTTACAGCGCTACTTATGGTGATTTAGTGATAAGTTGTGCATACTACCAGTGATTTAAATTATTGGTGATGGAGAGGTATTTTTGGGAGATTTGTCACCCATAGCCACGCATAAGAAAAAAAATGGGTGACAAATCTTCCCATGTGCCACTAGTTAGGGTGCCACCTTTTCTTTAAAAAAATACCGGCCTTCCTATATATTTAGCTTTTTTTCCTATTAATAACATAAGGGTTAGCCATCAAAAATACCGGTCAGGCCGGTAAAAAAAACGGCCAGATGGCAAACCTAGCCACTAGCCTTATATGGAGAAACGTGGTACTCCAAATTCAGCAGCTATCTGGATGTGGAACAATAATCTATCCACAAATTGCACAATCCCTGTCATATATATATATGAATTCTTGCATCTTAAAATTAATTGTTTTGAGATCTAGGGGAAGAAAATGGGGGGCAACTGAAAACCTTCTTTTCTTTCAAACTGCAGTACGATTCAGTGACAGCCCTTACCAAGAACACTATGTCCTGTAAACAACAATGTTTTTAAGCTTAACAGCACTGAGTCAATAAAGATGATCACATGTATAATATGTATGCCAAGAATGGTAGACATTTGCTTATTAATTCTGTCTCTGTCAATTAACTGGTTAACTCTCCCCATGCCAGTTCTACATGAAGTACCTTTAATGAATAGTGTTACTACATGCACATCATTGTTTCCATCTGAGCTTAGACACTCATGCATTGGCAAATGGGCCTAATAGTTGCTTGCTCATACAAAATAGAGGTTGGTGGTAGATCTCATAACAAGCAGCACTTCTGCCTTTCTTTATGGCTGAGCTTCTAGCTATCTTTAGAACAGAACATTCTATCATAGTAGATTCTGTATTTTGCAGTTAGGACTAATTAGTTGAGTTGCGAGGGGGCACAATTTTTTTTTTGCCATCAAATTACACCCCTGCTCATATCACCACTAACGAAAGGTTGGTACAGTATGTATAGTATTTTTTTTTTTGTTTTAATGGCGGTTTTAGTATTATAATCACTATTAAAGGAGAAGGAATGGTCTTTTAACTTGGGGGTGCTAAAAATTAGGCACCCCCAAGTGATCACATGTACTTACTGTACCTGAAACCCCGGGCCGGTGCTCCTATCAGCAGAAAACTGCACCAGTCTGGGATTCTTCCAGTGAGCACCATGGACTGATCATCTTCCGGCTTCTTATATCTTCAAATTTCCTGGGGGCAGTGGAATGAAATATCCGTCTTTTTCATTACAGTTTGGTTATTCGTGCTACTGTGAATTATCAGCTGCAAGAAAAAAGAAGACTATCCATCCATGGTGCTAGCTGGAAAAATCATGAGCCGGTGCAGTTTTCTTTTGATTTGCTCACCGGCCCTGAGTTTCAGGTAAGTATATGCAATCACGTGGCGGTGCCCAACTTTATGCACCCCCAAGTTAAAAGACCTTTCCTTCTCCTTTAAGGCAACTGGTGATTTCATCTACTGCGCATGCGCTGAAAGTCACAAAGTTTTCCGATTAACTTTGTGACTTTCGGCGCATGCACAGTAGATCTGCACCAGCAAATGCTCCAGAAGACGCCAATGGATCCAGGAAGAAGACCGCTCGGGGGAAGATGGCACCTGCGAACTCTGCTGGAGAGGACCTAGAAGAAGGGGTAAGCAACAAGTTAGGGGCATTTGCCCGGGGCGGGAGGCAGGCCAGGGGGAGGAGGGCCTATGAGGGGGAGGGGTTTTGAGCAGGAAGGGTTTCCTTCTCCTTTAACATAATGACAAAGGCTTTTATGTGTTTTATCTTGTACCAGATAGAGTAGAAATTATATAATTTTCACCAAAATAGCACAGGTAATGTCTAGCTGACTAATACTGGCACTACTACTGGACTTTATAAATCATTTTCTAAACCAGGGGCGTAACTATAGAGGAAGCAGACCCTGTGGCTGCAGGGGGGCCCATGAAGTCCTAATTCATATACAGCTTTAATAAATATTGGTAAAGCAAGGCAACCTCTGAACATTTTGGGGGGCCTGAAAAATTATTTGCTGTGGGGCCCAGTACTATCTAGTTATGCCACAATGCTAACCCAACTCCTAATAGGCCAAATAAAGGCAGTGAATCTGGAGCAACATTTTTTCTACCCATGCATTTAACTGTCCATATTAATAGGGACCACTTTGCCCAAAGCCAAAATATTCCAGCCATGAACTGCATGATATATTTAAGTTTTGGACAAAGCAGACAGTATCACTCAATTGAAATGCATCAAATCATCCCCCAAAGTCTTATATTGTCCAAGGCAGTGGCAGGGAGCACAAAGGGGCAGTGAAGGGGTGGAATGGGTAGTGAAGATGCCCCTGGCTCACTTCAGATACAGGATGGTATCTTTAACTGTTTTACATGTCCTTTACCTATTAACTTTGCAATCGGTTTATAATATTTATCTTTTTTTTGTTTTTTTATTGTTACTTAATATTACCTATGTCCCCATTCAGTCCCTCTCCTATACTTATTTAAATCTCTTATTCAAACCACTGCTGGGCTGCTAGCAACCATATAACTGCTGACAAACCAAACTGGAGAGCTGCTAACCAACCTGCTTCATACATGAAAAGCCATAAAGACCAATTGCAATCTGTCACAAAGTACATACTATATCATACTATAAGGTCATTTAGAGGTAAACTACCCCTTTAAGCAAGGTGGGACAGGACAGTACTACCAATTTGTTTTAGAGGCTTGTGGAGTTAGATAACAGGACAGTGTTTCCATAGAACTTGGTGTATAGTCTTACATAGGGGTTTGGGATAAATTGAACTCCTCATGCCAGGCATGTCGTGAGGGGGGGCATTATTAGTTCCACCACTGTATTAAATAAAGGATAATAATTCTAATAATTCACTTGGTAGTAGCTATTAGAAGTAGTTGTATATAATCACCCTTTTAAAACAAAATCTATAAATTGTGTTGATGTATTCCTGCTAGCTGGCTGGTATTTTACAGGAGTAGCTGGAAAAATGATGCTCATTGACAATATTATTAGGGAACAAAGATTAAGATACAGGAATGCCAGTATCTTTTCCAGAAAGGTGGCAGCTGATGACAGATTACCCTATCCAATTTCCTAATAATTAAATCCCCTATAACCACAATCTGTTTAGGCCTAGCTCTGCTTTCCTCCCCTTCACTACTAGAGAAACTGGCTGTTAAAGAGATCAGCTCCATCTAGAACTGACACACTCCCATCATCTATCTATTATATACTGTATATATATATATATATATATATATATATATATATATATATATATATATATATATATCATTCAACCTTTATAAATGGCTACTTTACAAAGTATGCAGACTACCAATGCAATGAGACAATGTTCCTAGCAGTGGATTTTAGTCCTTTTATAAAGGTCGTTTTAACTGGACAAATGCGAAGAAGATAGGCCCAACATGTGAAAGCTCCAGCATGAGCTAGTTGGATATGTATATATTAAAGGGACAGTTCATTAAACTGCTAAGGCAGAGATGGTGAGAGCCCATTATTCTGTGTTTAGACCTAGGCCTGAAGATGTAAATTATATAGTGGGGTATGAAAGGCTTTGTCATCGAAACTACTTAGCAATCAACAGCAACCAGTTTTCAAAAGTCAGGCAAACAGGGTCGGACAGGGGGGCTGTCCAGGGCCCCCGTCTGGCCCCCTGCGTCTAGCCATCTGCATCTCCACTCGCATCTCTGCACATGTACGCTTGGCACGCGCGTTGTTGCGTTTGCGTGCCAGACGCTGATAATTGCTGTGCATGTGCGCCCGGCACTGGAAATGTTTTTTTTTCAAATTTAAACATTGTGAGAGGGGGTCTGGCCTGCCGGCAAAGTAGCCAAAGAGAGATTTCACATATCACACATTGTTAACACTAAACCTGCCTAAACAAAAAGCCTATATTGCCACAAAGAAGGCTTGAATGAACACTCAATAGTACAATGATCCTAGAGCTTCCTCTTTTGATTCATGTTTGTTTAAATAGCTGTTTATTTCTGTTCTTTCCATTCATTAATAAAATCTATATTTGCTTTTCCTTTTAGGTGGATAGATTGTAAAAGGCGTTTTGCTTTCTGGTTCAGAGCAGAATGTCATTATGAGTAATGAAAGCAGTGACAAATACATGCAAACATGCAAAGGTTCCTATTGTTCTTATTGGACCTGTTAGGAAAAAGGTCCCTATTGTTCTTATTGGGCCTGTTAAAAAAATGTTCCTATTGTTCTTATTGGGCTTGCAATCCGACCACCCGTTTTGCATTATGATATGATTGTTGTGCCGTAGGGCTCACGATCGGATCAGCCCGATATCGCCCACTTCAGTGTAGGCATATGCCCACATATGTGGGGATATGTGGGCATATCAGGGAGAGATCCGCTTGTTTGGCCAAACGAACAGATCTCTGCGTAGATTGCCACCTTAAGAATCAATTTTAGGAAACATTTTCATTCCTTTCAACCATAATATCTCTTTGCAAGGTGACATCTTAATCTAGGGCAAAAGAAAAACAGGGCCGGAACTAGGGATATGCAGAAGAGGCACCTGCCTAGGGCACAAAGATGTGGGGGCACAGGGCAGGTACTTATTCAAAAGTTTTCTGCCTACCCCTAGTCCAAGTGGCTCGCTCCCTTGCTGCTCTCACCCTCCTCCTCTCCTCCCTATAGCACTCCCCTCTCCCCCATCACTCCCCCTGCCTCCATCACTCCCTTCCCTAACCCCTCTCCTTCTTACGCTGGCTTCTTTGTATGGCACGTGCGCACTCGCAAGCGTGCAAGATGTAGTGTAGAGCAGCAGTACAAAAATTCTAAAAAAAGAAACACAAAAATGTAAAAATTACAACCAATTGCAAGTTGTCTCACACTACTAAAACTTAATTCCAAAGTGATCTGTGTCTCTCCATGCCCATGGTCCTCACTTACTACACAATGAAGTCTCGCAGCTGGATTTTGAGTACCAACTGACCCCCCCCCCAAAAAAAAAAGGTGTATAGTAAATTAATAAAGCTCTGTTGCTAAGGGACAATTCAATTCACTTTAACTGGGCAACTCATAGTGAATTAAATCTCACATGTTTTTTTTTTCCTGAACCAGCTCTTAACTTTAGGATAAAACACAAAAGGCTGGAATTCTTTCTAAAAGCAATGGCACATGGGGAGATGTGGGTGTTACTTGTCCTTTAATTCAATGGATATCACATATATAATCCATTATATGATACTAATTTGTCAAACATTTAAAGGTGTAGAGAAAGACTGTGCAAAAACCACTGAAGTTCATGGAACAAATTCTGCTGCAAAGAAATTCTTTTAAAATTGATGCCAAATCCTGTGTAAATATAATTAGGGCTCTGAGCTTTTTTTTATATAGATTTTTTCATGCTAACTCCTCTATATTAAACCAAAATGTGGCTAGACATTAACACAAACTTATTAAGCAGCTTTTGAAAATGAGATTTAATTTTATGGACAATATATATATATATAGAGAGAGATAGAGAGAGAGAGAGAGAGAGAGAGAGAGAGAGAGTGTGCCCCCTAGTGTCTATTAAAGGGGTTGTTCACCTTCAAGTTAAATATAATCATGTTATAGCAAGTACTATTCTTAGCAACTTTTCTATTGGTCATCCATTTTTGTTTTTTTTAGTTTTTGTATTATCTTTTTCTTCTGCCTCTTTTCAGCTGTCAAATGGGGGTCACTAACCCCAGCAGCTGGTAAATTATTGCTCTATGAGACTATAATGTCACTGTTTTATATAGCAATCGTTAACATAGTAATAGTATACATACCACCAAAAGAGTTTTAAAGAGGCAAAAAGTGGAGCAACAAGGAGCGGATAAACCTGGCAAAAAATGAGAATAACCCCAACGTTTCGGCACAAAAGCCTTTATCAAGGGAATTCTGATGCGCTACTGGATTACCAGGCATATAAATACCCTGTTCAATTAGGCCTCAATCAGTCTTTTTCGTGTGGCGCCCGAACTTCCAGGTTTGTGACGTCACAAACGCCTACATCATTTCCACGGATAATTCCGCGAATAGACGTGTCTTATTTACGCTCCGATTATGTGCATAGCGAAAAAGTGCAAATTCAAAACAAATGACATATAGGAGTGCACCACAAACCTTGAGACCTAACCTGGTAATAGGCCACACTTAATGGCCACAAACAAGATAAAACAAGATAAGAAAGAAGGATGAAAATTTAAAAACATTTAAAACATTATTATAGATAAAAATGTGCCAATAGCCAAAAATTGTACATTTACATATAGCATTAAAGCTATGGTTAAAGTGCAGTTCATTACTATAAAAGTGAAGAAAATATCGACTTCTAGATCTGTATTGTCCAGATCCCATAAAGTCCATATAAAGTGACAGTGCCAGCTGAAATTTGTCCATCCAGTGTATTGGTGCCAATAAGGGTGCACAATTCAGAGCTATACATTAATTTCATCGATAGCATCCTATATATATCCTAAATAGTCACAATTAAAAACTTATATACAAATGATAGTTATATACAAGCATCAGAAAACTAAAACCCATTTACAACACTGGCTGAGGTCATATATGAAAGATATAATTTCAAATAAATAATAAACGTTCCCTACCCTTATTTAATCCATTAGGTGAGAGACAGTTTAGTTTGTAAATCCATTTCAGTTCTCTTTGTTTGAGAAGCAGTACCCCATCACCCCCCCCCCAAACAGGTGTCTTTACTCGTTCGATTCCCATAAAGCGCAACTGGCTAACCTGATGTTGTGCTTGTGCAAAGTGTCTTGCTATGGGGGATGACCGCCTACCAAGTCTAACATCACTATGATGTTCCCCTATTCTGGTGCTGAGTGTGCGAGTGGTCTCACCCACATAGATTTTACCACATGGGCATTTTATAAGATATATGACATAATCTGATTGACAACTGATGTAATCCTTCACCTCTGCCTGTCATTGGACGATAGAACTTGTCAGTGCGGACAACAAAGTTACAGTTTACACACCTCCCACATTTAAACATGCCTTTGGTCCCACTTAACCAAGTTCCTTGTTTCTTAGGAGGATCGCTCAATGCATAAACTAACTGGTCTCTCAAATTTGTCGCCCTTTTATATGCCATCTTTGGTGGGTCAGTAACCCAGGGGCTCAATTTTTGATCCAAAAAAATAATCAGTCACCAGGCATCCTCCCTGTACTTCAACAGTAACGTCAAGAAACTTGATGGTCGGGATCCTTGAATTGAGATAATCACTAAAGGCATGTAAAGGTTCCTCTGTTTCCTGCATCTATGTAGCGGAGCCAGGTCACAATCTTAGGCCAAAAATCCTGATTATTATAAACATAATCATCTTCGAATTGTGCCATGTAGAGATTGGCATATGCTGGAACTACGTTAGACCCCATCAACATCCCCTGGCTCTGCTCATAGTATTTCCCTTCAAAAAGAAAATAGCTTTTTGTTAATACCCATCTGAGGAATTGTAGCAACAACTCTGCTACCCCCTCAGGTAGTTGTAATTTGGGGATTACCTTAGCAACAGTCTCGATCATGCGGTAGAGAAGTATACAAAGAGGAGACATCCATCGTGCAGAGAAATGTGCCCTGTGGTACCTTAGTTATTGTGTTCAATTTGTTAAAGGGAAACTGTCATGGGAAAACATGTTTTTTTCAAAACACATCAGTTAATAGTGCTGCTCCAGTAGACTTCTGCACTGAAATCCATTTTTTAATATTCAATTTTGAAATCTGACGGGGGGCTAGCCATTTTGTCCCAGCTGCCCCATGTCATGTGACTTGTGCCAGCACTTTAGGAAGGAACTGCTTTCTGGCAGGCTGTTGTAACTGAATAGTACGCAGTGGGACACGGGTTTTTACTATTGAGTGCTGTTCTTAGATCTACCAGGCAGCTGTTATCTTGTGTTAGGGAGCTGTTATCTCATTACCTTCCCATTGTTCTTTTGTTAGGCTGCTGGGTGGGGGAAAGGGAGTGGGTGATATCACTCCAACTTGCAGTACAGCAGTAAAGAGTGATTGAAGTTTATCAGATCACAAGTCACATGACTTGGGGCAGCTGGGAAATTGATAAAATGTCTAGCCCCATGTCAGATTTCAAAATGAAATAGCCAACTGTGTTTACATCTGTATTTTATTTGATTGTGCAAAACCTAGTGTGTGATATATTGATTATCTGGTCACTCAATGTAGGACCTTGGGTTTTGTTGCACTTCTAGTATCTATTTTCTGTAATATTCACCAGAAAGGTGTGCCCTCCACCTATTTATACTAAGTATTTCAAAAACCATAAAAAAATTAAAATTGGAAAAAAAAAATTACAAATAGTCTTAGAATGTGAATATCCATATCAGCCTAAAAGACAGTCTAAAGGCGAACCAACAGTTTCATTCACAGATGTTTGTTTCAATTGGCATTTATTATGGGCAGTATTGATGACATAAAATTTCCATTAACAATAAATAGCCTTTGTTATTCAGTCATATTCTTGTAGTGCTGCTAGATTTGCTTTTACAACAGACCAGTAGCCCACGGCACCAGTCATTTGCTTTCATTATATTAATAGTCTTGGGCCAATAAATATAAGCACTGGTACCTATGGGTAATTGCACTTCAGATGGATAATCTGTAAATGGCATCTGCTGATTGGCTGCTATGGGTTATTAGACAATTTATTACATCACATCGAGGCCACATAGGCCCAGGCCTAGTCAGCAAATTGTTAGGGGCAGCATGCCGCCCAGTCACTCTATGGGGAGCACTGGGGACAGTGTCGGACTGGGATCCCAGGGGCCCACCAGAAAGCCTTAGGCTCAGGGCCCACTTTCCAAACAATTTTATCTCCTCTCCTCACTCAACCTTTATGTTCTCCTATTCTCTTTTCACTACATAATGGAAGAACTATACTCTGTTCTTCCATTATTAAGCCTCATTGCTCCCATAAGTAGGGAATAACCATAAAATATGCAAAGCAAGAGGCCCACTGACACCTGGGCCCACCGGGAGTTTTCCTGGTATCCCTGTGGGCCAGTCCAACACTTGACTGGGGACATGCTGCTTCCTGGTGCTCGTGTTCTTGTCCACCTGTTTGTGAGACCACACCCACAACTACCACACCCGCAAGGTGATAATCTTGCCTCAGGCAGCACGGAGCGGCTAGTTACCAGGGGCGGCAAAAAGATGTTTTTTAAAATGGAAATTTAGCTCTTCTAGTGCAGCGAGCTCAATATCGCTTATTGCACTACCGATGTGGCCCCTCCTCGACCCGCTCCAACGCTAAAAGTTAGACACACGGAGCAGGAGGGGGCCATCTGACCGCTTTTTTACCGGCCTGATCGGTATTTTTGATGGCTGATCCCAGTGTTATTAATTGGAAAAAAGCTGAATATATAGGAAGGCCGGTATTTCTTTTAAGAAAAGGTGGCAACCCTAAGGGGGGGCGGCATCAGGGCTGCTGCCTCAGGTGGCAGTGGCCCCTGGAACGCCTCTGTACACCCATTTAACAAAACATAATTCAACCATACCAGTATTAAATGAATAACTAGAATATTAAACACAGATCTAACAGTATACTACAAACTGGATAATTTTAACCCTATCTGTTCTGGTATAATCACTGTAGAAATGGATAAAAGGGCACTTCATTGATCCCAGACAAGCAAAAAAGATCATGAAAACATGGACAATGAAAAGAAATTCTCTGTGACCTTCTCTGTGCTTGTGGCAGAATGGCTGTAAGGCAGAGCCAAGAAAGAAGCAATTAGGCTTTTATTCAGCAGCTCTCCAATTTGAAATTTTAACAGCTATTTGATTGTTAGTATTCAAATTACCTTACCAAACAGGTAGTGGTTTCAATGAGAATGAGGAGTATGAGTAGGAGAGCCCTAAGTAGAAAATTAGTAATAAATATTAACAAAATGTATTCTCTTAACAATACAGCCCATAGCACGATAGTTTATGGGCTGCAGCAGGTCTACTATGTGACCCCCATTTGAAAGCCAGGTCAGAAGGAAAAGGCAAATAAATTAAAAACTATGAAACCTGAAGGATGAACACAGTAGCAGTTCCATGTATAAATAATTCTATGTATAATTGTCCCTAGAATTCATAGTAGGATGTCATAAAGGCAATTCATGTATAAATGCCCCTAGAATTTATAGTAGGATGGCAAAGGGGCAATTCCATCTATAAATGCCCCCATAATTCATAGTAGGATGGTTAAGAGAAATTCCATGTATACATTCCCCCAGAATTCATAATAGGATGGCACAGGGGCAACCCATAGCAGGATGGCAAAGGGGCAATTCCATCTATAAACACCCCCCAGAACCCATAGCAGGATTGGAAAGGGACAATTCCATGTATAAATACATCACAGAACCCATAGCAGGAGAAGAGAAAGCAGATGAGCACATTGGCAAAGATCAGCCACTCACCCTCCCCTAGCAGGATTCAGTGAAGGTGCCTGGTGGAATCCCTTTTGTCCTGTCCTTTACTAGCCATGACCTAGCATAATAGTTTGACAGTTTATATATCCTGCACTTGCAGCTCTGACTGGAACGCACTTAACCTTGTTTATTTCACTTTATGGTTATGGTAAGTGTCCAATCAACTACCACAACTTCCTGTTAGCTTGTACATGCTGTCCAGTGAGCAGCTGTGTGCGCCACTGCGCCACACACCCATGTTAATGTGTATGGCTGTTACCACGACCACACACTCATGTTAGTGTGTGCACTTATCCAGTTGCTTACAGAATGCTGAGCGGACATGGTGGTGGGTGAGGGTGTTCCACCATCGATACCACTACCTCCAGCGAAATGCCTCTGTTCACGGGCTAATCCACATATGCGTCTAGTTTAAAATGCGTGCTGGTCTCTTCCACTTCAGGGTTGTGTTTGGGACTTTTCCCAGCAAAAAAAAAGTTTTGGTGGGCCCCCAAAATAAGTGGGACCTGGGCAGATGCCCCTTTTGCCCACTTATTAAAATGGCCCTGGCCCAGATAGCCCCACACCAGCCCACTTTGGCATTTGCCAGAACCCACAGATTTGGGCATTGGTGCCAGTGGCTGGATGGAAGTAACACTGCTTCTTCTGTTTTTGTCATATTGGTGTGTATATGCATTACAATGCTCCAATGCTGTATATTCCTCAGAGCATTAGGCAACCAAAAGGGTGTCCCTATCCACAGTCCATGAAAATGTAAGAATTCCACCCACTTCAGCATCCCCAACATGATTCCTGCAAATGCTCCTATTACATATCAGTGTTTATATAGTGAATAAAGTACCCCTTGTAAAATATAAGGATATTATAAGTTACTGAGGAGTTTCATGACCATAAAAACACAAGGCCGAAGGCCGAGTGTTTTTATACAGGTCATGGAACTCCGAGGTGACTTCTAATATCCTCATATTTTGCAACTGGGGGCACTTTATTTATTATAATACACAAGTTTCATTGAGTCATGTGACAGTAATGACATCATAACTCACCATTTATAACTGATGATATCAGAACTCACCATTTATAAGGATATAATTTACAAGATATTCACGGCTTTTGTGTATATCTAATATTATGTATTTTAATCAAAATAAAGCAATAATTTAACCTTTTAAATGCCACAGAATATAGTATCTATGTTCTATGGCAAAGTAACTTGAAATGCCACAGAATGGGGATTCTACGTTCTGCAGTATACTGTATCTGAGTGGAGGAGGGGCTTTTAAAGGGCAACTTAAGTCTAAAATAGAATAATGTTAGAAATGCTGTATTTTGTATACTAAATATAAACATGAACTTACTGCACCACAAGCCTAATAAGACAAATGATTTATGCTTTCAAAGTTGGCACAGGAGGCTTTCATCTTGTAACTTTGTTATACATCTTTGCAAGATCAAGACTGTGCATATGGTCAGTGTGGTCTGGGCTTCAGTTGGAGGTTAAGCTTAGGGATCGTCATAAATGATCAAAACAGCACAAGTCAAATAATATCTGCCATAGAACCCGATACAGCAAGACTGATTAATAATCAGAATATACAGTCTGCACTGGGTCTGTGTATACAAATCTCTACACACTCACTGGCTATTTTACAGGGAAACAGACAAAACTGCTGGAGATCTGGGACATAAGGTGGGGGGCTCCCCCAGTTGTTTGAAAATATGATTCTTTCCCTGCAGAGCCATTCTTTGGACCTGCGACCCGAGCCATACCTGCAACACGCGATCCACAACCAGGACCTGCGACCTGCAGACCATCAAGAATCATGAAATGCTGTCATTGTAAACCGGAAGTGACATCATCAGAAGTAGCCGTGACATCATCGGTAGTAGAAATCCTCAGAAAAAAGGAGTACATTTCTACATGCAACCCGCAGGGTACTGCGGGATTTTGCGGGTAACCTGCAGGACTCTATCTCCGATTTCCTTTTAAAATTAGGTCCGCCTTGTCCTGTGGTGACGCTTCATAGATGATGTCAGTTTTCCGGTTCCGCCCTTGATTCACTGTAAAATCTCCTCAGAGCTTTCAATCCAGTCCCTTCACTTCCTGAATGTACGCACTTCTTTCCAGAATAAAGCGTTGATGTTTCATAGTAGAGAGACATAGGTAAACATTTTGGAATCAGCAATTTAAAAAAATTAATGGTTTTCTGGGGTAAACCTACTGTCTCAGGATTTTTTGGCCTCTAATGTATGGCATTTTCTGCCTTAGTGCTTTCATAATTCGGTAATATACTTCCGGAAGTGTTTGCTCCTAAATCTCCCTAAAACTATACATATCTGATATTGGCACGTTCGAGAGACATGAGGCTTTCCAAATCAGCTGGCTTTTTAGGCATAACATTAAATATTTTTCTGGTATAAAATACATATATTATGAAAAATAGGAATGTTTCCATTTGTTTTGGTATTTAGCACTATAAATCTTTTTTCAGGGGTGGAAATACATGAAACCTCAGATTTAGAAAGCTGAGGTTCTCCCGAGAAAAACTTTGTAAAAAAAACATTGTATAGTTTCCCTAGGTAAAGTAAAGGTGTCCCCTCAGAAAATGCCCCTAAAGTGAGAGGGCAAAAAATGTTTCAAAAAAGTCTGGCAGTATAGTATAGGTGCATTTCCATATGCCTGACCTATTCCAGAGAATTATGGAACATAGGGCCTTCAGAGACATCTCGGGATAAATATGTTTTGCCTCAGATTATTTCAGTTAACCTTGCGCCAAGGTTTTTTTTGGGACTTGGGTCATCTGTGGGAGAGGGGATTTCCAATGGGCAATAAAACCTCCCCCCCCCACCCCCCCGCTGTGTGCCATCACCCTAAGAATTATTTTCTGGGCCGTGATTGTTAGCTCTTTGCTCTGTGTGGCACTTGCACTGAAATGGTGAAAACAAATGTCATTACTGTACTGAAAAAAACTTTTTTAATAGCTACAGGCTAAAAATAGGATAGCAACTTTAGTCCAGCCTCCCCTTCTTTATTATCTTCCTTTATATTTATAACATTGGCATCCACAGACAAACTTGGAAGCTGTCATCTATGTAGCAACCCCAGTTACACAGCGAGGGAAGATAATGTCACTTTATTTCTGATCATGAGAAAACTGAAATTACCCTGTCCGTTTTAAAAGGTTTTTTTCACTTTTGAGTTAACTTTTAGTATGATGTAGAGAGGAATATTCTGACACAATTTGCAACTGATTTTCATTTTTTATTATTGGTGGTTTGTGCGGTATTTAGCTTTTACTCAGTAGTTCTCCAGTTTGCAATTATAGTGATCTGGTTGCTAGGGGCCAAATTACACTAGCAACCATGAGACTGTGAAATGATCAGGAGAGGACCCCATTAAAAAAGCAGGTAACAAAAAGCAGCAGTAACAATACATGTGTAGCCTTACAGAGCATTTGTTTTTAGATGGGGTCTGAGACCCCCATTTCAAAACTGGAAAGCATCAGAAGAAAAAGGCGAGTAATTAAAAAACTACAGGTCAATTGAAAAGTTGCTTAGAATTGGCCATTCTCTAACATACTAAAGGTTACTTAAAAGTGAACCTCCCCTTTAATGCCTATTATAGTACTATTAATGTGTGAGATTCTTCAGTTCTGTCACTGTGTAAACTATGGTTGCACTGGTGTTGAAATATGCCCATTGTCAGACTGGCCTACCAGCATAACAAGAAAACTCCCGGTGGGGCCAGATGTCATTGGGTCCTGTTTCTAGCCATTTGGCCTATTTCATGGCCATTGCCTGTTTCTGCATGAAAACAAAGAGGTAAAAATAAAGGAGTTTAAGATGTCCTTGGAAATGGACAGTTATGCTTTACAGGACCATACAGGCCTAGACTGACCAACTCTGAAATCTGGATAATGCCAGAGGGGCTGCTGTAAGAGTGCCATTGACAGTCTCTGTTTATTTATTTATTGGAACACCAGGCCTAGGTCCAGTGTCGGACTTGGGGACCCAGGGCCCACCGGGCCTCCAGCCTCAGGGGCCTCCCACAGCATGCCCCGGGCCCCCCAGCCACAGAATCTCCATGCCACCACCGTCGTCCCTCTCCCCACGCGTGCACACATGAAGGCAGGCCTGGACTGGCAATCTGTGGGTTAGGGCAAATGCCAGATGGGCTGCTATAAGGTGCCATAGAAAGTCAGTATTTAGTGGGCTGGTGGGGACTGTTTGGGCCTCTTTGTGGGCTGATTGGGCCTCTGTGTACCTGAAATGCCAGGGCCTATTTTGATTCTCAGTCCAGTCCTGCATGAAGGAGTGGGTCTGGGACCAGTCTGACCCTTCTACTATTGTGTATCGTCCTGGTGCCAAAGAAGTTATTGTTTCTGTAGAGCTTCTTACCTGTACACCTGCAGGGCAAGTTAAAGAACAAGTAAACGTTTTTTTTTTCTATCTCTAAATTTGCTCTAAACAGCCCCTCAAATTAATGTACCTTAGTCCCTGCTGCAAGTCTGCTCTGGTTTCTGTGTTATCAGCAGCTTGTTTCCCCTTCTTCCTGGTGCAGAGTGAAGCCCAGCCCCTTAGCTTTCTGAGCTGACCTTATATCTTGGACTAGTCCAGGAGATCATTTGCATACTATGACATAGCAGAGAGCAGTGTGTGTAGCAGCTTTTGCTTGGGGAAACTAGCTTACTAATGAAACACTGGCTCCCTCTTCCTCTCTATTGTGGAACAGCAGCAAATGGACTGCTCAGTAAACTAAGGGGCTGGGCTTCACTCTGCACCAGGAAGAAGGGGAAACAAGCTGCTGATAACACAGAAACCAGAGCAGACTTGCAGCAGGAACTAAGGTACATTAATCTGGGGGGCTGTTTAGAGCAAATTTACAGAAAGAAAAAGAAAAACATTTACTTTTCCTTTAAAGAGCTTCAGCGGCCAGTGCTCCCAAATCCTGAACATCCATGTTGCACAAGGTAAAGGGTCCCCTCCAAGGTTGCTCATCCACAGCAACAGGGGTGCACTGCCCCAACCCTCCAGGGAGCTGCATACATTGTTGGGATTGGAGGCAGCCGAGAGCAGAGCAGCAGCACTTAGAAGTTAGAGCCTCCACAGTCACACAGGGCTGGGAAAATTGAACCTGAACCGCCTGAAGCAGCAAGAAAGATGGAACAACACAGCCCTCTCACACGCTTGTGCTCCATCTCCGCTCTCCTCCTCTCTCTCTGCTGGGTCCCACTACTTATCAGCTGCTTGTGCCATGACCCACGGCATTAAGAAGCCACCTCTAAATGGCATATTTGGGTGCGCATCTGGGCCGGCGGGGCCCACAAGAGCCGGGGGCCCACTAGTTTTTTCCCAGTGTCCCGCAGGCCCAGTCTGACCCTTCCAAGGACTGGAAGACAGGACCTGGAAGACAGGACCATTGGAAGGGCACATCTAGTCAATATTCACTTCTTACCTTACAGTCTCTACAGAGAGATAAAAGAGATGCCACCATGCCACTGGTAAACTCTTGCTTCATGGCTAAAAACACCACTGGACTACAGTCCTGCACGGGTCTATTTCCTAATACATGTACCCGATCCATACCCTTGACCTGCAACCCTCAATTTCACCCGCACTGATCCATTACCTAAATGGACCCGCAAACTAACCTTCCAACCTTGGGGACAAGTGAAACCAGAGGTGATGTCACTTGGCTACGAAATAAGTTGGCGCCATAGAAATACATGTTAATAATAAAATCTGCACAAAAATCTATAAAAACCTACCAGAATCACAGGGGAGGGTGGGAAGGATCAAGCCTTTGATGGGAACTCAGCTCGGTTACCCACAGACTGATCACACACCCAGGGAATCGGGGACTTTTTTCCTGAAACCTGATCACTTCTCAGGTTTTCGGCAATTATCCCGGTGCAGGCCATTAGCTGGCAGCCATGTAAAAACAGTTGAAGTGGTGGTTTGCACATGCTGTGTCCTAGCAACTCCATAATTAATAAATAACCCAGTCAATAACCCAGTTTCAAATTGCTTCCAGTGAAACCATGGTAGAGTTATGGGATCCATTATTTGGAAATCGATTATCCCAAAAGGTCGTCTCCCATAGACTCCATTTTATTCAAATAATCCAAATTTTTTTTCTCTGTATTTGATCCAAACTAAGATATAATTAATCATTATTTAAGGCAAAACCAGCCTATTGGGTTTATTTAATGTTTACATAATTTTCTAGTAGACTTAAGGTATAAAGGTCCAAATTAGGAAGGAAACATTTACCTGGCTAATGGTCAGGGTGCACTGACAATGCCACTACATGCCAGAGTAGCCGGCCAGTTTGGAGATCAGTTAGGGTTAAATTACATGTAAAATATAATTTGCTGTGATAGATATTTTTGAAACTGTGACTAAATGGCTTATACTGTACACCACTGGGTGTCATCTGTTAGTGCAGTGGTTCTCAACCTTCCTAATATTGCGACCCTTTAATACAGTTCCTCATGTTGTAGTGACCCTCAACCAGAAAATATTTTCGTTGCCAGCCCAGAGCAGATTGTAGAAAAGTACAGGAGACAGCGTGGCTGCATAAAGGTTTGGCCGCACCCCCAATTACCATGTTAATTTTACAAATATGACTGCCTGCTTTAAATGGGCAGGGAGACCTGTATGGCAGTCCCTACTAAGGGGATATAAAAAGTTGTAGTGCAACTGGCTTCCCTACACAGGTTACTGAACTACAACTCCCAACACCTGGAGAGCTACAACCTTAGCCCAGGGCTAGTGGGGAGAGAGATGAACCTGTTCCTGGAACCCCCAGGTTGAGAACTGCTGTGTGTAAAAAGGCACATGAGTTTCATCCAAACTATAACAAGGACAGAGCATGAACAGAAGTAACGTGAAGGGTGCTTGTATCATGGCTCATATCAGGCAACCTCATGGCCCAAGCTTCCCCCCCGAGTGTACAGATGCAGTCACTTGGATTTGTAAGTTAAATGCGTCGTGACTCAGGGCTAATTGAAGAAACTGTGTTATCTAAAGTTATCTTAACACATTTAATGCATTTAACCTTTTCATTAGCATACCAAAGCACCATTGTTTTCAATGGTGAACTCTTTAATTGGATGAGATGCTGTGACACAATATTCTGTGCTAAGTGGGATAAATGAGATAGATGAGTTAAGTCACGACGCATTTAACTTACAAATCCAAGTGACTGCACTGCCCTGAGTATTTTACCCAGAATGCCTAGCTTTAGTAAACTCTAGGTGGTAGATTCATCAAAGAGTGAAGTTAAGACTGAAGTTCCGCCACTAGAGGGAAATTCCACAGCTCTCAATTCATTTCTATGGGATTTTTAAAGGCATATTCATTAAAGGGTGAACTTTCACTTCACCCATTGATAAATACGCCTTGCAAAATCCCATAGAAATGAATTGAGAGCTGTGGAATTTCCCTCTAGTGGCGGAACTTCACTCTTTGATGAATCTACCCCTAGACGTATCACAAGATTTCCCCTGCTGGTCTTGTCATTATGCAAATGAAGGGCACACATCAACTTCCAGAAGGTGGCGGCACTAACACAGGAGTCAGGCAGATTTAAAAATAGCTTAAAAGGTTTATTAGGCAAGCAAGAAATTTCAACTGAGCATGTGTGAGATTTCAGAGCTGCAGTTGGCTGTGAAGATATAGGTAGGAGGAGTCAGTGAAATCCAAGATGCCTGCCTCAGCTAGAACTGATAGGGGAGATTTTGCAGAACTTATAGTGAGCTGATGATTTACATGATGATTTACATCGGATTTTTTTGAACTTTCACATGTTTTTCACAACTTTCACAGCAAAGAATGCTCCCCTGCTGCTTAGGGTAATTGGCAGTGATCATTTACACAGTGACCATAAGCAATAGTAATTGGACAGATGGAATTATCCAAAGTAAAAGCTGTTTGCCCTGGAAAACTGTTCAGGAACATAATAAATGTCAGGAGGAAGCATGAAATATAGTTTTATTGCAGTTTCAATTAGAACAATTGTACTTGATCCAAACTAAGATATAATTAATCCTTATTGGAAGCAAATACAGCTTATTGGGTTTATTTAATCTTTAAGTGATTTTCTAGTTGACTTAAGGTATCGTGAAATAGTTCTGATCGCTCTACTACAAATAAGTAAATAAACGTTATTCTCTGGGGCCTCATTTACAAAGACCAAACAAGGTGGAAATGGGAAAAAAATGGTGGAATCTATTTTCTAGTATTATTTAAATAAAGTACTACATTTTACACCAACTCTAATGCCCTCCATTAGTATGCAATTTAGGCGGCACAAAATAAAAATTCTCAATGGCTGGGGTGAGTTACAAGGCTCCATTGCACAACTAGTGCTGCTCACTGTAAGGGCATGATGAGAAAACACAATGGTGTGTGTGTGTGTTGTCACATGGAAACCAAAAAACACCACTATTGCTTCATATTTGGCAAATCTACAGGTACTTTTGTGCTGGTTCTTGCACCTTAAGCTGCATCAAACTTTGTAAATTAGGAACGTGACTGGAAAAAATTCATTATCCAGAATGCTCCGAATTAAAAAAGGGCATCTCCAATAGACTCAAAATAATCAACATTTTTAAAAATTATTTGCCTTTTCTTTTTTTTTTTTTTTTTGCTCAAAAGGAATTTTTATTTAGCAGTTGTAAAGACAGAAAAAATACAATTACACATTTGTTTCTCTTTAACAATGAGTTAACATGTATTCATTGTACATTTTACTTTCAAAGTTGTAAATAAAGCTTATTACAAACAGTTCCATCAGATTCCCTGTCTTATTTTTATTTGTTTATTTATACCCTTTCTGTGTTAACTACCTCTTTGTATCAGTTCCAGTTTCACCATAGTGTTTTTGTAGTGAACATTTTATTCAGTAGTTGTAAAGTATAGTTTTGCCTTTGTTTTTCCTGCTACATTTATTCATTCACTTACTTTTTACCCTTTTACCGTAAGACAACACATATCCAGTATTTATTTTCCATTCTTATTTGTAAATGAGACATGTTTCAAGCAGT
>CM044439.1:41992075-42021838 GCA_024363595.1 Xenopus borealis | reverse complement strand
CCATGCTAACCCCCTTCCCTTTATTAAGTTCATTAATGTTAAATGTAATATGTTTTTACCAGACTGTTACTTCTTATAAATTATAATCACTTCTCTCTATATGATTGTCATAACCTAATAGTGTGTCACTGTACAAACCCAAACCCTGGATAAGGGATCTTTCCGTAATTTGTAACATTTGGATTAAAAAATAATTAAATAAACCTAGTAGGATTGTTTTGCACCCCAATACGGATGAATTGTATCTTAGCTGGGATCTAGTACAATGCAATGTTGTATTGTTACAGTAAAAAGGAAATCAGTGCATTTGAAATATTTGATTGGACATCTGTGGGAAATGGTCATCCTGTAATTTGGAGCTTTCTGGATAATGGGCTTTTCAGTAAATTATCCCACACCTGTACTGTGTAAATATAACATACATATGTACTATTTAACCTATGCAGAATTTCATTAGATGTGGAAACAACTGCATCTCGAAAATTGTTGAATGCAAAAGCCTTTTCTTTTGTTTTACCTTTTTTTGGCAATATTTAAAAATATTTTAAAATTCAGCTAACTAAAGAATGCTAAAAATAAAAGAGTAAGGCTCACAATAGCCAGCCTTAATATGTTTAAAATTAACAGGAATAAAATCTACACACTAACAAAGGCCGTGACGGCAACATGTACATTGATTTTTTGGGAACATTGTGTTACACAGTATTTATATTCCAATATTTTTATTTAATTTGTATACAAACAATTTACAGTGGCATAAGGTAGTAGCTTTACATGGTATAATTCAAAACAACGTATTGTTCCTTTTATTCAGTTACATACAATAAAACATAGTTTCCCTAAAAGCTTGTTGTTTTCCTGTTATCCTTTCTTGTCTGTATGATATAATGTAATATGTAATATGTAACTTTCAGACTATAATCAGAAAACCTAATTCAAAGTATTACAAGTGGTGTAAACAGGTGGTAAGGTTTAAAAACTTAAAAGGGTGTTTGGGCAGTTTGTACCAAATCTGTATTCCATCCAAGGGGTCCAGACTAGGAGGTATTTGTGGTGAGAGTCTAGTAAGATGCTAGACATCTTCTCTTGGGTGTTACACAGTATTTATACTGCAAATGATCGAGAACATGTATGTATATACCATGCTTTTATGTGTGTGACCGTCTGTGGAAGATAAAGTGCATTAATTACCTTGTAGTATTAATAGATCAGCCATAAGTTGTGGAAGTGAATTTATGATGTGTTCAGATCACTGAGTGAAGACGTAAACAAATTGAGCCGAGTGATAAATGAGGAATATGAAGTCAGTGCCATGTCGCGTTGGCAAAAAAGTACCTTTTTAAGTGTTTTCTTTGTGTGCAATGTGCACATTGGTGTTCTCTTTTCTCTGGGTTCAGCAACAAACATATTTTACTGACCTGAATGAAAGCGGTCTCGATGGCACATTAAATATTAATTACACAAGCTTAACTTAGTCATCCCTAGTAACACATTCACAAAACAAGTCTGTAACCCAAGCAGCATATTCCAAATAGTCATCACCTTCAAATCTTCAAAGATTATATGTAGCATTATGCCTGCAATTTCATCAAGTATGCAAAGAGTCAGCCAAGCAGGATATAACTGCCATGCAAAGAAATGTATTTTTACAGAACCTGCAAATGGGTTTGGTTGTAGTCAAAATAACATAGAAGCCCTTTTCCTCTTGAGATTGTACATTTATTTATTTATTTATTTTTACTTCCATCTGATATTTAAAGCTCAAGAACATTTTTTATAGTGGAACACGGGATATTGTAATTTCATATTTATCTGTGCTTAAACTGTAGCCAACCAGAATACTAAAATGTTCAAAACTCACATATCAATACTGGTCAACTGAGACAGCAACATTATTTCCTATACAGGAAGGCTTTATTATTACACTTATGAATCATATTACTGTGTAGCCTACTTGAACTGTTTTAGGTGGTGGATCCCCCCTACCCCAAGAGTATGCCCACTCACCATAACTCAAGACACAGAGATAAAATATTTGAGGGTTACAGGTTTTTATTTAACAAACAAACAAACAGGATTAGTTACACCCCAACCCAAGATGCAGCTTATCATTTCCATTGGCTTGGCTGCCCACACTAAGAAGGCAGGGAGCAGAGATCATAAGGGGCATGCTCTGTTAGACCAATGATTGACCCTCAACCGTGCTCAAAAAACTACTACCAATCCAGTCAATGTCTGTCTCACACTAGTGATGCAACTTGGGAAGGTTCAGGAAACAACATTGACTAACAAAGATTATGGCAAACTAGAGGAAGGTTGTTGGAAATGTGAAAATGTTGGAACGCCTTCTCAGATGTAGCTTCACCTCCCAGAGAGGGTATGGAAACAAATACAAGTTAGTAACCTTCACCTGCCTGCCACTTGTCAGCCCTCCAACTCCATAATCATGTTCTCTGAACTGTGGCATAAGGGCTGCCAGCAGACTGTGAATCTCTGGAGGGAGCAGTGCCCCTGCCTAAGACAATATCTGCCCCAAATGGGCTTAATTATGACTTGGCATTCTTTGCAGTTGCTTTCCAGAGATCACGATCTTCCTAAAAGGAATTCATTTTTGATTAGAGCTACAGAAGTCTGAAGATTAGAATGCAACGTACTTGATATGGGTGTGGAATTGTTGGTAGATACAGGCCTTGTTATACTTTTTTCTAAAAGAAACATAGGCATAACTAGTAACGACAGCAGCTCGGCCTCCTAGAGTGTAAACAGGGTTAATGAAATGACTGAAATTGTCTAGAGTTGGGTTCAAAGGAGAACCAAACCCTTAATTAAAAAAATCCCCTACCACCCTACATTACATAGACCCCCTGGTACCCTGGGCTTGGACTGAGAGTCAAAATAGGCCTTGGTATTTCAGGTACACAGAGGCCCACTCAGCCCATACACAGGCCCAAACAGCTCCCAGGGTAGGGGATTTTATAATTAAGACACAAGACCCAAAAGCATATAAAGAGAGATGCTAACAGACATGTAGAAACACATAGACAGTTACTCAAAAACCAAGAGCAGGGAATTTACTCAGAAATGGAGGTCCCCTTTGGTTGACCAAACCAAGACCTACTAACTGCAGATTAATGTCTTGGACTCACTAGCTAAAACGACCTACCCCATAAATGCAAATGAATGCCACTGTATAAATATTTTTGCTTTCTTTAATTATTTTGTCTGTTTGTTTTTATGGGTCAAGGATATAGTTTTCATTGTCAAGTTATATAGGAATATTTACAATGTGAGCAAGCTCCCACATATTAACACAGTGACAAGTCTCTAAAATGTATGTATAAACACACATCATTTTGTTTGGCGAGAGATTCCATTTTTTTGGCTTTGTGCTGCAGTGAATCCATGGAATATATATATTTATGCACTTAATATGTTCTCTCCGTTACAGTTCAGCACAGCATGTTACAGTTCTCAGTCTGCTATGAGATTTGCAAATCACACCCAAATTAGTTTGTTTGGTGAGTCATTGAGTAATCATAACCGTGGTTTTATCAAGTGAGTTAATATTTTAACAAGATTCCTAAAATTAAAACCAGTTTTTCTTATCTTCCTACCTGTCCTATAAGAGTTATTGTTTTGAATACTTTGAGATTTAGTAAAGTAAAATCAACAGAAGCAGTTCATTTGGAAGGATCCATTGTTAGTCACCATGGATAGATAAATACTGTAGGCAGAGCCACCATCAGGGGGGCACAGGGGGTACTCCTGTACTGGGCCGGGCCTTTAGGGGGGGTGGCTGTGTTGGACTTTTCAAAATAGCAGGGTCCACCCTTGACAACGCCGAAGCTGTGCCGCATCTTATGAAATCCCGAACCACCAAAGAATCGAAGAGCCGAAGAGCCAAAGTCCGAAAGCGGCGAAAAGACCTGAAGCCACGAAAACAGCCAAAGTTGAAGTGGTGCAAAGGCCCGAAGCCACAAAAATAGCTGAAGTTGAAGCCCTGAAGCCACAAGTTCAGTTCTACTGAACACCAATACAGTATGTGTTTTTTTTTTTCAATGCCCTGTTTACCAATGTATTATTTTAATACTCTATAGGCCCCTGCCACCAATTTTTCTTTTTTTTTAATTCTCTGGGGCCCCAATGTTTTTTTATTAACTTGTAACGAGGGCCCTGGCAGCAATGTTTTTTTTTAACAAAAAAACTTTTATGGGGGGCCCTATTGCCAATGGGGGGCTTGTTCATGAAATACAAAGGGTTTGGGTGGATTGTGGTGCATTTGATCATAATGGGCCATCATTTGGAGGTATCTAATGGCATGCTCAGGCCTGTTAAATATATATATACTGTATATATTTTCAGTCATATTGTTTGGGCCATTTTTTCAGGGTCTACTGCTCTAGTGTGCCAAGCAAACAGTGGGTTATTCACCAGGTATGACCAGAGAAAGGCAATGCACTTCCCTGCTTAGCATACTGGCATTTCTCCTATCCTAACCTGTAAGTTACACTAAACTAAAACTAAAATTCAGAAACACCTGCAAAAGTCTGGTTCGAAGTGTACCTCCCAATTATTATTTAGGTCATGCCTATTTTTTTAGTCCTCTCTTGCTCTGAACACAACCACTCATGGTGACTACCATAAAGTTCCATTGAATAAAAAACTGAAAATAAATATGTTATCATGTTATACTTTGTGGCTGCTGTCCACTGTTATTACATTTTTTTTCAAAGGACCAAGTTCCTGAAATAGGCCTGTCCCCAGGAAATGAGGACTGATGGGTACTCCATTATAAAAAGATGACTACAAGAAAATATATTACATGGAGCTGCATATTAAGCAATACGTTTAAAAATATTCCTATATTTACCTAGGACATTTTGTTTTAAAAATGTACAAATAGAAGTATTCACTATCCTCAATAAATGTACTCAGTTATACTGACATTATCATGAATTTTCATATCTGGATGCCTTCAGCTGGTCACAGCACAAAGGCATCAAGTATAAAGTTTTTTGGCAGGATTCAGATGTGGACAAATAAAAGTGCCTGAATCAGAACCCTTAAAGTGGACCTGTAGCCCCAAAAAAATATTCAAAATCATATTTTATCACATTAGTCAAGCAAAATGAACACTAATTACACTATATAAATTATTTTAATCTTGTTTTCGTCAGTCTGGGAATTCATAATTATAGCAAGCAGATAGGGGCCATTTTGTTATTAAGGCAAGCCTTGCATCATCTCAGAATCTTGTTTGTGCACCAGAATGGGGGACCCGATGTCCATCCCCATGTCCTGGCTACAAAATTAAATGGTTAAGGGAACTGGGGGAATGTGTGGGGAGCAGTGGCATCTAGGAAGTGCTGAATGGAAAGTGAAAGTAATTATCTGCCCCGCCTCTATGCCTAAGGCATAGAGGAGTGGCAGACAATATTTGATTGACAGTTGAGATTTTTAAATGAGCTTAAAACAGCTATGAATGCTTTAATAAAAATTTGAAATTGGATTTCATGTTTAATTTGAAAAGGACTTTTATTATACAGATTTTTGTTTAAACACCTGAATTTGCTCATTTGCATGTGCAAATTAGAATCCAGATTTAGTAGGGATCCAGCCAAATACTCCAGAAAAAGTGAAATACAAAGAGGACTCAAAACTTAACTGTTGTTTTCTACCAGTTTCACTGAAACCTTATTCAAACAGACCAAAGGAAAAAACTTTCCAGGTTAATACAGGACAGTTGCCACTCCTACCTGGTACTGTGTTGTGGCATCCACTGGGAATCTACCTGCCCCTGGAGCAGGGCAACCATTAAAGGACTCTGCGGCACTGGTTTTACTTCCAGCTGTGAAAGTAACTACAGTAACTCATGCTGGGCTTGACCATGTGTATCGAGGAATGGGGTTGTGTTCCCTCAGAGAGGAATTCCTTGAGCCTGCATTTTTATTGGGGCGATTTAAGTAAAATTCAAAATGAAAAATTACCTTCCCTTTTCCCAAAACAAATTATGTATCTGTGTGGCTATTCTGATTTCTGTGTTATGGGAAGCTCCTTCTCGGTGGGTTGTTTTCTTTTAATGTCAGAAGGATACTTATTAGGGATGGCGCGAACCGCGGAAAAAATGTTCGCGAACATATTCGCAAACTTGCGACAAAACGCGCGAACGGTTCGCGAACGTCGCGAACCCCATAGACTTCAATGGGAAGGCGAACTTTAAAAGCTAAAAAAGACATTTCTGGCCAGAAAAGTGATTTTAAAGTTGTTTAAAGGGTGCAACGACCTGGACAGTGGCATGCCAGAGGGGGATCAAGGGCAAAAATGTATCTGAAAAATCCAATAGTCGCAGCCACTGAAGCACAGAAAAAATATGCCATATAAATGCTGAAAATAGTCGCAGCCACTGAAGCACAGAAAAAATACAGGTCAATGTATGGCAGTTGTTTGAAGAACAGTAGATTTATTTACTAGCCAGCAAAGCTACCTAACCTAAAATGTCCCTCAAATCCCTGCAGACTTCTGTCCCTCCAATACAGAGCAGTATCAAGCAGATTACTAGCCAGCAAACTTTCAACTGTCCCTGAAATCACTAACAGGCAGCTCTCTCCCTACACTAACTCTTCCAAGCAGCACAAACAGACAGAATGAAAAAATGCTGCAGGGCTTCAGTTTATATATGGAAGGGGAGTGGTCCAGGGGGTGTGGGGGTGGTCTAGGAGGGAGAGCTTCCTTATTGGCTGCCATGTATCTGCTGGTCTGGGGTGAGAGGGCAAAAAAAAGCGGCGACTATGCGCGAACCCAAAATGGCGAACGTCGCGCGACGTTCGCGAATATTCTGCGAGCGCGAACAGCGGATGTTCGCGCAAACAAGTTCGCGCGCGAACAGTTCGCGCCATCCCTAATACTTATATACTGCCGCCCTTAAAAGAGACAATAGGTATTTCCTCAAATACAGAATTATCTTTAAAGCAGAACCACATTCATCTTTAAAGAAATTATCAAAACTCATCAAAAAGATCAATCGTACATATATCTGCATGGGACGGATGCAAATGGAGAGAGGTATCCTGACCCTTTAATACTGATATCAAGCTGGCAAGAAAAGATGTTAGACCGGTTTTTGGAACAGAATATACCAAGGTTAGACTTTATATATGAAATGAAGTAGCACTAGCATTTTCTGGAGCATGATGCAACACTGGGTGTATATTGTCTGAACCTGTCTGAATTTGCCTATAAATGATAGAATAAGAAGCATTATACTCACATACTGTATTTTCTTAGCATTCATATACCAAGCTGATACAAGTCTGAAAATGCTTACTTTAAGGGGCGAATTTGTTGCATTTAAGGGATTTTGAGATGAGAGTTTTACATGTGTGTGCTTCATTAGGAACATATAAATCTCCAGTACAGCCTTTATTATGTGGGTAGAATAGAAGAAAAAAATCTAAAAATGCCCTTCTCCAAATTAAAACACAAACACAATTAAAACAGGAACAAAAAAAGCTGTACTAATTTAACACTGTTAGGAAACCCCTACTCCACTTCCCCCCAAAAACAACAATCCACTAAACCCCTTCCCTTTCCTATAAAGCATGCAAAATATTCCTAAATGTGAAAAGGCCACACAGTCTATTTATTGCATAACATAAGAAGCTTCTTTATTTTTAAATTGCTTTTATCCCCAATTCAAGAAAAAGGCCATGTAAAAAGCACAATTTTAAATGTATTCATGATTTTTTAAAAAAGATTATAAAATGATCAAGCAAAAAAAAGGTCAGAACTTGGCAGTCAAGTTTATGTTCAAGTTCTGAGAGTTGAGATTTTGCAGCCTCATTTAAAATAAATGGAGCAACGCGTTTTTTGTTTGCATTCAATTTTTTTACTGTGACTTTAGAGAATTGTTTTTCTTAAACTGTCATGGGAAAATGTTTTTTTTTTTTTAAACACATAAAATGTTTTTTTCAAAATGCATCAGTTAATAGTGCTGCTACAGCAGAATGAAAGCACTGAAATCCATTTCTCAAAAGAGTAAACAGATTTTTTTATATTTCATTTTGAAATCTGACATGGGCTAAACATATTGTCAATTTCCCAGCTGCCCCAAGTCATGTAACTTGTGCCAGCACTTTAGGAGGAAACTGCATTCTGGCAGGTCATGTGAATTGTGCTCTGATAAACTTCAATCACTCTTTACTGCTGTACTGCAAGTTGAAGTGATATCACCCTCTCCCCTTTTCCCACCAGCAGCCTAATAACAGAACAATGGGAAGGTAACCAAATAACAGCTCCCTAACACAAACTAACAGCTGTCTGGTAGATCTAAGATCAATATTAAAAACCCATGTCCTACTGCGTTCCATTCAGTTACATTGAGAAGGAAAAACAAAGGCCTGCCAGAATGCAGTTTCCTCCTAAAGTGCTGGCACAAGTAACATGACTTGGGGCAGCTGGGAAATTGACAAAATGTCTAGCCCCATGTCAAATTTATAAACTGAATATAAAAAAATCTGTTTGCTCTTTTGAGAAAATTATTTCAGTGCCGACTGGAGCAGCACTATTAAGTTATGTGTTTTTTAAAAAAAACATGTTTTCCCATGGCAGTATCCCTTTAACTAGATCATGGTGACTGTAGGAACTGCATCCCCTTTCCAGCTTCAGCTTCTTGGAATCCAGAATGTGCTCACATTAATGGAATTCATTCTTTTCTCTAAGGGGCCCATTTATTAAAATCAATTTTTTTTTCTGGTCCAGGTTTTTAGGGGAGAAAAAAACTAGAATTTTTAGAGATTTATCATACCCCAAAGCTGCTAAAAATACAAATCTGAAAAAATTCCATCTTAAACCTGTCAAAGTTATGTAAGAGTCAATGGCAGATGTCCCCGAAGCTGTTTCTTGACATTGTGATCTGCATTGGATAATCTGAAAAATTCTGGGGTTTCGTCCAATAATGCAAAAAAATCAAGTTTTTTCAGCAAAACCTTGAATGTCAATTGTATGATTTGATACTCAATTTTGTTGTGACGTTTTGTCGCTCCTATTTTTTCGAGAAAAAATATTGATAAATGAGTTAATATTGTGTAAGGGAATTTGGTGGGATTTGTTTTCCAAAAAAAATTAGATAAATTCAAGTTTTAGAAAACTTGCCTCTACCCACAAGGAAACTTCAGAAAACCGAAGCGACACATATGCCATCCTGCCATCAAGAATGCCAATCAAGAAGGCATTTAAGGGAGATTAGTCAACCGCAGTTGCGAAAATGTATCACTTGTCAACTCATCTCCCCATCTGCCACCACCCTAATTGTACACCGTTTCCAGTGCCACTAGCTGCCATATAACCCAAAAACATAATGGATATGCCCCTATTCTTTTTATCAAATGATGCTCCTTTTTTCACCAAACAAACCTTTTGTGATTAGAATTCACAGGACTTGTTTCCAGAATGGCTTGTCTAGATGCTGTTTTGCTAACCTGAGATGTTGATGTTAGTGATGAGGTTTCAGGTAAGGCTTCCTCCTGATGACTCTTCCATGGAGATCATGTTTATTCTATAAATGCTGAACTGTGGAAAGTGTAATACCACTCCTGTGTCAACCAAAACTTCCTGCAGGTTATTTGTAGTCATATGAGGGTTTGCCTTTATAGCCAGCATACAAACAATTGTTTCTTTATTTTTGATCTTGTCTTGACTTCCACAGTTCCTCCTAAAGGGCAAATAAATGGTGGAAAACTGTTTCCCCCACAGGAGGTGTACGTTAACAGAGTCTACACGCTTGTTGGAGAGAACACAACCATTTTGTGCACTGAGAGGGAGCTCTCAGTGCAGGCGGCAATATTTACACATGCAAATACGCATGCACTTAAAGTAAAATTATACCCCAAACAATGTATCCCTCAATAAATATATATTGCATAAATAGCTCATATATAAAACCCTGCTTAATCTAAATAAACCATTTTCATAAAAATATACTTTTTAGTAGTGTGTAAAATTGGGTAAACCTAAATAGAAAATTGTCATTTTAAGTACTAAGGGTTGTCCCATGGGATCATACAATTCACGGTGCACACAAACACACCTTAGCCAAAACATCGGTCAATTAATGGACTAAATTAGGTCTTTTACTCCCACATTTCTTCCTGTTACAGTTAGACCTGCAGTATTGTTGTTCACATGATCTCTCAGGCAGCACACAGACCATCATAAAATGGTGGCTCACAGAAAAAGTTCAGTATTTAATGATATATAATATATATATATATTCCAGATTGGAAGAATCCTTAATAGGCCACTTAATATTATATAAACTGTTGGTTAAGTATTCATGTTGGGGATATAGTTTTCCTTAAATGAGAAAACATTCTGGCTCAATCATATGTGCTTGTGTGTGATGTCATACCCATAATGAGCAAATTTGTGTCCTAACATTACCCCATCCCCCCCCCACCCACACACACACACGGGGAGCTCCCTGGTATGGTGGCATAGTGCTTGTTGGAAGCTTTCTTTTCACAAAATGTTAATGTTTCCGGAAATTGTGAGCAGGAAGTGTTTTGCAATCTTTTTATAGCCTTCCCATGCTATAGCCTCCGGTTAGCTTCATTTTCAGATCCTCATTTTCAGATTGCTTAGAGGAGCCCATGTTTGGGTGTTAGATATTTTTTTGAAGTGGGAATTTGTTAGCAGGTGCCAACTGCTAATGCCATTTAAGGCCTAATGAGGCTATTAGGACTAGGGAGCAATGCCAGTAGTATACTTCATTTGGTTAGCCTCAGTTCTTCATGATTTCTAGTTTCTAGTTGAGTAATGATGGGGTGATATAAGATGCCTGTCATGTTACCATGTGGTTGGCTGGTGGCTGGTGCTTTAGTGGTACCAGATGGTCTTTGAAGGGACTGTATACTCATGGAGAGTGTTCCTTGTTTATAGTCCTTGTTTAACCACTTTTGCAACTATTCAGTGCAGAGCCCCTTTGTGCTGTTGCAATGCTAAGATATACTAAGACTTTATTGCAGTGTATTGCAATCAGTTCAGATGTGGTAACTGCATGAACGTAGAATTAGTATCCCAGCAGGAGGTGGCTTGACTATGACCAATATTACTATCGTTTCTGGTAAATGAGGAAATGAGCAAGTCCCTTGTTGTGGCAATGTGGACTTTTCTTATCTGCTGTATCTCTGGAACACAGACATCTACCCTTGATGAAACTGCTGCTCTAAGGAATTCAACCACTCAGCCGAGTCAAACTGAAATAAAAAATGGGGGAAGTCTATTAAACAGGAAAGCTTCTGCAGCCAGGAGTAGATAAGAAATCAAGATCACTGTCAACCGAATTTCATATATGACTCCCATATCTATTCTAACTCAAGCCTTACTCAAGCCTCACTCACTTAAATTCAGTATCCTGATTAATAATATTATCATTTATGTTAATGGAACAGCAAAATGTCACACCTTTCCTATAAAGACAGCTACTGCCATGTACAAGTCATGTGAGTCAGACTGGCCCACCGGCATACCAGGAAACTTTTGGCCTATTTAATGGCCATTCCCTATTTCCATGAGAACAAAGAGGCTAAATAGATTATAGTATGTAAAGAAAAGAGACTATGAGAATAGAGGCTGAGATAGGAGAAGATGAATAATAGTACTAAGAGTGGGCTCCTAGTCTAAGGCTTTCTTGCTGGGCCCCTCAGGGCCGCCATTAGAAATCACGGGGCCCCGCACAACAAAATTTTCGGGACCCCCTGGGGGCGCCCGCCCTAGCACCCAAGCCCTGCCCCTAATCCCCGCCCACTCCACATCAAAGTTAAAAGACCACACAGACATCAGCGCTAAAAACGTAACCCCCCCAAGGCTCCCTTATAAGTTAAAAAAAAATTGCCGCCCGGCCCCACCATTAAAAAGCATTGGTGCCAGGGCCCCTCATACAAGTTAAAAAAAAATTGGGGCCCCAAAAAAATATATTTTTTTTAAAAATTGGTGGTCAGGCCCCCCTGACAAGTTAAAAAAAAATTGGGGCCCCAAAAAAATATAAAAAAAAAAAAATTGGTGCAGGGGCCTATAGAGTATTAAAATAAAAAATTGGTGGCCAGAGGATTAAAAAAACAAAACAAAAAACCACATTGGTGTCAGTAGAATTGAACTCGTGGCTTCAGGACTTAAATTATAGCTGTTTTTGTGACTTCGGGTATTTTCGCCGCTTCAGGACTTCAGTGTTGGCTCCTTTCGTGACTTCGGGTCTTTCCGCCTCTTCAGGTCTTCGCAGGATGTTCGGCACTTCCGCATTCAGCCGCAGGACTTCGGGAGCACTCGCTACTGCGCTTGTAAGGGGGGCCCGGCTCTTTGAAGATTGCTGCCGGGCCCCCCTTCAGCCCCGGGACACTTGTCCCCGCTATCCCCCCCCTGATGGCGGGCATGGGGCCCCTGGTCTAAGATTTTTAGGTGGGCCCCTGGTGTCCCAGTCTGACACGTGCCTAAGAATTTGAATAATAGAATAGAATAGATAGAAGGGTACCTTTAAGGCAGTGACTTGCCCCAATTACTTTGGCCCAAAACAGTAGATGAGGAAGCTTTCTAAAATACATGCTTAAATTCTGCCTGAAACAAGCAAATCATAGCTATGAGTAACTGTTAAGGCATCAATGACCTGTAAAGGTCCTATAGGCAAACGTATGCCAGTATACTTGTATTTTGGCTGCTTTACACTGGATGTGCTCCTCAGAGGTAGCTCATACACATTCACCTATTTTATAGACGGTTATAGCTGCACAGTCAAAGCCAAACTATAGTATAGTGTTATAGTAACACTTTGAAATTATATTTTCTCCATTCATACAGCAATCAGCCAGGACCCTTTTATTCAGGTTAGCATTTGCTTGTCACCCCCTCATTTTTCCATTTATTAATTAATACCACTGGGCCTGCCCATCACATGCCCACATCAGGCAAGAATTTTATTTTTCTTGGATTCTGCACGGTCAAGAGAGGGGGAAAAACGGTGCATGTGCATCAGCAGGTAACAGCAAGGAAAAAGATGGTGGCAGCAATGAATTGAAACAGAGAGTGCTTCAGCAGATAACTTCTACAGTAAGCTGGAAAATGAAAATGAGCTGGAAGGTACTAGATTATCATATAGCAGTTTTATTGCACAACTACCTTTCCTTCCCCAGGAAGGCAATAGAAGGAGAACATAATTATGCATGAGTGGAGATTTTAATAAAAATGCCAAATGTAATACCAAATGTAATACAAAGTCTAAATTCTAAAAATAAACATGTGTATTTTACAATGTCATATTGTTCCTTACCCAGTCATTTCACTATAAATGTTTATTGCAGGTAGTGCTTAAAATTTTTATTATTACACGTGAACTTTTTCTGCTGGGGGGGATGATGTGCTAATTTTTATAGACTGAAGCAGAGTTGAGATTATATCTTGTATCAGGGCAAAAAAAAACAGTAAAATATTGACACGCTTACTTTAAGGGGGTTTGCCAGTAGTTAGTGGCATACTTATACAGGAAGCAGACTCCATTGTCATCAGGGGGGCCTGGGGTACAGGGGGGGTTTCATAATATAGAAATCATCCATAACTCTCCTACATGAGGACGGCAGGGAGCTGGGGACAGAAGTAACCAGGAGGGCACGGGTAAGGGGAGTGGGTTGAAGTAGGATTAACTGTGCATGCCAGGTAGTGCCGAGGATTTTTTGGTGGGGGGGCTCCACTTACTGTAGTTACACCACTGCCGGCTACAGTAGAAACATAAAACTATAGATACATATGTCAAGAAGGCAGGTTCATAGCTTTTCAGAGAGCCATTATCAATATTGGGGTGGGAAGACCATCAAGTCAAATTCTCCAACACATTAATAGCAATATAATATTCCTAAACTACTGAAAGGAAGGAAGAAATGTTTCATGTACAGAGACTACAATGTTAGCGATATCTTTTCAAGCAAACCAAAGACTTATATGAAAGTATGAATCTAATATAACTCAAACATACAAATGATTCAGTATTAAAGGGGATAACCACCTTTAAATGTTACCTTTTATTGGTTTTTATTTGTAGTTTCTGAGTTATTTAGTTTTCTATTTAGAAGCTCCTTAGTGTGCATTTTCAGCAATCTGGTTGCTAGGGTCCAAATTACCCCAACAACCATGCATTGATTTGAATAAGAGACTGGAATCTGAATAGTAGAGGGCCTGAAATGAAAGATGAGTTATAAAAAGTATCAATAACAATACATTTGTAGCATTACAGAGCATTTGATTTTTTTTAAAATGGGATCAGTGACCCCTGTTTGAAATCTGAAAAGAGCCAGAAGAAGGCAAATAATTCTAAAACTATATAAAAATTGAAAAGTAACTTACAATTAGCCATTCTTTAACATACTAAGGGTGTTATTAACTAAAAATCAATTTATTCATTTTGGAGCAAAAAACGTGAATATTTTATATTTTTAGATTTGTTATACTCGATACTGCAAAAAGCCTGAATTCGAAAATCCGCCATCTCAATGGATAAGTCAATGGAAGATGTCCCTATCCCAATTTGAAGATATCATGGTCTAGCCTGGGAAACTGGGCAACAAACTGGAAAATGAGGTTCATTGTTAATAAATGCAAGGTTATGCACTTTGGCAAAAATAATATAAATGCAAGTTATACACTAAATGGCAGTGTGTTGGGAGTTTCCTTAAGTGAGAAGGATCTTGGGGTTTTTATAGATAACAAGTTGTCTAATTCTGGGCAGTGTCATTCTGTAGCTACTAAAGCAAATAAAGTTCTGTCTTGCATAAAAAAGGGCATAAACTCAAGGGATGAAAACATAATTATACCTCTTTATAGATCCCTAGTAAGGCCTCATCTGGAGTATGCAGTGCAGTTTTGGACTCCAGTCCTTAGGAGGGATGTAAATGAGCTGGAGAGAGTGCAGAGACTAAGTGCAACTAAACTGGTTAGAGGGATGGAAGACTTAAATTATGAGGGGAGACTGTCCAGGTTGGGGTTGTTTTCTTTGGAAAAAAGGCGCTTGCGAGGAGACATGATTACACTTTACAAATACATTAGAGGACATTATAGACAAATATCAGGGGACCTTTTTACCCATAAAGAGGATCACCGCACCAGAGGCCACCCCTTCAGACTAGAAGAAAAGGACTTTCATTTGAAGCAGCGTAGGTGGTTCTTCACAGTCAGGACAGTGAGGTTGTGGAATGCACTGCCGGGTGATGTTGTGATGCTGATTCTGTTAATGCTTTTAAGAGGGGCTTGGATGATTTTTTGGACACATAATATCAAAGGCTATTTTGATACTAAACTCTACAGTTAGTATAGCGTTTGTGTGAAAGAGTGGAGGGGCGTGTGTATGTGTGTATGCTGTGTTTTAATTTGGAGGGTTGCACTTGATGGACTTTGTCTTTTTTCAACCCAATTTAACTATGTAACTATGTAACAAAGCCATAATAACTTCACCAAAGCAACAGAAGATAATAATCCCAAATAATTAAATACTCTAATGTCTATAGACTGAATCACTTAAGAGACCAAGGCATCAGGTTCTTGTGCAGCCTCAGGCTTCCCTTCCGTCTGCAAAAACAAGAGAGAAAAAAAAATTCCCACTGCAAATTAGTACGAGCAGAGGCAGTACACAGCGAGTCTGTGTGTGTTATACTATCCTGCCCCTTCCTTTGTCATAGCCTGTAAGCCAGTGCCAGCACAGCATGAGAAACAGGTATACAGAAAGGCTGAGATCATTAAAATTTGTGCCACAGCAGAGCACTCCCCCTTGAAGGCTACAGGACAGCCAAAAGACATTTGAGTGCGTATAGAGGAAGCAGCTGCACAGCAAGCACTTGTTTGTCTGCCGCTATTGGATACTCTTCTCTTAGATTGAAGCAGGTGAACAACAATGGTAAGTCATGCATGTGCAAGGCACACATCAAAAAGTCATATTCATGCTGCATAGTTACAAATACCTTTGAAAAGTAGTATGTTTCTTATAATAAGTTATACTTCTTTATTCTTTTTAGCTTATTAACATTCAAACTATTTACTAATCTACAGATGGAGCCCAGTTATTCCAAACAATTTCTCAGGCTTTTCCTGGGGGTTTATTTGATTAGAGTGCTGAATTTAATAAGGACCCTTTGGTAGGCTTATCCCAGAAAACATCAACATTATTTGAAACATTTCTAGAAAACAAGCCCTAAAACAGAAGCTATGACAAGATAACTACTGCATCTAAATTGTTTAGGATAGCCAGTGCTCCTTCTGTAGGTACGCTGTTTGTTCAGAAATGCAGAAGTATATTTGCTGTGAAAGAAAAAAAGGGAGTTTTAACGTCGTAGAGTTTATAAAGGGCCAGTTAAAGTAGAGAGAGCCATAAATGCAACAAAGAACATTAGACGTTGATGGAAACATGATAGATATTAAAATTTGAGTCCAAGGACTTCTTAGAAACCAAGGGTTATAAATATTTGAACATGACTGCAAGCGGTAATCAGGCACACCTGAAATATTAACATTGCTGCTGTTTGCTCTCACCCTAATGCCACTTTATCAATGTATTTTTGTATTGAAACCATAGAAATATGTGCAATATTCTATTAAATAAGGACCACATATGATTTAAGGGTTGAATATGTTTATTATAATGGGTTTATAAGCTAACCAAGGTCACAAAGACCTTACATGTGGGTAAGCAGTCTATTATATTTAAACAATGATGAAATCTATGGAGCATTGTATCCCTTGGGCAGAAATCACACCTAGGTGTCTTATGGTGCAGATCCTATACATATTCAAGAAATATTGGGATCTATTGTCCCCATTATGATCGTGGCTTGTTTGTAAAGGATTTCAAGGTACACATTCAGGAACACCCTGTGTTAACCTGTCGTGTGCGATCACTCCATCTTGTGCTGGGAAACTCTTTACAGAGTATCGCATATGAGACGCCATTATAGGGGAACCTGGGATGCGACAAAACTTAAAAGCAGAATTTAGCCATTTCTCGTAGTAGTACTGCACTAGAAATTGCTTTTGTATTGCTGAATTGCAGCATACCATTTAAATTCATTAGAACATAAAGGGATTGAAAAAAAAAAACCAAAAGGACATAAAATCAGGGTTTCATTGTATATTTTGCATAAAATGCTAGTTAACACACAACAGAGTAAGTTATCAGGCTTTGCGGGCTGGTAATGAGTTTTGCTCATTTTTGGAGGTTTACAATTGTGTTCCAAACTACTGTAGGTACATACAGTTCCACCTAGCACTGGGTGCAGCACCTACACTGCGCGTCTGATTCTGGGTGTGGTTCAAGACTGATTCTTATTGGTGTCATGTTATTCTTTTGCTGTATAAACTGTATATATGTACTCTCAGCAAGTCTTCCTTATTAAAGGTGAACTCCTGGCTCCATCCAGACCATGAAAATGAATACATTCTGCATAATGAATGTTACTCTAAGCAACTTTCCTAGTTTTTCACTATTTGTAAATGTTACTGCTGTTGAAAAGCAGCATCAGATTGCCTCTTCGTGGTTTCTTCTGACTGTTGAAACAATGAAGCAGATGCCAGCTCTCCTCCAGCCCAGACTCCATTTCCCAGAATGCCTTGCATGCTTCTTCACAGGTCTGTTGATCACAGAACATGAATGGCATTGTGGGAACTGGCGTCTCAGCTAGAGGAGAGCTGACGTCTACAACATTGCAAACAGCATGAGGCTTTATACAATATATTTATAGTGAAAAATGTGCCCTCCCCCCATTGTAAAATATAAGCATATCATATATGTGTGACTTATAATATCCTCATAATTTATTATAATTTATTATAATATACAAGTGAGTGACAGGAAATGACATAAATAAGCACTGTTAATAAGAATATAATTTACAGGCTGTTCATTACTATTTTGTATATATATGGGATTTTCTTTTTCCATCCGCAGGGGTATAATAAAATTTGTGATTTTTTTTTTTTAACAGTCTGATTTTGTACTAAAAAAAACTAATCTTTCGGATTTTTTGCATTCTGAGTTTATTACAGTAACATGGTGGATGTTTTTTAATTACATGCTGGTCCTCATACCTTGCGCATATATATATATATATATATATATATACACATTCACATACAGATAGAGAGAGTTCAGGCTATGCAATACACATGGCACATCATTCATGGCACTGGGGAAAAGGGTGTGACTATGTGCAGCAGATGCCACAATTAAGCTGTCTTCATCAGCCTACACAAAAAAATTGTAGACACCATTGGTCTGCATGGAATACTCTCCAGCATAATCATATTATTGAATGTTAAGACCCTTAAACATACAGGGAAGATCACTTTTACAGAAACTCAAGCCTTGCGTCTTGTCACATTTTATATGTGCTGTCTGGAAATGACAGTTTAGGGTTGGGCAGTTTGATCCTGCTATTTGATCCAGCACACCTACACCATCCCCAGGGCAAAGCTGAACAAACAAGTCCGCTCTGTTTCAGACTGCTGGGGAATCTGGCTGATTGTCAGAATCTTACCTTGTACTCTCGTAGGTTTATGTTCAAAGCAAACATGTCTCCAGCAAGACTGGAAGCAACATCAAAAGCTCCATTTAGTATTATAAAGTGTGCAAAAGAGTGCACCCTTGCTTGTGCCCATCTCCAGTTGTGCTGTATAGGGATGCAGGAATCAGGATTCAAGTTTTGCAGTATTTAGATTCAGCTGAATGCTTAGGGTTCGGTTTGGCTGAACACTTATAAGAGGCAAGGGTATTTCATTTGGCAAAGTGAAACATGGTTCATAATGTAATAGCATTTAATTTTTGTGAGGCACAAGCCTATTCACTTTCAACTTTCCAAAACAATCATTAAGTGGAAAATGGGAAAGAGTGGCATAGGAGTGGAATAGGAATTGAAAGAATGAAAGAGAAATAAGACAAACAACTCTACAGATGCCAGTTCAGTCCCACAAGACAGAAATAAGAATCATACCTCCAAAGGATATAGTCATTAGATATAAAATGTTTTTTAAAAACAAATTCAGACAATTTCAGACATCAGTTTGAAACAAAATCAGTGATTTATAATTAATTACCATGATGGCAAATGATAAACGAGACACACCCTTTTCACTCGTTCTACGCAGCACTATGCCCATATCATGTCATTACCCACCATTAAACTCACTCGATTTTTAAGAACATCCAGAACATATCACCTTTTGATTTTGTTGTTTATCACAAAAAAATATTTAAATATTTCTGTGGTTTTCAGAATTTTTTGCTACATTAGATTGTGCCAGTGAATCTAACACAGTTATTTGCTTGACATTTCCACCTGGGCAGTATATTAAATATTGTAAATCTTATGCTTGATGTCCATGTAATTAATAAGGAAGACGTACAAAAATAAAGAAAACCCTATTGTTATTGTACGTGCAAATTTTATTCAATGCAATGGTGCCGATTCAGGGAGGGGCTGGAAAGAGAGATATCTGGAGGGCTAAAATGGGCGGGAGGTATATATATATATATATATATATATATATATTTATGTTGGCATAATTCATATTTGGTATGTGCATTACTTCCTTAAAAGGCTTAGGGCATTATAATTGGTATAAGCCAGTCTGCATACTACAAAAAGTGGAAAAAAACCTAATACAGTTTTGAGAGCAGTTTACAAAGTGCTATTTCATACTATTTATTGTGTAGTAATTACTGTCTTTATTATTGTTATGGTATATCACTGAAATTCTAACTTAAGACTTAAATTAGTGTCTGTCTGGAGAAAGATTACAACTCAATGTTTCGTCCCTTATGTATTAAGCTAAGAGCATATAAGAGACAGTCAATGGGCCCTGGTGCTTATTGTTGCTATTAAGGTTTTTCCATCATATCACAGTGAATCTGCAAATGTTGGAAATCCCAGGTAAACTAAATTACATCCTGAGAAAGTAATGATATTTTAGAGATCCCTATTACTTTGTGGCCACCTAATAAGTGAACCCATCTGCAGGAGCAGATTAATGTCATGAGTAGTGCTCTTCCACCTCCCAACCCACTCCAAAACCCACACAAGTTCTACCTTGACTTGTCCAAGCTCTGCCCCCAACCTTCCCAAACCAAACCCACTTTCAATGACACCAACTTGCAACTGTAAGCCCTAAAAAACCATCAGGGTTCAAAAGAACCTTTGCAGTGATGAAACAGAGTAGGAGATATGAGAATGGAACCACAGATGAGGACACACTTAAAGGAAAACTATACCCCCCGGACAATGTAGGTCTCTATAAAAAGATATTGCATAAAACAACTCATATGTAAAACCCTGCTTCATGTAAATAAACCATTTTCATAATAATATATTTTTTCAGTAGCATGTGCCACTGGGTAATTATAAATAGAAAATTGCCATTTTAAAAAATAAGGACAGTCTCCTGGGCTCATGTGATTCAACGGTGCACACAAACATACCAACAAACTATAAAGTTAGGTCACATGAGCCAATTAACAGGCAGAGTTGTGTCTTTTGTTTCAACACTTCTTCCTGTTACAGTTAGAGTTTAAATATTTCTGGTCAGGTGATCTCTGAGGCAGCACACAGACCATCATGAAACGGTGGTTCAAGGCAAGAGATGTAAAAGAGCAATATTTACTTCATTATATACCAGTTTGGTAAGATTCTTTAATATTTGATATAAACTACATGTTGCTCAAATATTCATTTTGGTGGTATATTTTTCCTTTAAATGGCCTGTGGTCAGGACTGCCATCTATGGTAAAGACTGGACTCAGTACAATATCCTTGAAAAGTCAATGGTGGCTGAACATGGGCAAAACACAGTGATATGCAGTGATATAATATGGGGTAGATTTATCAAAATGTCACTTTAGATTTTAATAAATAAAAGCTCACCCACGCTCTATTCATTCCTATGGGACTTTTAGAAGCATATTTATCAATGGGTGAAAATTAGAACTCACAATTTAATAAATGCACTTCCAAAAATAGGAATGAATAGAACATGGGTGAGTTTCTATTTATTAAACTGTAAACTCACATTTTGACTACCTCAGTTGATGTGCAGTAAAAAAAAAAAAGAAATGTATTTAGAGAGAAAACATCCTAAATGTCTATAAATAAATAGAAAAAAGCCTTATATGTTTCATGCCTCAGCAGAGCACTTGCCTATGACTGCTAAGGCATGCCATTTGTAAGGTTTTTTCTTTGGATACTTGAGATACATAAAACCTTTTGTTCCTGTCAGTTCAACTGATATGGTCGAGATTTTAGCATCTGCCAAGAATTATCATTTTCCTTAAGGTGCTTGTTTGGGTGCCATATTGTAGAGGTGCAAAGACAGGAACAGTGAATAGAACCCTAGCACAACAAAAAGATGGCACATGGGTAGGAGACAAGCATTGTGTTTCCCTTTCCAGAGAATCTGTATGCAACCCTTTATGGAAAGCAGAGTGACTTCAAGTGCCAGAATCCATCGCTTCAAAATGGAAAAAAATTGGGTGGCATGATATTTTGAGTTGGGAAATTTGTTCCTATGAGATAGACCTCTATAGTTTCCTTTCAATCTGTGGAATCAAGAATACCTGTATATATATATATGCAGTTCAGATTTTCAGTATTTTTGTACCTTTCCTACATCAACCAAACTGAATGAACTCATGTAAAAAAGGAAAGGTTTTTTTTAAATGGTTATACTTAACTTAATATGGTCCTTACTTCCAATAGTTCACAGCAGCCACTGTCACTGAAAAGAAGATCTGGAGAATGCCCTAATAGCTTAGCTATACCTGCTTTGTTAGGGTAGTGGCCACCGGGGAGATTTGTCACCCACAATTATCTATGCACAACTGCATGCAACAAATCTGCCGAAAATGTGTCTCCATTGGAAATAACGGAAATCTCTGGTGGTAAAACCAATGTATCACAAAGTTTCCTCCCAAGGCACATTCCCACGACTTTGGGAGAATGAAGTAATGCATTGGTTTTAACGCCAACTATTTAAGTTATTTCCAATGGAGAGGCATTTTCAGGAGATTTGTCACCCGTAGTCATGCATTTTTGTCACAAATCTCCCTGTTGGCCATGGCCCTTAATCGCCAGCGATAAGTCTCTGCTTCTGTGGGTGACTAATCTCCTGTAAAAGCTTTCCCACCGGCAATAATGTGACTGGCTGGTTGTAAAACCCATGTGTCTCTTCAGTCTTCCAAAATTCCAAATGTCCTCTTGAGGAAATTTCAATCAATTTTGGGAGACTGAAGGGACAGCCATTCAGATTATTGCCGGTTAGAAAGCTTTTATAGGAGACCAGTCACCCACACAGCAGAGATTAATCGCTGGCAATTAATCTCCTGGTTTGCCATTGTCCTTATAGTACACATATAGTACCTGTTATAAAGAATGCTCAAGACCTTGGTGTAACGGCATAGTATAACCTCATATGGGGGTCTTTCCATGTATCTTAGTTGGGATCTGTTTTTTTTATAACAGCAAAAAAGGAACTACATTTACAATTTGATTAGAATGGAATATTATTATTATTAACATGTATTTCTATAGCGCCAACATATTTCGTAGTGCTTGGAATAGATGGGCGATGACCTTGCAATTTATGGATAATAGGTCTGTTTCCAGATAACAGATCCCCTTCCTGTAACCTATTGCAACCATCTATGAGTGTCATTAATGCGGCGTGTTTGTTGGCTACCCCTTCCTACTTGCTTTTTGGCAGGGATTGTTAAGACACGCTCACTCCATTTTAAAAGTTAATGATCACTTTTATCCCAGACTAAAACCAGCCTCACACATCATTCATTATTGCCTACAAGATGTTGCGGAACTTCACTATCTATCTCCTTTAAAAATAAGTCCCCTTGCTATGAATTTAAGGTTTAAAAAACACCTTTAATACAATACAACATGAAGCTGTGCATTTCTTTATGTTAAGCACTGCATATATAGTAATATGACATTGTGAGCTCGGATTTTATTTGCCTTCAAAGCAATGGTATTGTCCATGCATAAAATATAGATGGCAATGAAGTAAAATGAGCTGTGTGTCTGGAAGGCAGCATACAACACACTTTCCAGCTATGCTATTGCATATTCTCTTAGTGACGGCTTCTTTAGACAGACAGTTGTCATGTGGACAATTGTAAGCTCCAAACAATAAAGAGCTTTCATTTATCAACTTGTGTTACACACGGGCATAGGCAAAATTACACAAAGAACCTCAGGAATGTTGGTCTGGTATGGGATCCTTTATCCAGAAAGCTGTTTTCCAGGAGGCTCTGAATTACAGGGAGGTCTTCTCCCATAGACTCAATTTTATACGAAAAATCGAAAACTTTTCTAAATTATTTCCTTTTTCTCTGTTATAATGAAACAATACCAATATACTTGATCCAAACTAAGATAAAATTAATCCTTATTGGAAGCAAAACCAGTCTATTGAGTTTATTTAATGTTTATATGATTTTCTAGCAGACGGGGAGGCCCATTTAGCTCAAAGGTCTGATTTCGAATTCATGTGAATTTTTTTTTTAATTCAAATATACTCACACGTGACAGGGAAGAAAAACACTAAATGGCTAATACTAGAGCAAATGGTTCCGACCCTAAATTTGAATCGTATTAGAAGTGTATTTGATTCATACGAATTGAGTTTTTCTCCAAAAAAAAAAAAATTGAATGTCAGGAAGGCTATTAAAATCTCTAAACATCTCTGCCATTGACCTGTACATGAACTCGGCAGGTTTTAGCAGTGGTGTTTCTGGGGCTGCCGCTGCCTGATTCAGCTGCCCCGATGCCCCCCCCATCGCACTTAAAAATCAGCGTCGGAGCGGGTCATAGGGGGTGGTATCGCTAGTGCATTGAGCGCAATTGCGGACCTGGGGCTTTTAGACTTGGCCTGATACCTATTGTGTAAGTTAGAAAATCCTGTGGGGTGAGGTCCTTATTGGTTTTGATGCAACCCTCTCCCAAAAAGTCTGCCTAGGCCTGTATTATACCCAGTGGAAAACAACTGGATCAATGGATTTGGTCACGCATCTGTATGACTAGCATGAACCTTGGGCAAAAATATACCTCGGCAATGTAGACTTTGTTGTGATGTAATCCAGGATCAGAGTGTAAATTGCACGTGGCTATTGCTCATGCAATAACTACCTAAAACATTAGAACAGTCACATTGGTGAATTAATTGTACCTTAAGGCTGATTGAATAAAAAATGGAAACAATTATGATAACTCATTCATATTGCGTGAAAACTACACCACACCTCATTCAGACTATAAGCTAGCAATTGCTAAAGGAACCCAGTTTTTCAAATTCAGCTAGTAGACATGCATGCTATAATAGAGAGCAGGGAGGTGTGTGAAAGGATTTTATTTAGATACAAAGACAAATGCAATAATTTCCAAAGCAGCATTTTCCTAAATACTACCAGCACCAAGTGCTACAATAGTGCTAGTGGGAGCACTGGCAGATCACTTTTGTATGAAAATAAAATAATGTTTTTTGTTTGTTAAACATTTTTTGAAAATTGACAATAGGAAACAGTGATAAAGGTAAAGTAAAACCCAATGGAAAGATCCTCATACAGAAATATATGAGACAATTATTTGCAGAACTATGCTATACACTTTCCTAATATTATGAATGAGGAAAAAATGTTTGGCTAATTTTTGCAGAAACGACCAGTTGGTGCAGCTTTTCATCACCGGAGATTGTAAGCTTGGATTGAGCTTTCCCAGTATAATCATATTAAAATTGATATAATAAGAGATATTATAGATAAATCTACAAGGAGATTAAAAAAAATTGTTTAAACCAATTTAAAATCTATAAAGACACCATGTTTAAACCTGCAGCCAGTTGGAAATACAAAAAAAATCAATTGCCAAAAGATATGGACTATCCCAAAGTATAGGATTAGTTCAAAACAAGGGGTTGGTCCATAATAAAGATGAGTTGGATACAATTGATATTGAGGAGGAAAACTGGACAAAAATTATTTTCCTTATACAGGTATGGGATCTGTTATCCAGAAACTCACTATCCAGGATTAAGGGACGGCCATCTTCCATAGACATTTTATCCAAATTTTTAAAAATTAAAAAAAAACCCAACAGTTAATCCATGTTGGAAGCAAAACCAGCCTATTGGGTTTATATTTACTGTTTAAATGATTTTCTAGTAGACATAAGGTATGAAGATCCAAATTACAAAAAGATCCCCTAATCCAGAAAAACCCAGCTCCCGCAAATTCTGGATTCCAGAAAACCCCAGGTCCCATAGCAGTATCAATGAGAAAATGATGTCTTATGCCAGGCATGTCCAAAGTCAGGCCCAGGGGCCAATTGCAGCCCGTTTTCAAATTTATACTGGCCCCCAGCCTTAAACAAGGAATCCCCCATTCATGGCCAGGCCTGGATTTGTGGAGAAGCCTATACCAGGGCTTAGGGTGGCCTTATAGCTCAAGCCAAAACATACTACTCGCTCAGTTTAAAAACTGTGGTATTTATTTTCATAAACATTGGCACCCAACTGTAAAACCAACCCAGGATCCGGTTGAGCAGTGCCTTCAACCTTCTTACTGCGGCAGCTGCGTCACTGGTAGGGATGGCGCGAACGTCGGAAAAAAAGTTCGCGAACATATTCACGAACTTGCGTCAAAAATGCGAATGGTTCGCGAACGTCGCGAACCCCATAGACTTCAATGGGAAGGCGAACTTTAAAAGCTAAAAAAGACATTTCTGGCCAGAAAAATGATTTTAAAGTTGTTTAAAGGGTGCAACGACCTGGACAGTGGCATGCCAGAGGGGGATCAAGGGCAAAAATGTTTCTAAAAAATACATTGTTGACACACCGCTGCGTTTTGTGCTGTAAAGGGCAGAAATCACACTGCGTCACTCAGGTGATGTTTCTGGACACGGAATGTGAAAAAGCTCACACAGCTACGTGGCACTTGGTTAAAGACTGGGCAAACAATGCCTACAAGGTCAACGTATACACTACTACAGCGGTGGATACGGATTATGGAAAATATTATTGCTGCTTGAAAAACGTCACTCAGGATGGTGTTTCTGGAGACGGTATTATTATTGATATTTAGACAGAATGTGAACAAGCTCACACAGCTAGATGGCAGTTGTTTGAAGAACAGTAGATTACTAGCCAGCAAACTTACTATCAACTGTCCCTCAAATCACTAACAGCTCTCTCCCTACACTAGCTCTTCCAAGCACACACAGGCAGAATGAAAAAACGCTGCAGGGCTTCAGTTTATATATGGAAGGGGAGTGGTCAAGGGGGTGTAGGGGTGGTCCAGGAGGGAGAGCTTCCTGATTGGCTGCCATGTATCTGCTGGTCTGGGGTGAGAGGGCAAAAAAAAAGCACCAACTAACGCGAACCCAAAATGGCGAACGTCGCGCGACGTTCGCGAACATCCGGCGAGCGCGAACAGCCGATGTTCGCGCGAACAAGTTCGCCGGCGAACAGTTCGCGCCATCCCTAGTCACTGGATTAGGCGCTAGTTCCTGCTGGAGGTAGCCACGGAGCTGTGCTTGCACTGCAATCACCTGCAATTTAAAAGCTCAGGCTACACAGCCACAGCAATCGGGGACACAGCTACAGTACCATATTTCAGGAAATCTTACAGTTGGCAGGTTAAATGGTTAATAAGGTAAATTAATATTAAATACTGTATCTGGTCTATGGACTACAGATATCATTTGCTAAATATGTTAAATAATGGTTCAAAAAATGTCAGGCTGAATGGTCGGCCCCCACACATTTTCAACTCACCAAATCTGGCCCTTGTAGCAAAAAGTTTGGACACCACTGACTTATGATGAAGTCATTTAGAAAACGTAACAGAGCAAGTTTCCTTTGATTTACACAATGGCTCAAATTCCAACAGATTGTAGATTTTTTTTTTTTTTTTAATTGTTGTACATCTCTGCATAAACTTTATTTATTCAATATTTTCTATCTATCTTAGGATATCCTCTCTCTTATAAAAACATCTTTCTATAAGTATAGTTTAAAAAGTAAATGATAAGTGCTTTTAAGTATGAGTAACACGTCAAAAATGAACATGATTCATTTGAACTGAAATATTGCGTTTGCTATTATTTTAGGGATCTGCAGACATTTTAACATTCAGCCATAAGAAAGCCCCACCCAGTCCATTGTGCTTCAGGTAATTTAAATAATTAGGAAAATCAATATTGACTGCCTATACAGGTATTTGGTTCTTTATCCAGAAACCCATTATACAGAAAGCCCCGAATTACAGGGAGGCCATCTTCCATAGACTTAATTTTATAAATGATTTATTTTGCCACTATAATGATAAAACAGTATTTTATAAGATACACTTAGGGGCAGATTTACTTAGGGGCCGAATTTTCGAAGTGAAAAAAAAATGGACCTAGGTCCCTTTTCGATCGAATAAAAAATTGTTCGATTCGATCAAACGATTCTCCTGCAAAATTCTTCTAATTCTGGGAACTTAGAAAATTTTTCAGGACAGGTTCTATGAGGTCCCCCAAAGGCTAAAATGGCAATTCGGCAGCTTGCGAATAGTCATAGTAGAAGGATTTTTAAAGGGCAAGTACTATTCGAGGTGGCCCAAAATTGAATTTCTAATTTTATGTTCTATTTTATGTTTACTGCCCCTTAGAGGCACATTTATCACAGGTCAAATTTCTAATTCATGTGAGTTTTTAAAAACTCCCCTAAAAGCTCATAAATTTGACCAATTGAAATTTATTTTAAAAAAAAATTTAAACTCGGATAAATCTAATCGAACTGAAAACTTGAATCAAATTCGAAAATGAATTTGATACGAATTTGAAAAATTCGATTCTAGTTTTTTCTCCAAAGAAGTTTCGAAATTATACATCTGCACTAAAATCGTTGTTATATTTGGTTTACTTAATGATGATTATTTTTTAGTAGACTGACGGTATGGAGATCTAAATATCAGAAAGACCCCTTATTTGGAGAACCCCAGATCCAGAGCATTCTGCATAACAGGTCCCATACCTTTCATTTTCTTACATGCAACAGAGAAAACAGCCATTGCTACCATATAAAGTCAAAAGTAGGCTTTGTGCCTATTGCAGAGGTTCCTGTCAGATGGGCCGGATGCATAGTTTCCGGAAATGTGTTTAGAAACATTACAAAACCAGGCCATGTTTGAGCAATGATTTACATATTTATACAGCACTATAAACCTTCAACGACTTATTTAATATATCATTTTGTATTTTACTCCCAACAGCCCACCGGTTGCTCTTGTCTACTACCGCTTTTGCTTGTATATTAAATAACAACTTATGCAAGATTATTTTATAATATTTTTTTGGCCTTTTGTTTTGGGCCAGTTGCTTGGCTGACCTGTTCATGATCTCTGAACCAACTGAAACTTTTCCCAGAATTAATGCAGGGGTGCATTTGTGTTTTCTGCCACCCGAGGCAAGGTGGCTGGTGTAAATGTCTCATGGCTGAAAGTTCACTGGTTTTATAGGAAGAGTTAGGAAGTGTTGTATATATGCCAGGCATTACCCATGGCGTATGCACAGGACAATTATTGCACATTATAGGGTAGCCCCTCAGCCAGGGCCAGAACTAGAGGTCGGTTGAAGAGTCCCATGTCCAGGGTGCAATGATGGGAGGTGATTAAGACCCTAAACATGTGCCTCTTATGCCTCAAACTCCTGCCCTACTTATTAGGAAGAGTAACAGCAGAAGTGGTGGTGGAAAAAAGAGACAGAGGGTCAAATTCACTAAAGGGCAAAGTGGCTTATGCTAGAGTCAGCTTGCCAGAAATCACATTCGCAGGGACACCTCTACAGGTGTAGAGGACAATTTGCTAGCTAAAGAGGTTGTAACTCTTTCGCCAGAGTTTACTTCGTCACCTTAGACCAGGCAAAGTGATAAAACAAAGCTACATCTTCCTCAATCTTATGTCAGTGACATCATATCCTATACGCCGAAAATACATTAAAGTTGTAAAAAAACGCTGGCGACTTTTCTTTTTTTAAACCGGATAGCTTTCAAAAGTCTAAACTATTTAAAAAAATGTATGTGTGGAACTAATTTGATGGGCATGCCACATTTGGTTAACGGTAGGCTCATGTCAAGGGCATTAGCGGATCTCCTCTGTCTTTATTGGATATATGCTTGTGTGCACTTTATCAAACATATATCCAATATATGTTTGTGTGCACTTTATCAAACATATATTGGATATATGTTTGATAAAGTGCACACAAGCATTTGCACCAACATTACTATTAAAGACATCCATACAACTTTAATATACCCACCCTATTCAAATTAACCTAAGCGTAGGAGTGCTAGTGAAGTTTCACTACACAGAAATGAATGGAGCATCAGTTTGCTTTAAAATGCTTGAACTGCAAAAAGTTGCCAGCGTTCAGTGCCAAGGACGTAACTTTGCATTTCAGTGAGTTAGTGTAGTGGACGTGGTGACAAATTTGCACCTGGCGAAGTGGAGCGGAGTGTGGCGAAGCAGTCGCTGGTGATTATTCTCCCTTTAGTGAATTTGCCCCATTAGCTGAAGAAGAGGCACTAATCAGCAACTGCATTGTGGGTAGTTTGAGAGGAAAGCAGGGTTGGGGTATTGGCAGGGCCAGAACTAGGGGTAGGCAGAAGAGGCACCTGCTAGGGTGCAATGAAAGGGGGGGGGGG
>CM044439.1:41951630-41971573 GCA_024363595.1 Xenopus borealis | reverse complement strand
ATTGTTGTAACAAAGAAGAAAACTGGAGGTATTCAATAGTGTGTTGATCTCCGTGAAACTAATAAAGCAGTTGTTATGGATAATCATCCCTTGCCACACATAGAGAAATATTGTGCATAGGAAATCTTCAGTGTATTACCCACAAGCAAATGGAGAAATCAAGCTGTACAGAAAGTCCTATGTATGCACAGTGACACCCGTAGGCCATTTGTATAAACACCACAATTACCTTCGCAGATTTCTTATATACTGGCTATATTTTTCTTTGTACAGATTTAAACATCTTTGAACTAATCCCAGTTCAGTTAATTTTTTTAAACACCAATGAGTAAAATGATGGATTACCACATTTCATTACCTGTGCAAACATTCTGCCTGGAGTGCAGGTAAGTATTGAGAAAGGTAGCAGCCCTGAAGGTGTGTTGAGGTGGAAAGAGGACGCTGAAAAAATGCTTTGTAGTCATGCTATGTAGTGCTATCAACTGATCATAAATAGCAGCTGGCAGGAATGCTAAACACTGCCATCTGGTGATAAAATAAAAATTTTTGGGAAGCCTGTTGGCAGTAGCAAGTAACATTTGCCCAGAAAAGCCTGTAAATTTGCACCTGGGCATTTACTTGGACAATCTTAGTTTCTCAACTTGCTTTATTGGAGCAGTACCCCTGTCCAGGTGAATGCCCAGGTGCCAGGTTGCCCCACAGATTACCAGGGGCAGCAAAAAGCAGCTTCTGGTAACATTAAGAGACAAATGTCTGGTTTTCAAATCTGAAATTCAGCTCTTCTAGTTCATATAGCACAATTCTGCTCTCTGCACTAGTGACGGGACCCCCACAAGCAGTGAAATGGTGAGCCGGGGGAAAGAAGCAGCGAAGGACTCTGCCCTTTGCCTGTTTCTCTTTTACTGATCAAAAATCCAATCACTTTTACTGCCCAGGTGAAAATGTATCCATTGTTAGAAAGCGAGCCCTACTGTTGATGACAGACAGTTTTGGACTGGGCCCTCCATGGCCCACCAGGATTGCGACTGAAGGGCTCTTCCCTGCACTTGAAGTCCATCCTAAACTCCCCCCAATGACCCAACCACATGCCACTTAACTCCTCCTATGAAAGTTAGGGCCTACTGGGTTTTACCTGGTGTCCTGGCTGCCCAGTCTGATGATGATGACAGATATTGCTCAAGAATCTGGCTGCCATAGACAGTGCATTTACTCTTCAAATTGTAAGGATACAACGGAAGAGCACTACGGGGTTTAGGCAGTTTTAATGGGAGTTTGCAGAGTTGTCAACCAGTCACGCAAAGCACACATGACTGGAAGTGAAATGATTGCCTCTGAACTTCTACCTCATTGTTGTATAGTATGTGAGAACACCTGTGTAGAGAGATATATCAGAGGAGTAACACTAACAAGAGTGCCAGTGCTGGGAGGTCTGTACTACTACAATTGTCATAATAAATTATTTCATGTTTTGTTCAATACATCAGAGGAACATATATTTGAAGACAACCAAAAATATACATACTATAGTTCCATTTACTTACATCAATTTTGGTCAGTTTGCAAACGTTTAAAGCATGTTTTATTTAAACATCACAGAATCAATAACCTTAATAGGCATAGAGTAGAAGATCAAACTTTTTTTCACTAATTTGATGGACATCACGTTAACAGACAAATGTAACCTTACAGTTTTCCTGTGATTCATATTCCAGTGAATATACACCATTTATTCAATACAGTATCAGAAAAATAGATTTCCTGTGCACACCCTATGTTCAACTGTGTAAAAATCTGTACATCCAGGGGTATAACTACAGAAGAAGCAGGCCCTGTGGCTGCTGGGGAGCCCGAGAGTTATAGGGGCCTATGAGGCCCTAATTCAGTGATCCGCAACCAGTAGCTCGCGAGCAACATGTTGCTCTCCAACCCCTTGGATGTTGCTCCCAGTGGCCTCAAAGCAGGTGCTTATTTTTTAGTTAATGGCTTAGAGGCAAGTTTTAGTTGCATAAAAAACAGATGTCCTGCCAAACATTCTCTCCTGTAGGCTGCCGGTCCATATAGGGGTTACCAAAAAGCCAATCAGAGCTCTTATTTGACACCCCCATGGACTTTTTCATGCTTGTGTTGCTCTCCAACTCTATTTTAAATTTAAATGTGGCTTACAAGCAAAAACGTTGGGGACCCCTTCCCTAATTCATAATTTCAAAAATTTTTCGAAACACAGGTCAAACTCTTGACATGTTGGGGGCCTGAAAAATAATTTGCTATGGGGCCCAGTAATATCTAGTTGCGCCAATGCATAATCTAATCTATACATTCATACAGAGCTTCAAAACATCTCAGCTGGTACAACATCAACAGAGAGACTGGCTCTCACTGGCTTACTTTCAACCAAATATAAAAGAGGAGGGTCCACTTAGATTAGATCTTTATTTATTAAAAGAACTGCTATAAATAAAATTACACATTAACATTCCTAAACACTTTCTTCTGCATCTGTAAGTAGACCAGTGGGTGTAGCCATCCTCTGGTATCACTAGTCTTTTTTAGAAGAATTTTGCATTCAGAAATGCTTCAGATCTGGAACATAGTACTTCCATGTAGTTTATACATGCAAGCACTAGGTGGTGAAAGTGTACAGAAGTTCCTGGAGCAATCACACCTTCATATGACAATACAGTTGCCTTTAATAAAGCTTCATGACACATTGTACAGAAATGTCTTAAGCCTTAAATCACATATTTTTGGAATATGGAAGAAAGCTGGTCATTGGCCAGATTACTGTGAACGGCCAGTGATAAGTGGCCACTGGAAACATAAACTTTTATGGATCTTACAAACAAGCATTTTTTCCTGTGGCTTTTTTATGTCATAAGGGAACAATGAGTTCAGTTTACAGTGACTGCACATAATTTCAAGCATTTACCCACATATATATATAATACGCAAGAGCCATGAATACCCTGTAAATTATATATAATCTAAACAGTACTTAGTGATATAATCGGTTATAATTGGGCTTAGTGATGTCATCTCTGTCACATGACTCACTGAAACTTGTATTATAATAAGTAAAGTACCCCCTGTTGCAAGATATAAGGATATTAAAAGTCACCTCAGGATTCCATGACCTGTAAAAAACCAAACACTCGGTATTTGTGCTTTTATGTAGTCATAAACTCCTTGGTAACTTAAAATATCCTTATATTTTATGATAGGGAATACTTTATTCACTATAAAGTGTACCTGTAAATCACAGAAGAGACAGGGTAAATCATGATAAACAAAGCCCCCAGAATCAAAATGACACTGAAAGCGTCTGACTGGTTGGTGGGAGGGGCCACTACAAATGTTATCGTATGCCCTTGTGAACCCATATATGCGGCAAACCCATCAAAACTCTATTTAAAGGGTTCACCTTTGAGTTAACTTTTAGAATAATGTAGAGAGCGATATTCTGAGCTCATTTGCAATTGGTTTTCCTTTTTGATTGTTTGTGGTTTTATAGTTATTTAGCTTTTTATTCAGCAGCTCTCTAGTTTGCAGTGTTAGCAATTTGGTTTCTAGGGTACAAATTACCCTAGCAACCCTGCATTGATTTGAATAAGAGACTGGAATATGAATAGGAGATGGACTGAATAGAATGATAAGTAATAAAAAGTGGCAATAACAGCGCTACGCAACAAGTTGGCGCTATAGAAATACATGTTAATAATAATAATTTGTAGCCTTACAGAGCATTTGATTTTAGATGGTGTCAGTGACCCCCATTTGAAAGCTGCAAAGAAACAGAAGAAAATTGCAAATCATTAAAAAACTATGAAAAATAAATAATCAAGACCAATTGAAAAGTTTCTTAGAATTGGCCCTTCTACAATATACTAAAAGTTAACTTGAAAGTGAACCACCCCTTTAAGATCGCTCATATTTTTTGGAAAGAGCAGGTGTTTTGTGCTGAAAAAAACCTTGTAAATTTTCATAATTTTACGCAAACAGGCTTTTGGAATGAAGAAAAACTTTTACAGCTTCTAGGCACCAAACTGTTGCTTTTCCCAGTTAGGAGGGGACCCTGTTTTTGGAATATTGACATTATCTGTTCCTCCCCTCCCGTGAACAAAAACATGGCTGCTTTTAAACGTACTGCACTGCTATTCAGCTGATCACACATTACAGTGTCTAGTAGAGTTAAGTCTACAGCAACTTGACTTTCTGAGTTTTCTTGTTCCACTGCTCATCCAAGTGGCTTCTTCAGTCAGTTCAGTGTTCACATTGTGAACCCTGGGTACTTAGTTGGGGGCTTGGTGTTGGATTATTATCTTGATAAAGGTTTTTTATTTATAGAGAGAGAGAGAGAGAGTGAGACTGATTAGTGAATCTTTCAGGCCTTGAGTCATCTTTAAATTTAAAGTTTGACTATTCTACGGCTATTGACAGTAAAAGATGTATGTACTTTTATCTTTTTTTGTTTGATCACTTATACAAATAAGGCTAGGGCAGATTCTCCGCAGGTGTAGAATTCGGTGCCCTGCAGCTCCCCTCGTCTTTTCAATTGCAGGCGGATGTTGTGATTTTGTCTTTTGGCACAGAAATCCGTTGCGTCTGTCTGCACTCGAGCTGATACAATTTTTCTGGCTAACAAAACTTTGATAGCACTTTTGCGGCATACAGAATATAATGTCACTGACATGAGTATTGAGAAACATGTAGCTTTGTTTTATCAGTTCACCACTAATTCATCTTAGTGAATTTGAGTAAATTTGGGAAATGTCGCCTGGCGATAGGGTACAAACTAACGCTAGCGGCGTTCTATTTGTTAACAAATTGTCCTCTACGCCTGCTAGTGAATTGGCGATGTCCCCGAGGATGAGATTTCTGGCGAATTTGTTAGCGACAGCCACTTTGCCCTTCACTGAATCTGCCCCCTGCCTCTGTAATGCACCTTCACTTGTATAAAGAGGTGCTTGTGATAGAGCAGTGATCCCCAACCAGTCGCTCGCAAGCTACATGTTGCTATTAGATGCTTATTTTTAATTCTGGGCTTAGTAGTAACCTTTAGTGATGGGCGAATTTATTCCCGCGAAAACGACGCGACGCATGACGAAAACGACGCGACGAAAACGACGCGACGAAAACGACGCGGCGCGACAAAGTTGAAGCGACGCGCGACAAAATCGTCCCGCGAATTTTTCGCCGATTCGCGAATTTCTCTAGAAATTCGCGAATCTCTAGGCGAAGCGATTCGCGGGAGATTCGCCCATCACTGGTAACCTTTGGTTGTATAAAAACAGGTGCACTGCAAAGCCTACATAGGGGCTACCAAATAGCCAATCAGAGTCCTTATTTGGTATCCCCAGGGATTATTTTCATGCTAATGTTGCTCCCCAAATAATTTTTCATTACAACTCCTATGTATCTCCTAAGACAATTGTCCTCTAATTCCTTACAAAGTCTTCCATGTGAATACAACAAATGTCAATGGTGTCACAACTGCCTTTGTAAAGGTTAGAGGCTAATTTTGTGCAGTTACAAATTACTTGTAAGACCTCAACTACGTAAATTTATCTGGACCCCACTTGTGGAGGGAAAGGAGTCTCACACTACCCACCTGCTTCTTGGGTGAGTAAAAGCTCATATGTTTTGTTTTATTTTTATTATTGTCCTGTTGTCTTCAAGGAGTTCTATGGAAGAGATGACACGTTATTTGTCAACTCATCCTTAGGGTCACCCTCTAAATCACTGCCTTCTTGTACAGGTATTGGATCAATTATCCAGAAAGCACAGAATTACAGAAAGGCCATCTCCCATAGACTCCCTTTTAATAAAATAATTACAATTTTTAAAAATGATTTTCTTTTCCCCCTATAATAAAAGAACATTACTTTATACTTGATCTCAGCTAAGTTAAGTCAAGCTTGAAAAAAAGCCGGAGAGCAGCTTGAAATGTTGTGTTAATTGGTCTGTGACATGTTTGAACATTAATGTTCTACAGAAATACTACAACTGTAAATGTAACAGGAAGAAGTGCTGTGGAAGCAAAAGTCAGAACCATGTGTTAATTGGCTTGTGATCTAACAAGTATAGTTTGTTTGGTATGTTTGTGTGCACCGTGAATCATACGGTCCAAGACCTTGTTTTTAAAATGGCAATTTTCTATTTATTATTACCTAATGGCACATAATACTAAAAAAAAAGTATATTATTATGAAAAATGTTTATTTACATGAAGCAGGGTTTTACATATGAGCTGTTTTATGCAATATCTTTTTATAGAGAAATACATTGAGGGGTATAGTTATCCTTTAGAAATCAACCGCACAATTTTAGACTCACGGCCCACAAGGCATATTTTCCACCAGCATTTTTCAGTTGGAGAAGATTATGATATTAAGATAATTTGAAATACCCTTAAAAAAAGCCCTCGGCCCTTCACTTTAAACTTATTTGTTTGCCCCGCCCCTTTTGCGTGGCATTGCATGATTCCACCCCTTTTACGGCACTCCCCGCCCCCAGCACTTGCCGATAATTTGTTTTTTTTTTCAAAAGGTGGCAACCTAGGACCCAGCGGCCTAGGTAAGCCAAACCCCTAAATCCGGGCCTATCTCCAGTCTGGCTCATTGTCATCTCACTGGGTACAATATGTTGTAGTTTATAAATACATTCATGCAAAAATTAATAAATGAAAAATGAGACACGTTGACATAGCAGAAGATAAAAGATTCACACACTCAGTCTGGGCCTATTATTCAAATATTCAAAATTATTTGCACTGGTAAAATGGTGTAAAAAGCAGTGTACATAAAATGGTAAATTTGTAAAAGTGTATACAGGTATGGGACCTGTTATCCAGAATGTTCTGGACTGGGGTTTTCCAGGAAAGGGATATTTCTGTAATTTGGATCTTCATAGACTGTCTACTAGAAAATCATGTAAACATTAAATAAACCCAATAGGCTTGTTTTGCTTCCAATAAGGATCAAGTATATCTTAGCTGGGATAAAGTACAAGGTACTGTTTTATTATTAAAGAAAAAAAGAAAATAATTTTTAAACATTTATAGGAGATGGCCTTTCTGTAATTCGGAGCTTTCTGGATAACTGGTTTCTTGATAACAGATCCCATGCCTGTATTTTCTGTAGGTATTTCATGTTATTTGAATGTTTTAACCCATTTAAGTCAATGGAAAAATTTCTGGCAGCAAGTACATTCCAATGGCAATAAATAGCATAAATAAACAATGATGGATGATCGTTGTTTTTCCCCACAACGTTTTCATGGGTGCTATAGTTTCCTTGACATGGGATATGTATACAAAGCTTAATAAATACTGAGATGTGTGTTGTAATTGGCCACAAATTTTTAACATATTTTGATAAATAGTTCCAGTGTTGGACTGGGCCAGCAGGATACTTGGTGAGCCCCAGCCCTCATGGGCCCCTCGGGGCCAGACCTACTCCCCCAGGTGCGACATGAAGAAACAAGCTTGCGCATCGGTTTAGCGCATACGTGCAGCACAACGTGTCCTCGCATGCATGAGCATCGCCATGTGTCTGCGCATGCGCGTGTGGCAGGCCAGGGAATTGGCCCTTCGTTTGACCCTGAATAGTCCCCACTGTGTATAATTTCTATCTTCTGACATGACAAATCATGACAAAATCTAATAAGTTTAAAGCAATTTCACTTGCTGAGTAATATTGAAAGCTTTCCAACACTCATCTAAATTGAAGAATCCACTTTGGATGAGTGGTGAAATGGTTTAGAACCAAATCCTAAAAATGAATATGGTTATAAATGCCATACTGAACTTATTGCACCAGATTAAAGTTTCAGCTTGTCAATAGCAGCAATGCTCCAGGACTTCAAACTTGTCACAGGGGGTCACCATCTTGGAAAGTGTCTGTGACACTCACATGCTCAGTGGGCTCTGAGCAGCTGTTGAGAAGGTGAGCTTAGGGGTCGTCACAAATTATCAAGTAGAAAGTAAGTTTGGCCTGTAATATGAATAGATCCTACAGGCTGATTATTATATTCTTGTGCTAGTTGCTTTGGTTTCTTAGTTGACATGTAGTAATGAACTTTATAACGTACCGATCAGCCTTTATTGTGACATTTATATTCTATATACACAATTGGGGCACATTTATCAACACTGGGCAAACCTGCCTATAGCAACCAATCAGTGATTAGCTTTTTAAAGCCAGCTGCAAGTAGAAAAATCAAAGCAGCAATTTGATTGTTTGCTACTGGTTACTGCCCATGGGCAATTTTTCCCAGTGTTGATAAATGACCCCCAATATATTGTGTCTCAGGTAAGTGACGGCAGCACAGAGCTTGTGCAGTGACTCAGCAGAAAAGAAGATGGGGAGCTACTGGGGCATCTACTGGGGAAATACAGATCTTTACTGCTGTGGTTGCCTGGGGCTGATACAGAAGCCCAAAACATAATGCACAACATTTCTAGCCTACTTCATTATTTAGACTTTACTTCTCCTTTAAGATCACTCAAAAAGTCAGATCAATATTAGATGATGTATATCACAAAAATCATGGGAAATATTCATGATACTTTCTTTATTCAGTGACGGTCATGGGTGACGCTTTGAACTGGTAATATTACTTTTTCTTCCGGCTGTTTTCTGGTATTGTGTTTTTCTGTTGAATATCAACAGAATGCAAAACATGTGACCCATGTTCTTTTAGCATGAATAACTTACATGTCACTTTTGCAAGTAAAACCTGTATAGCTGTAATTTACTGTATGTGTTCTAACTAGGGTTGCCACCTTTTCTTGAAAAAAATACCGGCCTTCCTATATATTTCTCTTTTTTTCCTATTAACGACATTGGGAAAAACCACTAAAAATACCAGCCAGGCCAGTAAAATACCGGCCAAGTGGCAACCGTAGTTCTAACCAACGAATAGCGATTTTGCTGAAAATACTTTACGCCTGTTGTTTTAATCATGAAAAACAGGAATCACAAACTAAATAGAAAATTTAAACTACTCCATGTTTGGTCCCAGTTTAGACTCGTTAGCGGACAGATAATCCTTCTGTGTAATGAACTCCAGTTTACAAAAAATGGGTATAGAACATTGTTTGTTTACTAGTCATCTAATTATCTGCATTATAATTTTATTGCCAAACCTTTTATCCAGTCCCCGGCACAAAGTGAATGGCAAAGTGAATTGGCATGGTCCCTATACATTGGCGTGGCAGGGTTTAGAAAGTTCAAGCAGATCTGCAATTCTACCATGAGGTGTAAAATCCTAACTTTTATATTTAAGGTGTCACTATACAGTAAAGAATAAACAGACATCTTGCAAAGACAAAAAGAAAGTGGAAGCACTCACAGACAAACAGTATATTCGCTGTGCTTCTATGTAAACCGCTCACGAAAAGACATCAAAATGGCCTATGATCAGGGGGTTTCTAGGAATAGAATAGATCTGTTGAAATAGACCAAAAAACATTATAATTATAAAACAAACAAATATGATATTTATATACCATTCTAAATTGCGTTTCCCAACAGTGTATACTAGAGATGTGCATTATATAGAATGGAGCATAAGAAGACATTGGGGTATCCTTTTACAGGATCACATTTTAGACCAGTCACCATCTTTTGTATTTCGAAAGGGGAAATCTTTAGCATCATGTCTATCCCATAGTCTTTATAAGTCTAAATAAACTAACACAGAAGCAGCTAGGCTGCATTTTAAAGTCACTTATATATGTGGTCGGAATAAGTGTAATTCATGTATGGTATTTAATGTCTCTTCCGTGTTTGACAGTACAAATACAGGCAAAAAAATACAATATTAAACAATATTTTAACTGTTGCTCTAGGTGTGTCATCTGCCTGGCCACCTGTGCATGTGGTGCCCAATATGTGGGTTAAACCACCCGGCACGTAGGAGTCAGATTTTTGGAACACCGATTGGCTGTTGAGAGGAATGATAAAAAATCAGCTATAGCCAAACATATAATAGAAAAACATGATGGAGTATCTAGAATGACTTTTCTGGTAATTGATAGTTTAAAACCTAATGTCCGGGAGGTGATAAGGATAAGATACTGTCGAGATTAGAAGCATATCGGATTTTTTCAACTTAAAGGGGTTGTTCACCTTTGGGAAATATAACGCTAGTTTAAAAGCCCATGTCATAAAAAACTTTTTTGTCATTTATCTTTATTACCTAAAATGTTTGCTTTCAGAGATACATACCATAGAAGCTATGGATCATCTCTGCCAAATGTCTCTCAGTTCTCTTCTGTGTTTTGGGATCGCTGACACTCTGTGAAAAAAAAAAAACAACAACAGGTTGCCATATAAGGAAGTTGACTCTGTACATAGCATGCTAGCTCTCTCTCCTGCTTCATTTGCATATCTTCAATTCCATTGGCTGGCAAGATTCAGCCAATCTGATCAACAATATGCAAATGAAGCAGGAGAGAGAGATAGCATGCTCTGTGCAGGTTCCATCCTCAACTTCCTTATATGGCAACCTGTGGTTTTTACACAGAGCCTGTCCCACAATCTCGAATTCATAGGAGAGAGAACTGATAGATTTTGCAGAGATGATCAGCTTCTATGGTATGTATCTCTGAAAGCAATCATTTTAAGTAATAAAGATACATTACAAAAATGTTTTTTATGACATGGGCTTTTAAACTAGCTTTATTGTCCCAAAGGTGAACAACCTCTTTAAAACTATAGATACATATGGAGGTCTCAATCGTGACTGGGAACTAACATGTTATTTTTGATACTTTATTGTATATGTCTTGATAATGGCTACTTTTCCGTAATGAATGGACATAAATGAACATCTTTTTGATGAACTGATGTAAATGGATTTTTACTATATGATGTAAATAGGAGATCAACAATAGGGATGGATTTAATTGATGAATTCATTTAAAATTATTTTAAATAATCCCATGATATATTTAATTTAACCTACGATTCCTAGTTTCATCATATATTATTCAATTATTGTAATTTGGAACGTCATTTGGAATTTATATACATGAGTGGTACTTTTCTTATGTTTTATGTACATTTTGCTGGACTTGTCCAATGATAGGGTTAATGTTTTTAAAGGGTGTGGGTTTTGTTCCCCTTTTAAATGCTTACACTGATGGAAACTATTTAGCTTGTTGAGGAAGTGGAATTGTCCACGAAACGCGTCAAGCACACCTAGCACAATAAGCTCTGCTTTGATGTTTTAATGAATTTCTAATAAAAGGATGTTTTGAAGACCGCCCTGGCTTGTGTTTAAAGGACTATAGTGCAGAATCTTACAGAAGATTCTGCATAACTCCAAACTGTCCTACTTTTTGCGGAACAGTCCCAATTTTACAGCTCAGCTGGATTTTTATTAAAATGTTTCGAGGTTCTCTTGGCTGTCCTGCACGGACGCCTGAAAAATACAAAGTATTGAAACTTAATTAAAGTGGACCTGTCACTCCAAAAAAATATTCAAAATCATATTTTATCACATTAGTCAAGCAAAATGAACATTAATTACACTATATAAATTATTTTAATCTTGTTTTCTTCAGTCTGGGAATTCATAATTATAGCAAGCAGGCAGGAGCCATTTTGTGGACACTGTTATTAAGGCAAGCCTTGCATTATCTCAGACTCTTGTTTGTGCACCAGAATGGGGGACCCAATGTCCATCCCCATGTTCTGGTTACACAACTAAATGGGGGAATGTGTGGGGAGCAGTGGCATTTAGGAAGTGGAGGAGCGGCAGACAATATTTGATTGACAGCTGAGATTTTTAAATGAGCTTAAAACAGCTATGAATGCTTTAATAAAAAATTGAAACTGGATTTCATGTTTAATTTGAAAAGGACTTTTATTATTTATTATACAGATTTTTGTGTCTGGGTAACGGGTCCATTTTAAATAAGAGGCTATTGGCAGAGAGCCCAGACTACCTGGCATCTGCACTTAGATACAATTGTAACTAATAAGATAAGCAGTTCTCTTGGGAGAACTCACATTAGTAAAACTGTTATAACACATACGTAAAATATGTCCCTATAAAACTCAGAAATGTGTTCAAACTTTTCATAACCTGACAAATGTTGTAAAATTGACACGGGGTGTGATCATAAAATGTTCATGGTCAAATCTTTTTGTCCCTCTTTATATTTTTTAAAGGTTGGGAGGTATGGATTCTGCAGTATTAGTTTATTCTCCACCATGTATTGACACTGGCTCCTAACAATGAGACAGTACAATTTACAATTAAACAGACTTAAAGGTGTAGCAAAGGACATCTATAATCTAGATATTATTTTCAGCATTTTACATTAAAGGGAAACTTTTACTTTTAGTATGTTGTAGGCAGATCTATTAATCTTATATCATTTTTTATTTATTATCAACATTCCATTCCCAATTATTTCCTGCCTGCAACAAAAATATTCTGTTAGGACGTCACTGGCTGACTGAGGCCTCCGTATCACTGTTTATTACTAAGCTTTTTTTTTTTAAATGAGGTTTTCTAATATACACTTTTTGTCTTAATTAAAAAAATTAAATGAAAAATGTATATTAGAAAGCCTGATTGTTGTTAGCATAGTGAACCACGGCAACTGAGAGCCACAGTAAAAAGCTATGGCAGCTGCATAATAAAAGATAAGGCTTAAGGTTGCTTTGGCTCAGCTTCTTTAATTAAGGGCTGTCATGCTGTGTAAAATGAATATGCTGAACACCTTTCCAAAAAGAAGCTCCTGGTACATAGCCTTTACTTTTAATCGTGATAAAAGCCAGAGAGAAGGCACAGGTTTGTTACTTTAGACCAGGCCCTGTTTATAAGCAGGCATAGATCTGATGCTTGTCATCAGGAAAACATTTCCCCAGCTGCAGTTTGTTATTAGTGCAGCTTGTTCTATTGGGGATTCTAGATACATCTTTCCGTTCTAATGCAATAAACTGAGCTCCAAAGTATCTTCCCTATACTGCAACCTTATTTCAACTGAGGCTAGGGCTTTGTGCAGACAGGTTAGAATTTTTACTTGTATAAAAACTTCATTCTCCCCCAGGGCCGTATTTCTATATAGGCCTGCAAGGGCCTGTGCCTAGGGCGGCAGAATTGTGGGAGCGGCCCTCGGGTGCCTTAAATTATTGTTTTTAAAAATTCCCTCCCCCCCCTCCCCCTGCCTAGGGCAGCATCGGACCTAAATACAACCCTGTTCTCCCCATTAACAAACCAATTCACTATGGGTCTTGATTTGTGCATAGAAGCATTGGCTTTATGCATTTACGCGGTTAGCATTCTCCTAGCATCTGCCAATTCCAGACTCATCCATCTGAATTCCAAATGCTGATGCAGTTGAGGCTGCGGGGACAGGAAAAGAAAATACATCCCTGCTAACATTGTTCACTTATTAACAGACACATTTTATATAAAATAATGGCCACCGTGTACATCTGTATCCAATCCCAACTGAGTTGCTTAGCCCAATTGCGTTTTTGCCCCTAGTAGACAGCTTACTGTCACCATCAGACCATGCTTTACGACCTTGGCTTAAGTAACTGCTATTCAGAAAGCAGTTTTTTTTATTGCCCTTGTCTATATATCCAGCTAATTTAACATTATTTTATATATTAATTTGACTTGGACAGCTTGTGCAAATCCTTCAGCTATTACACACCATACTATCAGATAGTAGAGGTTTGCACCAGACAGGAGGTATCCCTACTTTTTGCTCAGAATCCCTTACTAGGTTCCTTGGAAAGATATATCTGGCTTTTCTAAACATGCAATATAGAACTTGTTTATTTGCATGCACTATAACTCTAAACCAGTGATCCCCAACCAGTAGCTTGTGAGCAACATGTTTCTTTCCAAGCCCTTGGATGTTGCTCCCAGTGACCTCAAAGCAGGTGTTTATTTTTAAATTCCAGGCAAGTTTTGATTGCATAAAAACAGGTGAAATGCAAAACAGAGCCTCAATTTAGGTTGAAATTCAACATAAGGGCTAGTTAATAACCAATCACAGCTCTTATTTGGTGCCCAAGGGACATTTTTCATGCAAGTGTTGCTCCCCAACTCCTCAAAAGGCTGGGGATCCCTGCTCTAAACCAATGACTATTCTTAATGAACTCTTCTTGTTCCGCCCCGTATGGTCAGTATTTAGAAAAATAAGCCCTTCCACTGAAAATGCCCTCTGTGTAACTTAACTACCCTTTTCTTGGATAATGTCTTCTTAATTTTATCTTTCTTTGACCATTACAAACCATAGAAAAACTCAAAACTCAATTTCTTACTTCATAAAATCTTGGAATGTTGCTTGCTGTGCCTTTCTGAGTGATTTTGTAAAAACTCAAAAAAGGACCAGGAGACATCTCATTATAAACTTTTCAGACAGAGCAATACAGGAGATACAGGTACCAACAGGCCCAGACTGGCAATCTGTGGGTTAGGGCAAATGCCAGATGGGCTGCTATAAGGTGCCATAAAAGTCAGTATTTAGTGGGCTGGTGGGGACTGTTTGGGCCTCTATGTAGGCTGATTGGGCCTCTGTGTACCTGAAATGCCAGGGCCTATTTTGATTCTCAGTCCAGTCCTGGGTACCAATGTCCATACAGTAGTGCATTGACACTTGTCAATATAGTTAGGCCACCATACATGCAAGGTAAATCATATGATTTTATCTCCAGGTGTGTGGCCAGCTTAAAGGGCATAAGGTTTTTCTTTAATTCTATTATGTATACGGTCATATTTCTCTTCTCTGGCTATTTCTCTTACACCAGTGGGACCTCTGGATCCGATGCAAAACTCCAAGTTAGAGATCCCCACCAATGCCAGGCCAACCTCTCGGGAACTGTAACTTATTGCATGTATATTGCTTTCCCAGTGTAAGCTCAGGATTTGTGACCACTGGCAGACGTTTGATCATGGATCTGAATTAATATTAGTTTTCACAAATATTTTTACAGAATTTTGCAAATTAGTGATGGGTTAGCTAGAATTTAATTTAAATGGCTGTGCAAATTTCCAACAATACAACAGGAAAAAAAAAAGAAAGACAAACAATATGGGGGTTATGTAATAAAAGGCACTAAGTTTGCCATGGGGCAGAACCCCTTCGTAACCAATCAGCAGGTAGCACTTACTGGTCACCTGTTTAAAAGCAAACATCTTATTGGTTGCTATGGGTTACGGCTCCAGGGCAAACTTCGTGCCTTTTATTACATTTGGGGGTAAGTGTAAAAATTGAGATGGAGTAATTTCTTTTCAGGGCTATTGCTTCTCATTCCATCCCAGAGATTTCCAGACAAGTTTCTCTTTTTAGATAAGACTTAAAACTACTGTACTGGAATGTTTCCAACTTAGTTCTTCTACTGATTGGTCCTTGAATAATGTCTATAGTAAAGGTTATTACAGTGCAGTTTAAAGGACTACAATAATTCAACAGATTAGCAAGTGATATTTAATTCATAGTTTTCTGTGCAGTAGTTTGGATTCACTCTGTCTCGCAGTTACTCTCTGAAAGAGACATCTCATTTCTCCATGACACCACATACACTTTAAATGTGCAGATCTGTGTCTGAAATAGAAAAAAACAAAACAAATGAATGTTAGTATAATGATTTGTACATACAATGTATATGTAAGCCCTGTTGGTATAATCATAAAATAAGTCAGTCTGGTTGCTCAAACCTCCTATGGAACCCCCACAGTGACTAGGACTAGGAAAACTGCTGGGACACAATGATCCCAATATTATTTCCAAATTTGTAACATAAAAACCAGGACAGCTAAACTGCATTATATGTGCATGAACATTGTACAATTATTGGAAAGAAAAATAATAAAGAGAATGAAGTTAATGGGTCAGGAGATAAATACCCCCTTGTGCTGACCTCCAGCACTCAACTGGGGCAAGGGGGATGGAATTCATTAAGGCACACAGAGCACTGGCTCCACTGCTCTCAGCCTGTGTATTTCTTTCAGGCTGAGAGAAGCAGATCCGCTTTGCACCCTAACTCTATACAACTAAAAACCTTCCACTTGTGCGCAGGTTAGCACAGCAGAGGTCAGCCTCAAAATGCCTGCTTAAAGGAATAGTTCAGTGTAAAAATGAAAACTGGGTAAATAGATAGGCTGTGCAAAATAAAAAATGTTTCCAATATAATTAGTCAGGGAAAAATGCAAACTATAAAGGCTAGAGTGACTGGATGTCTAATATAATAGCCAGAATCCAACTTCCTGCTTTTCAGCTCTTTAACTTTGAGTTAGTCAGCGACTTGAAGGGGGGACACATGGGACATAAATGTTCAGTGAGTTTGCAATTTCTCCTCAGCATTCAGCTCAGATTCAAAAGAAACAGTTATGGCCCCTGTGGCCCTCCCTCAAGTCACTGATTGGTTACTGCCTGGTCACCAGTCCAAGAGAGCTGAAACAGCAGGAAGTTGCATTCTGGCTATTATATTAAACATCCAGCAACTCCAGCCTAAATACATTACATTTTTTGGCTAACTAACTATATTAAAAAAAATTTTTATTTTGCATAGCCTATCTATTTAACCAGTTTTTATTTTTATACTGAACAATTCCTTTAAGTGAATGCTCAAAACCCCCAAATATTTTTGGATTTTCAGGCTAGAATCAGAGAAAACCATGACAAATTGAGATTGGTGCCTCTCCCATTGACTTATACAGAACCTCAACAGGTCTGAGATAAAGGATTTTGGCTTTTTGCAGCACAATAAATCTCGAAAAATTCAAGTTTTTTTTTCCCCGTTCTTGTCCCAAAAAGCCCAGCCAGATAAATGAGGTTTACTAAATAACCCCCTCTGTGTTCCCTTGGCCTTAGTGTACAATTTCAATCTCTACATCAAAAGATCCAAATTTATGGTTTAAGGTTAACACAGTCAGCACTTGTTACTTGAACAGCTATTTGTTTTTTTTGTTTTAACTGTAAATGTGTTTCAATGTGGCGGGAATAGTAGTGATTGGGCCTGCTAATTCAGTAACAATGAGGACAAAAGTCCCCCTTGCAAACACTGTACATTGTTTTCAGACACAAACACTTTTTATTTGGAGGACAATGTTCCTTTACTCAAGTAAAAGTGCAAACAGCTGAAGCTTTTCAGAGAAATAATTGGATTAGATCCCCAGCTTTGTACCTCAGCATCATTGCCTTGTGCCAGCTCACAGGCATCTAGATTATGTTCAGCATTTTTCTGGCAAATTGTTGCACCAATTTTTACTTTCAAAAAGTAGTTTATTCCAGCAACAACCTGAAAAAGAATTAAAGTAGTTAGAGATACTAAATGAAGTATTTAATATAAATATACATAGGAGTCAATTTTTTATATAATCACAAAAAATCCATCTGATGTGTGGTAAACTGATATCTGTATTTCTTAATAGGCATATTAAAGTGCCCAGTGTATGGGGGCCCTCTGATTGGCTTCCCTGATCGATATCTGGATAAAAAAAGTCAGTCAGATGTTGATCAGTCAAGCTTAACAACAACTTCGGATCGAAGACCAAATTTACTCGTTGATGTGGTCTTCGATCCGACTGCCCATTTTCTCCTCATTATGATCCGATTGGACCACGGTGGGATACGCTCGTTTGGTGATCTCACCAAATAAGAGGATCTCCATATGTATGGCCAGCTTTAGGCTCTTGCCACACATTAAGTTTTGGGTACCACAGTCCACTTAGGCAAAGCCACAATGATCTAAGCAGGTCCGGACTGAGAATTAAAATAGGCCCTGGCATTTCATGTACACAGAGGCCCAATCAGCGCAAACAGAGGCCCAAACAGTCCCCACCAGCCCACTAAATACTAATTTTCTATGGGACCTTATAGAAGGTCTGGCATTTGCCAGAACCCACAGATTGCCATTCTGGGCCTGGATCTAAGTCTTCCAATTCCTTTGACTTGAATTTAAAATGTGCTCTCAATGGCATGTTCTTGTTCATGTATGCTGTTAATGTTCTGTAACACTGCTTTTATTCTGTGATGCCACAAGAGAGCATTTCATATTTAAATAAATGGGAAGCTTCTATCTGTAGAGAAGGGAGTGACGTTTGCAGCGTTAATAAAAAGTCATTGTCATGCTACCGTCTTGAATCCTTAATCATATTAAATTTAAATTTGCTTCCCATCTAGTAACAAATAGCTCATAGCAACAAATCACAATGTACTGGTTAGCTAAGGGATGTCCAAAAGGTAGATTGGGATCTACCAGTAGACCTTTAGTTGTGATAAGCAGATCTCAAGTCACTGGTAAACAGCTTGTCTATATCACCCTCCTATTTCATGCTTATTCAGATATTTATTTCGATACGGTTACATAAGAAATGGGTGTTTGTTAAATAGAACATTATACATTTTCTCATAACTCAGTATTTAAGAAGTATTGTCCGTGAAACAGAATGCTAACAATGTTTTATTGATGTACAGTAGATCATAATGGGACATAAATCCTAAAAGGTAGACCTCGCTTTAGTAAAGTATAGGCACGTCTGGGTTAGCTGTTTGAAAACACACACCTGACTGGATGCGATGGGTTACTTTATGTGAACAGACCTTTTATTGCATTACGCCATATGTAGTTTCATATTAAATGGCTCTCTAGGATTCTGCTCCAACTAAACTATAATGTACAGGAAATATTTTGTTTGTTTATGAGGTTTTACAACTAGATCATTAAAATGCATGGGACTGTTAAAAAGTAATAAATTATGAAAAAGCCCAAACTATGGAAAAAAACAAAGAATAATGAGAAAAACAAGTAGACTGTGAATGCAGACTAGTTCACTGGTTGCTGTGCTGAAAGACACACAGTATGGATTAAACCTCCCTAAAACGGAAATGGTTCTCTTTCCTCCAACACCAGTAACATCCCTGAAGTATCCATCAGAGTTAACAATTCCATTATCAACCCGTCTCCCCAGGCCCGGTGCCTTATCCTAGATTCTGCCCTGTCATTCACTCCTCATATCCAGTCACTTATTAAGTCATGTCACTTCCAGCTAAGGAACATATCCAAAATACGATCATTTATCACCTAAGATGCTGCCAAAATTATTATTCACTCTCTCGTCATATCACGTCTAGACTATTTTAACTCTCTCTCTTAATTCGCCTTCCCTGCCACAGACGCTCACCTCTCCAGTCCATAATGAACACTGCTGCGAGGCTTATACACCTCAGCAATTGCTCCTCCTCTGCCACACCATTCTGCCAATCCCTGCACTGGCTTCCACTGTCCTTCAGAATTAAATTCAAATTAATGACCCTGACATTCAAAGCACTTCATAACTCTGCCCCTCCCTACATCTCTGAACTCATCTCTAAATACTCACCCAACCGCTTATTACGCTCCTCTACTGACCTGCTACTCAACGCTTCTCTCATTACCTCCTCACATGCTCGCATTCAAGACTTTGCAAGAGCTGCTCCCCTCCTCTGGCATTCTCTCCCACGGTCTGTCTGAATTTCTCCCAATCTTTCTGCTTTCAAGAAATCTCTTAAAACGCACTTCTTTCGAGAAACCTACCCTCATTCTTAACTACCAAATGCAACACTACATACAGTACCACATTTCTCACCCACTTCATCTGATCTTGCCCATTCCCACACCTTATGTATAACTCCCTTCCTTTAGATGGTAAGCTCTTTCTGTATAGGGCCGTCCTCACCTTTTGTACCAGTAATGATTGTATGTAACTCCATATGTATGCAATTCATGTGAATTAGATGTATAAACACATTTACTTTAAAGTGCTACACAATATGTTGGCGCTATAGAAATACATGTTGATAATAAAATAATAATAAATGGTTGTCATAAACTGTACAATACTGAATATATTTATTCAAGCAAGTAAATTTCACTGCCAAGGCAGTCTGCTTGCATCACTTCTTATATCAAGGCTTTACAATAGATAGGCTT
>CM044439.1:41922813-41948781 GCA_024363595.1 Xenopus borealis | reverse complement strand
GAAACAGTTGGCAACTGGTCTTCATTTTTTATCATTTGTGGCTTTTGAGTTTTTTCAGTTTCAGCAGTCTGGTTGCTAGGGTCCAAATTACCCTAGCAACCATGCATTAATTTGAATTAAAGACTGGAATATGAACAGGAGAGGGTGTGAATAGAAAGATGAATAATAAAAAATAGGAATAAAAATAAACTTTTAGCTTTAAAGAGCATTTGTTTTTTTCTTGATGGAGTCAGTGACCCCCATTTGAAAGCATCAGAAGGAGAAAAATAATTTAAAAACTATAAATAATGATGACCAATTGAAATGTTGGTTATAATTGGCCATTCTACAACATACTAAAAGTTAACTGAAAGTTGAACTAACCCTTTCAATCCCACATAAGGCTGTGGGCAATGATTATTTTATTTATTTTCCTGTTAATCCAATACATGTTGCTATTGCTTTTGTGATCAAATCAACATTTTCCTTGCAGATTGAATTAAGTTGATTAAAATGTCATCAGATTCAATATTTGCCATGATATATGCCCAAATTGTTATGCATTGACCTTTCCATAATGTTCTTTTGTTAAATGAACACCTACCTATGTCTATAAAGTTATACCTGGTTTTTGCAGGTGGAGCCCACCAATACTCAGAAGTCAGTTCTCATAGTGAGAGGACCAAGGGGAGAGTTCTGGGCAGACATGGCAACCAAACATGTGCAGGAAAAACGGAGAACAAGGACCTTGGTCAAGGGACAGGTCGAGTTAACAAGAGTCAGATAGTAGTAAAAAGTTGGGAGACAAGAGGGTAGTCACAGGCTGGCTCAAAACCAACAATATTGTGGTACACGACAGCAAACAAATGGGCAAATGTCAGGACATGCTGCAGACTAGGAATGATCAGGAACAGTCAATGTCAGAAAAAGCTATGAAAATAGACCTACGTTGGGCAGTGAGTTACTGCCTGTGGTCCCTTTAATAAATATTAGAATTTTTCTCCAAAAATTGGGGATGTCAAACGCAGCACGCGCATCAAACACCATTTGGAGAATGGAACTTAAAGAAGAGGACGCGGCAGGCATTCCCGTGGCACCACTGCTAGACTACTACTCACAGAAACCCCAAAAATATCAACATTCAGGATGTACTACAGGTAACAATGATATTATAGAATTTATTGAAAGCAGAAAAGTACAGTACATCTACTGATACAGAAAAAGGGCGGTCTCCACTCTTATCGGTTTATTCTATTTAGACAACGACTGGAAGGCAAATGCAGTAATACCACCCTTCTCACCTTCCTCTATTAATGGAAATTTGTTTTGTTTTGCCACCCACTATGACTCAAAATACATTTCACAGACAGATAAGTCTGAATCACCCCTACGTCAGTGAGCTTGCTTGCAATAGAGGGATAAGCAGAAGTTCTCTTCTGGTATCTGATGCTAGAAATAATTGTGTTTTAAACCTCCAGTGATTATCACATTAACACAGAAGAATTGATTCTCACTGGAGGATGAAGCTACTTGCATAAGGGCTGGTGCAGACAGGGAGATTCGGGGAGATTCTGTCGCCTGGCGATTCTGCGAGGCAACAATCTCCCCGAACCGCCTTCTCCCTGTCTGGAAATCGCCACGCCGTGTGTGCATTGGCACTGGTGCTTTTTGATTTAAACAGGCGGCGGACAGGGAGCAGGCAGTTCAGGGAGATTGTCGCCTCGCAGAAGAGGTGATTAATCTCCAGGTGACAGAATCTCCCCTAATTTCCCTGTCTGCACCAGCGCTGCTCGCCCTAAAACCATTTATTGAATGGTATTGCTTTAGGAATCCATACATAGAATGCTTTGCCTTGGTAATGTGTGACTATGCTGGGAGCTGTAGTTCAGGAAAATTTTGGTGGAGTAATACTGTGTTGGGGCAATGTATTCTTCTGTAGCAGTTTCCCACAGAAAACAATCTGTATCCTGACTTATGGATAATATCACACTGGAGGGGACACTTGTGCGTTAGACCACACTGGAGGGGTTACTTTTGTGCACACTAAAGGGGGGGAAATTGAGTGTGTTCCATCAGAAAGAACTTGCACTCGATATAATATGCAAGTCGGGGTGGAATGGGGACACCTGCATCCTCTAACTCATCCCTCATGAATACAGAGCTGCTGAATGCAAGCAATGCTGTATTCATGGTGGAGGCACAGGATCTTATACTTAATTCAAGATCGCAGATCCGGACCCTCTTTTTTTTCCCCTGGTGATAAAGGACTCCTTACATGTTTTTTTCCTACAGCAGAAACAGCTGATCTGGCCTGTGCAAACTACTATTAACTTTAGGCAGCCATCTGTCACTGTGTGTGCAGCTGGATTTTGGACTGAAAATGCACATTTAGGCTAAAATCTGCCTGCACCTGTGGTGACAGACAGTAGCTATGAAAGCTGTACAGGTAATTTAGGCATTTCTTTGCCAGCATAAAAAACACATATAATCCAGTATAAGGGGTCTGTTTACTAAAGCTCCGTAAATTTGACTATAAGTTTCCGCATGTTATAGCTGCAAATATTTTTCCACCGGACTGTTTGCAGCAACCAAGTTTAGTTTTACAGCGAAGTGCTCAGAAAACATTGTGATCACTTGCGGTAACTACGTAAATGTCTTTACCGCAGGTTAGTAAACTGGCGGAAACATTCTGCGTCAATTTTGTCTATATTTTGTGGGCATATTTTTACCGCACTTTAGTAAGCGACCCCTGAGGTGACCATTTAATAAAGCGCGGTAAATTTGACTATAAAAGTTTCCACAGGTTATCGCTGAAAATATTTTTCTGGCAGAATATTCGCAGAAACTAAGTTGTAACAGAGTTACGCTCAGAAGTCATTGCAATCACTTGTGGTAACCACTTTAGCAAACCAGCTTCTATTAGTGGTAATTTTAGCGAGTTGCGAATTTTCTGGCGACAAATTTTATTCTATAAAATAGTCTTGTTTTATGGTGTTAAAAATGGCAATTTTTACTGTGACATTTATGGCCACAAATGCATCTTCAAAACTCATCAACTTTATTGACTGATGATTATACCATCCAACAACATTACAGAGTGACACCAATCAAACATGTATGTATCATACTGAACCCATACTTCATCCATCCATGCACACACCCTTCTGTCAATAGAATCATATGAACAAGAAATCATACCAGTTATCTCTGTGTATCATTTAAATGCACAGTTTAATGAGAATTAATGTTAAAATGTTGTGTACATTCTGGTGTTAATTTTGTTTTTCAAACATTTCGCTATTTTCAGTGAATGCAATAGCGAACACATATTCACAAACATATTTACCACACTAAACGGACCCCTAAATTAGTTTTGGTTTGAGAATCTTGCCTTCCAGTGCCCTTACTGCCAGGACCTTTGTGGTCAGTCAAGAGGCAGCAAATGTAGCTGCCTCAGAGGATCAAATCTAGAAGGCAAACCTGAAACATACATGGGCATTCACTGCTTTGCTTCCAGCTTCCTCACACAGCTGCAAAGGCTGAGCTCCCCTCCCCACATGCTCTGCTAACAGGAAGTATAAAAAATAAATAACATTACCTGGATGAGCTGAATTCCCCCACTTGCTCTGATCAAAACAACGTTCCTTTGATACTTGCAAAAGCTGACTAAACCTGCGATCAGGCTGAACTGGGAATTTAAAGAGCAGGAACAGACATTTCTGGTTTTAGCACTGCCAAGCCACACCCACAAATAAATTTAACCTTTAGCAACCACTGACAGGAATAAGGATACCAGTAGTACAGCTTTGCCTTAAAGGAGAACTATACCCCCAAAATTAATTTTTGAGCAACAGATAAACAATACTAAAGAGTATAACCAAACTGGTATATATATATATATATATATATATATATATATATATATATATATAAAGTAAATATTACCCTTTTACATCTCTTGCCTTGAACCACTATTTCATGATGGTCTGTGTGCTGCCTCAGAGATCACATGACCAGAAATATTTCAACTCTAACTGTAACAGGAAGAAGTGTGGAAGCAAAAGACACAACTCTGTCTGTTAATTGGCTCATGTGACCTAACTTTATAGTTTGTTTGGTATGTCTGTGTGCACCGTTGAATCATACGATACCAGGAGGCTGTCCTTATTTTTTAAAATGGCTATTTTCTATTTAGGATGACCCAATGGCACATGCTACTAAAAAGTAAATTATTATGAAAATGGTTTATTTACATGAAGCAGGGTTTTACAAGAGTTGTTTTATGCAATGTCTTTTTATAGAGACCTACATTGTTTGGGGGGTATACAGATGCAGCCACTGGGATTGGTGAGTTAAATGCGTCGTGACTCAGGGCTAATTGAAGAAACTGCGTTATCTAAAGTTATCTTAACTCATTTAATGCATTTAACCTTTTCATTAGCATTAGTGATGGGCGAATCTACCCAGTTTCGCTTTGCCGAAAAATTTGCGAATTTCCAGCGAAATTCACGAATTGGCGAAAAAATTAGCGAAACGAGTCGTGGCACGTTTTTGATGCATCGCTTTTTTTGGCGAATTTTCGCTGGCATTTCGCGAATGTATTCGCCAGCGACGAATCGCGGGAATTCCCCTTGAATTCGCCCATCACTAATTAGCATACCAAAGCACCATTGTTTTCAATGGTGAACTCTTTAATTGGATGGGATGCTGTGACACAATATTCTGTGCTAAGTGGGATAAATGGGATAGATGAGTTAAGTTTTTCTGTGTCAAATGTACAATCCAAAGTGGCTTCATCAGTAGGTTTCCTTTAACAAGCACAATATATTTCATGCAGTACAAGATGGACTATCACCTTAAATGGAGATACAGGTATAGGGTCCATTATCCACAAAGCTCAAGAAAGGCTGCCTTACATAGACTCCATTATAATGAAATTCACATTTGGTTTAAAAACTATTTCCTTTTTCTCTATAACAATACAGCTGTACCTTGTACTTGAGCCTAACTGAGATCCAACTAGCCCTTATTTGAGTCCAAACAATCCTATTGGATTTATTTAACGTTCTCACATTCAGTTTAGCCGAGACCTGTGTACCAGTGTAAGCACAAAATGGAGTCTGACACCACCCTTAAAAGTTAATACAGCTTGGCTGGCTTTTATTAGGAACAAAATCAAATGATTCAGCATACTGGCGTCACATAGGATTATCAGTCCCCATTCAACACCTACATTGGTGTACACAGTAACACAATACATCCAGTACCCAGAATCCTATCACTTAAAGGGAATCTGTCACTTTTTTTTACTGATAGTAGGGCTGTAATTGAAGAGTTAAAAATAAAAATAATAGCATACCTCCATCTTTTTTTAATAAACATAATTAATGCAGAGTTTTAAAAGTGTGCAAGAGACTCCACAGGTCCTGACTTTCTGAAAGTCGTGTGCAAAGCCTCATGGGAAAAAATGCGGTCAGTCAAACTCTCGTGAGATTTCACCTCAGCCGTTTGACTCATAATCCACGGGAGAAGAACGAAGAATAAAGCTCTTTACCTTGTTTCTTCTCTCCTCCACCTGCCTGCCCGTATCCTGTGTCCTTTGATTGCTATAGTTGAAATGTATATTAGGTTTTACTTACCCTCCCATTTACAGTTCACTGAAGGATTTTCCCTCCCGTCTACCTCCCTGTGACTTACAAATAAGTCATATGTAAAGTTCAAGGCTCCATTTCCCTCTCGCATAACACTTCTTCGCAACCACTCCCTGTCCCTTTGGAACAGAGCTTTAGTTTGTAAAGTTGAAGAAACGAGCAGGGAGAAAGAAGCTAAATTATGGAAAGGAATTTACTTGGAGAAATATAGACATTGTAGAGGGGGGAGGCTTGGAAGGTGAAGGGGCAGGCAAGCGCAGAAGTTTAAAAGGGCTTTGAAGGGTACTGAAAAGCAGTGATTTCATTAATTGGACATAAATGATGGCACTTTGCACTTTACACCTGCCTATCAGTGAACAAAGCAGAGCAGATTTAGCCACAGACGTACACTGTTTTATTGATTTTGTGTGAAAATTAAGTATCTGTGAGCTGATGTGTTGATACTAAAAACAGTTTTTGACTCTGACAGAGAAAATGCCATCTTGTTATGTTAGTAGGGTTTCCACCTTTTCTGGAAAAAAATACCGGCCTTCCTATACATTTAACTTTTTTTCCTATTAATAACATTGGGATCAATCACCAAAAATACCGGCCAGGCCGGTAAAATACCGGCTAGGTGGCAACCCTATATGTTAGTGTTAAAGTGGACCTGTCACCCAGACACAAAAATCTGTATAATAAAAGTCCTTTCCAAATTAAACATGAAATCCAATTTAAAATTTTTATTAAAGCATTCATAGCTGTTTTAAGCACATTTAAAAATCTCAGCTTTCAATCAAATATTGTCTGCCACTCCTCTATGCCTTAGGCATAAAGGCGGGGCAGATAATTAATTTCACTTTCCATTCAGCACTTCCTAGATATCACTGCTCCCCACACATTCCCCCAGTTCTCTTAACCATTTAATTGTATAGCCAGGGCATGGGGATAGACATCGGGTCCCCATTCTGGTGCACAAACAAGATTCTGACATGATACAAGACTTAATAACAGTGTCCACAAAATGGCTCCTGCCTGCTTGCTATAATTATGAATTCCCAGACTGAAGAAAACAAGATTAAAATAATTTATATAGTGTAATTAATGTTCATTTTGCTTGACTAATGTGATAAAATATGATTTTGAATATTTTTTTTGGGGTGACGGGTCCACTTTAATCATTAAGGAGTATAGTAGGCTCTCCCTTATGAGGTCAATATGTTTTTGTATACAGATGTAGTCACTTGGATTTGTAAGTTAAATGCATCGTGACTCAGGGCTAATTGAAGAAACTGTGTTATCTAAAGTTATCTTAACTCATTTAATGCATTTAACCTTTTCAATAGCATACCAAAGCTCCATTGTTTTCAATGGTGAACTCTTTAATTGGATGGGATGCTGTGACACAATATTCTGTGCTAAATGGGATAAATGAGATAGATGAGTTAAGTCACAACGCATTTAACTCACAATCCAAAGTGACTGTATCTGTATATAGGGTTTTCTTTATTTTTTCTTAATACATCCTTGCTTTGCATTTATCCTTATGTATCTATTTATGCTTATTTATCTATTTATCCACATGTTGCCAGAGCCTACACCTCCTCTTATTTACAGATGGTCCTTCCTTTCATCTTCTCTTAGGGCCTTGGCAGACAAGGAGATTAGTCACGCTGCAATTTATTTCCTCTTTGTCTTAAAGGGGTGGTTCACCTATAAGTTAACTTTTAGTAAATTATAGGATTGCTAATTCTAAGCAAATTTTCAATTGGCTTAATTTTTTTCTTTTTCATAGTTTTAGAATGATTTGCCCAGACCACACTGAGCATGTGTATGTAGTCTAGTCTTGCAAAGATGTATAACAAAGTTACAAGATGACAGCCCCCTGTGGCCAACTTTGAAAGCATAAATCATTTGTTTGATTAGGCTTGTGGTGCAGTAAGTTCATGTTTATGTTTAGTATACAAAATACAGCATTTCCAGCCTTATTCTATTTTAGACTTTCCTTGCCCTTTAACCGTTTACAGTTTACCACTGGTGAAAAATAGACAAAATCACAATCTTTTTCAACTCATCTCTTACAATTTTAAATATTTTGTAGTAGACTTAGGGGCCTATTTACTGAAATTGGAGATTGATGCTCCAAAAACTCAAATTGTTTCTGCGAAAACTCAACTTCATTATTGATTGATATTATTGATCATTACTGATCATCATTATCGGTTGGAAACCCCGATTTTGATGGATTATCAAGTGAAGATCACAATGTCAAGAAACAACTTCAGGGACATCTGGCATTGACTTCTACATGACCTCGACAGATTTGAGATGGAGTATTTTTGGATTCAAATTTTTGTCAGCTTTGGAGTATAATTAAATCTCTAAAAATTTGAGTTTTTATTTTTCCACAAAAAAATTTGACCAAATAAATTGAGGTTTAATAAATGTGCTCTCTAAAGTATGTAGAGCTAAATTACAGAAAGATTAATTATCCAGAAAACCCCAGGTCCCATGCATTCTAAAAGGTCCCATCCCCGTAATTTTCCATTCATTTTGTAATGAGTGGAAAACAGGCATACAATATTTCTTGCAATGGTACAAGTAGTTTGTATTTTATGAGGAGGCCCATTTATTAAAAGTAAAAATTTCTCAAAATCCACAAATGCTATCTAAGATATTAAATAATAAATTATATAAAAAGTGTATATAAAAAGCATAAATGGAAAAAAAATGCTGAAGAATGTGAGTTTTTTTTGAAAATTATTAGTGAAAAAAAACAGAAAACTGCTAAAAGTCTGAATGGCTAAAAAAAAGGTCCAACAGGATCAATGCAGCTTCCGTTAACTTCTATAGGAACTCAAATGCTCTTACTTGTTGAAATTAATAAATATTTTGTGGTTTTTACACTAAGGGCCAGATTTGTGAGGGCTCAAGTTGTGTTTTTAACAAAAAAATTCTAGCTTTCAAGGTTATTTTTGAGTAAAAGATTTTTTTTTTGTTTTTGGGTTAAAAAAACAACTTAGACTTTTTTTTATTATTATACCTTGACCCTAGAAATAGTTTGAATCCAAAATAACACCATCTAAAACCTGCTCAGGTCCCTTGAACTATCTTAAGCTGTTAATGGCCTTCATGATATTCAAGTTTTTTTTCGTTCGAAAACTCTATCAATTCAAATTATTTAGCTGAAAACTCTATTAATTCGAGTTTTCAGGTGGTTAACCCCGAACTCGTCGATTCAAGTTTTCCCATTCCAGTTTTTTCTTCAGTTAGAAACCGTTTGAGTTGTGAGCTCATTTGATGTCTAAAAAAGCTCACGACTCTAAAATTCCACATTTGATAATAACCCCCTTAACAAATATCAAATTGTAATGTTTTAGGGAAACTAAAAAACATTTTAGAGGAAAAATTTTGATTCAGCAAAGTAAATAAGTCCCTTAATGTCATGTATGCATTTTATTGTACAGAGAGCCTTTTTCAATTTGTGTTTTTAATGTGTTGAAAATATATGCAACCTGAATGTAGATATGTATCTGAAGTAGATTTATTATTTTTTTGTACGGTACAATTAGCCTAAAAAGATGCTGAACTGTTATGTTTCTTGTGACCCTTGAAAGGGACATAGTATATAAAAAAAACTCCTTTGTCTCTTTTTTTCCCTAGATTAATTAGACTTATTTTGTGAACAGCAAATTTCTTGCAAGATCACAAGCATATTATATTAAATACCACCTGTTATTACGGTATTACATAAAAACCTCACAGTAGATTGAGTGTTCTGTAGCATAATGTCCTGAACAAATAACTCATGACTGAAGCTGGATCAACATTTTCATATCAGATTCCAGTGACCTTTTCCAAGGTATTTCGGTGTCTTGTACAGTGGCCCAACCAGTGGGCTGTAATCTTTGTAGAGTTCAGATATGCTTTTTGTGTAATATTCTATGTAAAGAACACCATCTAAAGTGTACAACATTATGCAAAATTACATCTAGTATTTCATACAACATAGTATTATTTTAGAAGCAGTTTTAATTCAGTTTCCATAAATATAACCAACTGAGCCGTTTGCTGCTTTCTTGCACATGCAAGATCATTTGTGGAAAGTAATTTGCACCCAAGCAAGGGAGGACATAGTATTTGAGAAACCACAGCAGTTAAATGAAATATATTTACAATTGTTGCAACTTTAGCTTATTTTTATAGCGAGGTAATATATTCCAATCATTTGTTCAACCATTTTATCAAAATTAAATTATTCAACCTTTCTTAAAAGTCATCATTCCTGTATATTCCCCTCATTCAAAATCTGTGCAATGAATTATGCTGAACATACATTTTGACTATTACAAAACATCTATGTTTTGTAGCTAACCAGGAAAAACAGGGAAATTAAAGCTACTTCATATTCCTGCAAAATTGATAATTATATTGACTATATGCACTCCTTTCTTTTTCCCTGTGTTTTAGACATTATACAGAGGAAATATCTGTGTACTGGTAAAGTATCTACCTTACAATGACCAAACATGAAGTAGCTTCATCTTCCCAAACTCTTTGTAATAAAGATACCCATCAGGTATGCCTGCGGGTGCACCCTGTATGACCCTGTACCTTCCAGGTTGTGCACCCCTCAGGTATCTTCTCCCTCATCCGGGGCGCCATGTGACGCAATTGCACGGCGGAGTGAAAGTCAGACATTTAAAGGCCTATTTCCCTAAAGTTCCTTGCCCAATGTAAAGGTTCTTTCTGAGTTCCTGGGTGCATTCTAAGCCTGTTTCTTGTTGTGATTTATGGTGTTTGACCCTTGCCTGTCCTTGATTCTGCCATCATACTGCATGAACTGACCCCTGCCCAGTGTCGGACTGGGATGTCAGGGGCCCACCAGAAAACCTTAGATCAGGGGCCTACCAGAAAAACCTTAAACCAGGGGCCCAACTTTCCAAACTATTATTCCTTCTCTCCTCACTTAACCTCTTTATCTTAACCTCTTTATTCTCCTATTATTTTAGATATACTTACTATACCCTATTCTTCCATTATTAAGCTCTTTTTCCACATAAAGAAATAGAGAATGAACATAAAATAGGCCAAATTGTTAAAAGCAAGAGGCCCACTGACACCTGGGCCCACCGGGAGTTTTCCTGGTATCCCTGTGCTTCTTCTCTGTCTATGACCTTGCCCTGTGACCTGTTCCTTTTGCCCATTTTGGTCCCACATTGCCTGTTTGGTTTGACCTGGCCTGTTCATTGACTCTGCTAACTGCTCCCCCATCCTATCCGCAAACATTCAGTTCTTGTGCTTGCCCAGAACTCTCTCTCAAGTTCTCTTCAATAAGACATCTGAGTAGCCGAGGGCTCAACTCAAAGCCAAAAGGGGCTTCTATAGGCAGAAGAGTGGGCTGAGACTGGAACCTGGGAGTTAGTTCTGGGTTTGGGATACCATACATTACACTCTTCAAGAAAAAGATGCAAAAGAGACTAAAAAAAAGATTTGCTAAAAAAAAGACTTTTGAGAATATTTTTTCTCATTTCAGGCACAATATTTCTTAATGGGCAAATAATGTATAGAAAATATCTTATATAAGTAATTCTAAAAAAACAACTGGTCTTGCTGAATAATCCTTGAAGATGTTTCACTACTCATCCGAGCAGTATCTTCAGTTCAACTGCATGGGAAGTTCTCTGTGTTTTATATATGTACCTTGCTATCTTCAAAGCAGTGTTCACCTAAAAGACAAGGGTCACTCCTTTGAAGATAGCAAGGTACATATCTTGGATAAAGAAGTTTTGAACGATGTGATTCATGTCAAGGTAGAAAAACCATCCCTGAATAGAGGCGGGGTCTTCAACACTACAGGGCAGATTTATGAATGGTCGAATTTCGAATTGAAAAAAATTCGAAATTTGACCATATGAATAGGATGTGAAGTAAAAACCTTCGAATTAGAAGGATTTTACCATAATTCGATTGGTTAAATGATCGAGCTTGGATCTGGCAAACTATGTGGTCGAATAAAATTTTAAAGGGGAAGTACTTCGACAGTCGAATGATCGAATATTCAAATTACATTTTATTCAAATCATTTGATTTGATCGGGTCTTCAAAAACATTCAAAAATTCTAATGTTTTTTAAAATTAGATCGAACTTCGAATCCTTCATGTGAATTTTGTAAATCTGCCCCTACCTGTCTGCTACATACAATGCTGTTCTCACATCTGTACCCCAGCGGTTTCAGATGACTTCACACATCCATTCATGCAACTCTCACAAGTAACATCTGTGTCTAGGAGTTGCATGACACATTGGTAATCCTATCACAGTAACTACACAGAATCGACACCTCTGTAAACTTCAGATGTCACCTCTTTGAAGAGTTACAATGTGCCATTGTGATTGGATTAGTAGAAGAGTTTATATGCCGAGAACTTCACATGCCAGTCAGTTGAACTGAAGAAGCTGCTCGGATGAGTAGTGAAACATTTTCAAGGATTACTCATACTTATAATTATTTATATTAGATATACTATGACCTGGATGAATGAAATCTTCATAGTCAATGTATAGAAAACTTTTTTTTATTTATAGGGAAAGTGTTCTAGTATTTATATGCCACCCCAACCAATATCTTATTAAACTTTTATCTACCTGCTTGGTTTAGTGCTACCAGTGCTCACTGTTAGCAAAACAAACAGTGGTATGCTTCACATGGTACCAACCTATTCCTATAAGAGAAAAAAGTAAAGAAAGAGAATAACCTTTCCTACAACCTTTCTGTACATTTAAAGGTAAATTTGTAATCCTAGCCCATCACCACAATGAAAAGTATTTTTGGATGTTTTGTTGCCTGCACTGGAGGAGAAAAAGTGCTAGTGACAAAATGTTCTCTGTGTCATCCCATTGCCATAAAAGAAAGCCTGACTTTGTGAATATTACACAGACCAGGAATGCACCACAACATACCGAAAAGTGTATTTAACTCACATCCAATCAAAATGGGTGTAAACAAGCTTTGATTTGTGGAAAGATCTTTATGGCCCAGTTTTGTATTCTTCAGTAATCTATCACAGTGATCAGAGAGTGATCAAATTCTGGGTTTTAATTCACCAATCCAGCAGCTGGGTGAAAGAACATTTAGGGGCAGATTTACAAAATCAAATTTTTTTTAAAGGGCTTTTAAAATCGAAAATTGACCTATTTCAATCTAATAGGTCCATTTCCGGTTGAATAAAAGTTGTTCAAATCATTCGATCGTATCGTTGGAATCGAACGATTTTGCACAAAATCCTTCGAATTCCTAGGACTTTCAGGACAGGTTCTAGGAGGTCCCCCATAGGCTACAATGGCAAAGCAGCAGCTTTAAGGTGGCGAAGTGTCGAATTCAAAGGATTTTAAAGGGCCAGTACTTCGAACATTCAGCTTGTCAAATTCAAATTTTGGCCTATTCGATAGGCAAAGTAGCCCAAATTAATTTTAATATTCATTTCTACTCTAGTAAATTTGCCCCATATTAGACAGTAGAGTAATGTCCTTGGCAAATAACTCATGACTGAAGCCGTGACATACATTCTCATATCAGATTCCAGTAACCTTTCCCAAGGTATTTCTGTGTCTTATACAGTAGCCCAAACAAGTAGCTTGCTCTGTGTTATTTTAGAAGCACTTTCATATTAAATTTTCGCTAAACATAACCAAATTGAGGTGTCCACTTGCTGCTTCTTTGGGCATTCAGATTAAATATTTTGTGGAAAAAATATTTGCATCACAGCAAGTGAGGATTTGTGAAACAAGAAGATTGAATTTTTTTGTAACATTTTGACAACTTCAGCTTAGGTTTGTAGCAAGTTAATAGATTCATTTGCCATCAGCCATTTTACCAAAACCAAATTCATTCTTAAAGGGCAATATACATTTATATACCTTACTTTAACATAGGTGCAATGTATAATTCATGTACACATACTTTTGCCTTTAATGAAAGTTATGGTTTTATTTTTTTAGTGTTTTTATTTAAATGGTAAAACTGAAACTACTCCACGTTAAGTCCCTATAAGGGAGATAATTAGATGAAGCATATGAAAGACCCTCTTTATCCTTTGTTGCTACTGTTTTGTTAGCAGGAGTTCATTATCTGTGAAATTGTATTCTAATTGTCTACCTCACAAGGTCCAAATATAAAGTTACTTCAGTTTCCCTGTTTTCCTTGTTTAGTTCAAGAAATAATAAAAACTGTGAATACATTATCTATAGCCCCATAGAATTGTTAATCATACTGCCATGCCTAAATTCTTCATAAGATGCAAAAGAGATAAAACAGATTTGTTAATATAAGACTTTTGAGAATAGTTGAAGAGCGTGAAATAGGAAAAAGGTACATTAATTAAATGCACCTTTAGCAGCAGCTCTCTTCGCTTGTGGTATCTGTTTCCCAGCTTCAGTACAAATTGGAATTCTGCTTTGGATGGGAGCAAGACATATGATACCAAAGAAACTGCACAAAAAGTAAGGGCTTACACCCGTTTTTTTTATTGAAATAGGAAAAACACCAAGAATAGAAATGTTCTATTGCTGCTTGGTGGACTCTAAAAGGTGCAGCTCCAGAGCAGACACCCTGGCTAAACCCTAAAGAGGGGTAATAATTTAGGGATAAAGACTAAACTATAGGAAATGGCACTTCAAAACATTTTGCAACCTCAGCAATTTGCAAACTAATAGGACAAATTACTTTTACTCTCAATGGAGAGTGCAGAAGGTCAGATAGAGTTGCAATGGAGGGGTCTTAAAGGAATTGTTCAGTATAAAAGTAAAAACTGGGTAAATAGATAGGCTGTGCAAAATAAAACATGTTTTCAATATAGTTAGTTAGGCAAAAATGTAACGTATAAAAACTGGCATGAGTGTAAGTATAACCTAAAAGAACAGGACACTACTTCTTGCTTTTCAGCTCTCTTGGTTTACACTGAGTGGTTACCCTGGTTACCAGACAGTAACCAATCAGTGACTTGAGAGAGGGCCACATGGGTCATAACTGTTGCTTTTGAATCTGAGCTGAATGCTGAGGATCAATTGCAAACTCACTGAACAGTTATGTCCCATGTGGCCCCCCTTCAAGTCGCTGACTAACTCAGATTTAGGGAGCTGAAAAGCAGGAAGTTGGATTCTGGCTATTATATTAGACATCCAGTCACTCCAACTTCTATAGTTTGCATTTGTCCCTGAGTAACTATATTAGAAACATTTTTTATTTTTTTCTATTTACTCAGTTTTTAATTTTACCCTGAACTGTTCCCTTAAAATATAACAATACACTGACACCTTCATTTCATATCTGCTGACAACAGATAAAAAATAACCGGAGAACAAGGAGCAGACACACAGGGATAATACATATCAACTCATTAAAGCAAAACTTAGAAAGGTTGTTAAATAGTATTCTCTCCGCTCTAAAATAAAAAAGTGAGGCAGTTGCACTTCTCCATGGACTTCAGAATACTCCATTGTACTAACAATGAATAGTATATGGTACAGTCTATGCCTCCATGCTTGCTCTATATTGTGTTGATATACAGTACTTGGTTCAGATCCTTCCGTTAAAAACCAGCCTGTAAAAGTTTACAATAAAAAAACAACAGCAATCTGTAGAAGAAACATATGTTTGACTAATGAAACACATCCTTTATTAGTTGAGAATGCAAGCACAGAGCTTATATTGAGACAAAATGACACATACTTTTCTTACGAGCTCAGTGTATTTAATTGACTATTAGTCACTCATTTTAGGGTGAAGCAAATAGTGTAAAACTGCTGAGGAGTTTGCAGGTTGTGAAACAATACAAGCTTTTCCTGTACTGCAAAGTCTCTCTGATGTATATACTGTACTGGGCAAGGGGTGTGAATGAGGTAACAGGGCATGGATGGGTGGTGGCCAAAAGAATTTCCTGGAAATCGGCCTAGGAAATTGACATCTCTGTATTTGATGGTGCAGATCATATTTAATATAGGTTGCATCTTTCACATGATAATAGCAGAAACTTAGAAACAATCAATGTATTTAAGGTTTGACTTATACCTCAATACACTTTGCTTTTAGTACAATGTTTTCTTGTTATAATTTCTAGACAACTAATTAGAGAATGCCCCAGAGCTTTCTTTATTCTGATATGACATTGTGCTACACAGCATTCTGGTACAAGGAAATCATTTTTAAGAATAATAATATGCTTTCTCCAACTGCCGTAAAAGATGTTCAACTGTGTGCATAAAAAAAATACATATTTTCTTTTCTAGATAAGGGCTGAACCCTCAGAAGTGAGTATCATGTTGATCCTTGACTAGTAAATCACTTTACAGTTCTTGGTCATTTTGCCTAACTCCTCATGACACATCACATAACGCTACTTGCTTTTACAATATCTTTTGTTTCCAATGAATCCCCAGTTACCCCAACCTGGTTATTGCCCCTATTTAGTAGGGATGCACCAAATCCAAGATTCGGTTCGGGATTCGGCCTTTTTCAGCAGGATTCGGCCCAATCCCTCTGCCTGGCCGAACCGAAACTTAATTTACATATGCAAATTAGGGCCATGGAGGGAAATCACGTGACTTCTTGGCACAAGACAAGGAAGTAAAACATTTTTCCCCTTTCCACCCCTAATTTGTATATGCAAATTAGGGTTCGGATTCGGTCGAATCTTTCGTGAAGGATTCGGGGGTTCGGCCTAATCCAAAATAGTGGATTCAGTGCATCCCTACTATTTAGTAGTAGTAACCTACTTGCAGGATGTAAATTTCTATGTGGTAGATTAGTGGAGGTGGTGTATATTAGGAAGGGTTTAGTCTAGTGATGGGCGAATTTATTCGCCAGGGCCGAATTCACGGCGAATTGCCGCGATTCGCCGCTGGCGAATAAATTCACGAATCACCAGCGAAATTTCGCCAAGCGAAATTTCGCCAAAAAACGAGTCGCGCGCCGTTTTTGACGCGACGCTCCGAAAACGACGCGACGCCCCCGAAAACGACGCGACGCGCGTCAAAGTTGACGCGACGCGCGTCAAAAGCGTCCCGCGACTCGTTTCACGAATTTTTCGCCTATTCGCGTATTTCTCTAGAAATTCGCGACTCTTTAGGACGAAGCGAATCGCGGGAGATTCGCCCATCACTAGTTTAGTCTAGATCAGTCATGTTACTTTTGATAACTGACCTCTCTACCATAAATCTATCTATCTATCTATCTATCTATCTATCTATCTATCTATCAGCAAAGGCCCTTTGTACACTTTAAAAAGCCTGAATGTAACCAATACACTACCTAAAGGTATCAAAGGGAATGTTACTTTTATTATATAAAAAATATCACAGGTCTTTTTGCTCTATTATGAAGCACAAACATCTGAGCCTAAGGGCAGGTTCAGAGATCGAAAAACCCATGGCCAATTTTTTTAGCTCTTTGTACCCTGCCTTGGCATTATTATATTAGCACTGTAACCATTTACTTTATGTAGAAAACACTGATAAAGTATCAGTGATGAGATATTGGAGCCCATTTACAAATCCTGTCATAATTTTAAGTTTGTGGATTTTTCCCCATCTCCATCCATTTCATGGAATTTCTGTATTGCTTCTTGACTTTTCTTTTTGACATGTTGCCATTACAATGCATGTTGTCCTCTTCTGTTGCCACAATAATTTTATATTTTAAAGGAACAGTTCAGCGTAAAAATAAAAACTGGGTAAATAGATAGGCTGTGCAAAATAAAAAAAATGTTTCTAATATAGTTAGCCAAACATTTTATGTATAAAGACTGGAGTGACTGGATGTCTAATATAAAAGAACAGAACCAAACTTCCTGCCATACACGGAGAGATACACTCATTTGGCGATGTCACAAAAAAAGCGGATCTCTCTCCGATATGTCCACTTTGAGGTGGGCGATTTCGGGCTGATCCAATCGTTGGGCCCTAGGGCCCAACGATCGGATCAGAATGATGCTGATATGGGCGGTCGGATTGCGGGACCACATCAACGAACAGATGCGGCGGCGATCTGACAGGACTTTCTGCCAGATATCGATCAAGGTAGCCTGTCGGAGGGCCCCACTCAAGGGCTGATAAACTGCCGACTGCTTTTATCGGCCCGTGTATGGCCACCTTAACTCTGAGTGAGGCAGCGACTTGAACGGGGGCCACATGGGACACAACTGATCAGTGAGTTTGCAATTGATCCTCAGCATTCAGCTCAGATTCAAAAGCAACAGTTATGATCCATGTGCCCCCCCCCCAAGTCACTGTTTTGCCTGAAAACCAATCAATGGAAACCAAGAGAGCTGCAAAGCAGGAAGTATGGTTATGGCATTACTGTATGTTAGACACCTGCTCACTCCAGCTTGTATAGATAACATTTTTTGCTAACTATATTAGAAACGTTTTTTTATTTTGCACAGCCTGTCTATTTATCCACTTTTTATACTGAACACTTCCTTTAATAGTAACATAGTAGACAAGGTTTAAAAAAAAAAAAGACAAATCCATCAAGTTCAATCTGTTTACCTACTGTATGTGAATATTGCATAACAGTTAGTTTTTCAGCAGAAGCCCACCAAGAAACCCACAACACCTCTACAAATTTCTTCAGTCAACCAGTTTGTCTAGATCTCTCTACAAGAATGCTACATCATGAATGGAATAAGTTGGATTAGCCTGCATAGTTTTGGGTCACACGCAAACACAGATACATTGTTGATAGTGATGGGCGAATCTACCCAGTTTCGGCAAACAAAATTTGCGAAACGAGTCGCGGCACATTTTTTGACGCGTTGCGTCATTTTAGTCGCACCGGTTTTTGTTGCGTCGCGTCAAAACTTTTTTTTTTGGCTAATTTTCGGCAGGCGAATTTTCGCTGATGTTTTGCTAATTTATCCCCCAACGACGAATCGCGGGAATTCGCCCCTGGCGAATAAATTCGCCCATCACTAATTGTTAATTAATGACGTGGAGGAAGGCATTTTAAGCTACGTAACTCAATAAAGGTGTGCTAAATAAAGAACCCTGTGGAACCCCACTAAGACTCCTTCTCAACATAGAGAATATTTCATTGACAAGCACTCTCTGCAGAGGATAATTAATTCAGTTTTCGGAGTAGAATCACTGTAGTCTGTGAGGGTTTATCTGTATGTTGGAACACTGCTGATTGGCATTCTCAATTCCTTTGATATTTTCTTATATCCCTTTCCTGTTTTATACAGTTCAACTACCTTTTCCCGCAGATCCTTTGACAATTCTTGTTCTTTCCCCATGACATCGGAGCAGCACTGGATGAAAGATGCAAATGCCTGTCATTGACCTTTTATAAACACCCACTAATTACAAGCAAACAGATCACAGGTGAAGATGGTTACCTTTATCAGCCATTCTAACCCTTTTGTGTCAAGTTGTGTGCATGTTATCAGGCCAAATCACCAGGGTATGTAAACTTTTGATCTGGGTCACTGGGGCAGTTTGTGTAGTGATTATGATTTAAAAGGTGTAAACACAGTTGTTTGACAATAAATGAAATAAAAAGTTTGAGCACTAACCATGAGTGAAAGGAAATTTTGTGTTATGCTTCATATTGTCTGAAAAATGGTTAAGAAATCATAATTCTGCCAGGGTATGTAAACTTATGAGCACAACTGTATGTATATATATATATATATATATATATATATATATATATATATAAACTAGATAGGTGCACTCAGATAGATATTCAATATATTCACCTTAATATACACTTACTTTTTGTGGATTCTTTGTCTGCTTGCTTCAGAGAACTGTACCACTAGTAAGAGGGGTGAATAATATTATTATTTTATCAAAATCTTACAATGGCAGCTATGTTGACTGCAGACTGCCACTGATGCTGTGGCTGTTGTTGTTACCCAGTTAGAGTGGAAATGGGTAGTTATTGATTGGAGGCATGACTTCATTTTTTGTAATGCTCATTATGACTGTGTCCCCTGATTTTACTGGTACCATTAGCTCATGGAACTCTTATGTTGATCTGTCTGACATTACAGGTACAGGTATAATTTGGCCTTTACAAAACAAAGGGTCCATTGGGGACAAGGAGGAATCATTGCCCCCCCCCCCCAAGAAGACCAAAGCAATGGCCCAAGGCCCTTATAATAGAGAATGGCATTTCTTTTCTCTTAATTGCTGCAAGTACATTAGTAAAAGCACATAATTATAATAAAATTTACTTTTCTTTCCATTACAAACTAATTTACTTTTAGAGATTGGCATGCAGAGGAATGGAGCATTTTGGGTAAATTTTATGTCATTGCACTAAAGTATAGACAGGGAACAGATGACATCAGAAGCAAAGCTCAGGCTGCAGAGCTCACTGCCCTTACAAGGCCAATTTATCAGAGGCTTATTAAATTAAAGGACTCGCCACTCTGGTTGTGGAAAGATATATTAGTAAGGCTGCAGCATTTAATTAATCACTTAGGATTCCTTCTTTTTCTCTAAGCCACTTGGTCCCTTCCTCAGGAATTTGCATTGTCTGTTGGCTACTGAGCATGATCAGTTCTTCTCAACTCAGATTACTAAACACGCCCTCCAGTTCAGCAGCCAATGAAGAGTTGGAAATGCTGACTCCCACAGAAAGTCTGCTATAGCTGTCTGCTGCTATTTATTCTTCTAACCTCCTCTACAGAGCTCAGCTTAACCATGACAGGGCTAATTCCAAGCTAAGTAAGTTCTGCCTGTGTAAACCATGACAGAAAAAAATCCAAAAACCTCTAAAACTCTCAATGGTTAAAAAACAATTTCCAGTAGGATCATCGCAGCTCCCACTGACTTTTATGGAGCCTCAGCTACTTTGATTTAGAGCAATTTTGTACTAGAGTTTTCTGTGGTTTATACACTTGATAAATCTTGAGTTTTTGGGAAATAAAAAATACACAATTGTTTAGAGTAGGGATGCACCGAATCCAGGATTCGGTTCGGTATTCGGTTCTGTATTCGGCCATTTTCAGCGAATCCGAAAAATCATGTGACTTTTCTTCACAAAACAAGGAAGTTAAAAAAATGTTTGCCGAGCACTTTGTGCGCAGCATGATTTTACCCTCACCCTTGCTAATCTGCATATGCAAATTAGGGTTTGTGATTCAGCCGAATCCTTCACAATATTCGGATTTGGTGCATCTCTAGTTTAAATAAAAAAAAATAGAAATCTGAATTTTAGTAAATCGACCCCTTAGTGTTGCTCTTTACCTTTCTGCTAGAGTAAAAGTTTAACATTTATTCTGAATCTGCCTATGGCCATATGCCTGATACAATGCCTTTCACCTGCCATCTGCTGGAATCTTCTCCTGAAGGTAAATCAGGTTATGGGATTTGTGGAGACATACCCTACGCTCAGATATGATTCATGGGGTATGCATGGTAGTACAATATTTGTTCAGAGAAATTATCCCTGAGAATTGCACAATTCAGCCTGGCTGAAATACAAATAAGTCCCTAAAAAGGTATTTGGCTAAAAGCATGCAAAAGGAAAATTGGTCATGGCTAGAGATGTTTCCTTTTGAATTGTATACTTCGATAACCACCCACTGCAAAAACGTGATATTCGATTTTTAGCTGTGTCATCACACCATAACGGCACAATAAATGACATTTTACTACATGCATTAAAACTTTTCCAATCCTCACACATTACAGCAAAAAGCTGTTCAAAGCATACTATGTTATACTAAAGGGAAACTGTCATGGAAAAACATGTTTTTTTAAATACATCAGTTAATAGTGCTGCTCCAGTAGACTTCTGCACTGAAATCTATTTCTCAAAAGAGCAAACAGATTTTTTTTATATGGGACTAGCAATTTTGTCATTTTCCCAACTGCCCCTGGTCATGTGACTTGTGCCAGTACTTTAGGAGGGAACTGCTTTCTGGCAGGCTGTTGATTTCCTTCTCAATGTAACTGAATAGTACGCAGTGGGACATGGGTTTTACTATTGAGTGCTGTTCTTAGACAGGCAGCCGTTATCTTGTGGAGCTGTTATCTGGTTACCTTCCCATTGTTCTTTTGTTGGGCGGGGGAAAGGGAAGGGTGATATGACTCCAACTTGCAGTACAGCAGTAAAGAGTGATTGAAGTTTATCAGAGCACAAGTCACATGACTTGGGACAGCTGGGAAATTGACAAAAATGTCTAGCCCCATGTTAGATTTCAAAATGAAATTTAAAAAAATGTTTGCTCTTTTTAAAATTGGATTTCAGTGCAGAATTCTTCTGGAACAGCACTATTAACAGATGCATTTTGAAAAAAATGTTTTTTCCCATGACAGGATCCCTTAACATATGTAGTGCTGAGACTTGTCTCTTACCTATAAACATCTTGGCTAGCCTTATACTCCCCATACTCACTCTTTCCATATTGCCATAAATTCTGCCAGCTGGCTTCTCAACTAGTAGTTTATACAAAGTTAACACCTGACTCCAGCACTGTAGTATATCCATGGGTGATTTTTGCATCCAATAAAATACAAGATTATTATGGGCATAAATTTAAACTATTTTTATGAAAATTCTTCTATTTTTGGTAGGGTATAAGAATCCACTGTACTGAACAAACAAACCTTGGGGGTCAGCCTAACTGGAGTTATATTTAACTACATCCTTCCAATAAATTACAATTCCAAACTAAATGGAAAAAAATAATCTGCATTGTATACACTACACTTGGGTAAATCATCGCTCCTGGACAGATGTTAGCAATTGAATGAGGCGCATAATAGTACTAATGTATGCATTTTAAATTTATTAATTTATCACTAAGGGAGATTATTCCCTTTTATAATGAGTTATTAGAAGCCTCCTCATCTAGCACTGAAATATACAATTGCCATTTTGGCAGAAAACTTTTAAATGGAGCTTCCTGAAATTCTATTCATGATTTATACAACATAGAGACCAATTTTGTCTTGTTTACTTCCATAAATAGTTCTTCAAATTGAGTATAATATACACTTATTTTCATTTGATGAATTGAGATTGACTTGCATAAAATAGCTGATTATCCCAAAATAAATCTAAAGGGGTGCAACTCAACTCAACTCAACTCACTAGATCTCATACTGTCAGAACTTCCCTTGAAATCCAGTATCTAGAATCCAGTCTATAAAAATGGGTTCTCCACAATAGTGTATTGCCAGACATATAAGGATGACTAAATTTACCCATTTGTACAGCACTTTGCCATGCATATAGCAGGGACCTCATTGTCATTGACAGACCCCATACGCTAGACAACTCTGCATACAGGCACTCTCCCATGGTCCTACCACCCAGTGGTGTAACTACTCCCTGGCTGGCCCCGGTACAGGATGGGCACCTGGGCCCCCCTGTCAGGCCCTTACCTCTATAAATCCCATGCTGGATTGTTGATAGCATGTGTGCTGTAAAATCCCCCCCCAGATAACCGCCTGTCATAACCATTATCGTTGCTCTGATGGGCCCCAAGGGGGTGGGGCCCTGGTGCAATTGCTCCCTCTGCACCCCTAGTATTTACGCCACTGCTATCACCCAAGTCTGAATCTGCAGCCTATTCCCCATATTCACAGTGAGTGCGCTAAACCTACGCGTTTCTTGCCTATATCATCGGCACTTCCTCAGGGTCATGTGTCTCTCACATGTCTAAGTGTTTAAATAGGATCAAAATTCAAATCAACCAACATTTAAAGGTACATAGCATACAGATTATTTGTGAAAGTTCATAAAAATCCATATAAATATGTATAAGAAAATACAAACTTTCTTAATCATAAAGTGCATGTGAAAGTACTCATTTTTCTATTCCAATCTCTTATTTAAAGCAATGCAGTGTTGCTAGGGTAATTAGGGCCACAGCAACCAGATTGCTGAAATTACAAACTGAATAAAAATGTAAACAACTCAAAAACCACTGGTAAAAAAATGAAAACCAGCTGCAAAATGTCTCAGAATTTCACTCTCTACTATTGTTGTGGCTTGGCCAGTATTTTTGATGGTTGATCCCAATGTTATTAATAGGAAAAAAAGATAAATATATAGGAAGACCAGTATTTTTTTCTAGAAAAGGTGGCAGCCCTACTCTCTATAGTATACTAAAAGTTAATTCAAAGTTGACCAAACCCTTTTAGTGCATGAGATGAATGGCAGGTAGGTTTATAAAACCATACAGTAATTTTTCTAAATTTTGTCCCGTGCAAGCATCACTTTAAAACATGGAAAACACTAGGCCCCAACCTTTCCGCACAATAGGTCCTAAGACAACTGCAGGATTTTCTGTATCTAGTTACCGCCTGTGCAGCACATAACTGTATAATTCTAAAGCTTCATCCAAATAAGCAGATTCGGGGGGAGATTAGTCGCCCGGTGACAAATCACCTCTTCTTCGGGGCGACAATCTCCCCAAACTGCCTTCTCCCTGCCCTCCGCTGGCTAACATGAAAATCACCTGAGGCAATTCACATGCAGCATTTCGTTTTCTGAAGTCGCCCGATGTGTCCTTATGAGGCAACTTCAAAAAATGAAGCTCTTCGTGTGAATTGCTGCTGGCTATTTTCATTAGAGCCGAAGGATAGGAAGGGGAGACTGTCGCCCTGACAAAGAGGCGATTTGTCGCCGGGGCGACTTATCTCCATAAATCTGCTCATGTGGAAGAAGCCATATTCGTGTTCTCCCTAGGGACTTTTTTTAGGACATTGCAGCATTTTCTCAAACTTCCCAGTACCGTAGTTAAAACGAAAAATAACTTGATACTTGATAAAGGGCATCAGCAGAAACATGTTGTGGTGCAATTTTCCCCAGTAAAACGCTTTGCAGTCCGATTCGCTGCCGTGGATTTGTCCTGCTTCCTACTACTACTACTTTTTGATTAAAACTAAATAACTAATCACAGTAAATATTTTTGTTTATCTTATTTATTTATTGTCACCAAGTTTCCCTCACTCCCCCCTTGCCAAGATAAGCTCTTTCCTGTCAGCAGCAGATCTTTCTTTTCAGTAGACGCGATTATCACTCTGCTGATTTGTACGTCAGAGTGAGCACTGCTGCTGATCGTGTCTGCTGTTATTAGCCAGCCCAAGTCTGCTTGTCCGAAGTGGACAGAGCGGCTCATTAACTTCCGGATCTATAGCTCAGTCAGAAAGAGCATGGGGGAGGGGACTTTCTCTGAGGGAAGTTATCTTGGAAGGAGGAGGGAGCAAGGAAAGCACTGAGCTGTCGGCGCTACCAACATCATTCTAATAAAAAAAGACACATTTACAGCAGTTATTTAATTTATTTTAAAAATAAGTTAATGCAATAAAGAAAAGGTAATTTATGTTTGAATTATAAAATATGACTCCACAAACTTTGGAAACGCCTACCTCCCAACATTTTGGAAGTAAAAAGAGGGACAAAAATTTATTTTGCCCACAGTACGGCAAAATTTTTGTGTCCACACCCATTTTTGTGGCCACACCCCCTAATTACCATGTTTATTTTACTAAATTTGACAGGTTATGAAAGTTTGAAAATATTTCTCCTTATCTAAACTGTTACAATTACTTATTTTCTTATTTCATAAGTGTTACAAAGCATCTTATTTGCACCTGTTAGCTGTTCTGGGCTCTCTGCCAAAAGCTAATTAAGTTAAAATCTTTGTTTCTTTTTCTGGCTGTTCAGTGAAGAGAAAAGAGGGACTTTCCAGTACAAATGAGGGACAGCGGGTTGAGCTCTCAAAAGAGGGACTGTCCCTCCAAAAAAGGGACAGTTGGGAGGTATGGGGGAAGTGGAGAACAGCTGTCAGTGGTCTGGAAAAGGACGCCAGGATGTGACATTTTAGTGGGAGGGGTTGACCTGGGTGTGTACTTTGTTGTTGGTGTGGGGTTGGTCATGCAGAAGCTCTGCACACCAGGGTTGCCAGGTTGGCTGGTTTCCAGCCAAATTGGGCTACTAATTTAAAGCCTAGGCGGATTTTGAAAGTACAAAATAGCCAAGGTACGGATTTGGGCTATTTTTGATGAACCTGCTCCTGGAACCCCTTAAGTGACCCCTGTGACCCCCTAAGGGGTTGCGACCCCCATTTGAGAACCGCTGCAATACAACAATGAGACATTTATCACATTGGTAAAAAAAATGGTAGAATGATGTGGCTTTAAAGTTGTGCATTTATAAAATCATTACAGAGAAGTAACGACACATGGATTCTAAATAATAAAACAATAACCAGAGAACCTAATACAAATATCGGACCTGTTCTCCAGAATGCTCGTGACCTGGGGTTTTCCAGATAACGGATCCGTAATTTGAATCTTCATACTTTAAAGGAGAACTAAACCCCCAATAAAAAA
>CM044439.1:41886513-41900822 GCA_024363595.1 Xenopus borealis | reverse complement strand
ACTGCATAAATGTACCAGCTTTATCCACACATAATACTGTAACATTTGTAGTAGTGACTTAATGAACATCTTTAGCAAAACTACTGCAGATCTTAGCAAAATGAGCTACCTTTTTGCATTTGCAGCTCTATACAGCACTTGCAGGACATGTAGCTTTATTTGCAGTATGTTGAACCAAAGCAAAAGCAGTATGTTTTATTTGTATTTTCTGCATTGTTTTGCAGTTAATCACTTTCTTTAGCACTGTTTTTTGCCTGTGACTGTGCATTACTAGGCTCCAAGTGCTGAATTCACAGTCTGTACATTCCCTGAAGGCTAATAATTGTTTAGTGGATTCACCACTACTTTGTCCACGTTGGCAAAATGTATATCTTTTAGCAACCACATTTACTCTTGGCATGAAAAAGTTTTTTTAGAGCAGTCAGAGCAGTAAGTATCATCAGGTAATGGTAATGTAATGGTAAACTCTAGCACCTTATGCAGTATAGAAGGTATGTATATATATATATATATATATATACTGCATATGGGTAAAAAACATTAAGCTTTGCAATCGAAATAGCACTTTCAGCCCTAAGGGTTGTTTAGTCCCATTTTCTTGTCTGACTAAATATGTCTTGTTCAAATGATCAAAATGCAGAGTGTTTGGTGCCAGTGACACTGTTTAACCAACTAGAAAATTTAATTGAACATGGGTAAAAGTAATCCTGCCTTCCATTCTCAACATCTAATGATATCCTCTGGCAAATGAGCAGTTTGCAAGCAGAGCTTAGTTCCATGTTTATAGTATTAAAGGAAAATTAATATTAAAGTGGAATCATTGAACATAGCTCTTAAATGTAAATTATTCAGCAGGTGTCCACTATGAGAAAGAGGAATTATTTTTATTGGAATTATTTTTATTGTGCTTGATATGTAAGGACATTGCCTGATTTTACACTAATATTTAATACTTTTACATGCTGTAATGTGTCACATAATTCTTATCAAGACACATCCCAACTGTCCCGTTTTTTTCATGGGACTGTCCTGACTTTGACATCTGAGCCTGAAGTCCCAGAGTCATATGAAATGTCCAGCATTTCTCTTTGATCACCTGCAAAGTTACAAAGATATAAAGTTTCTCTATAGGCCCTTACACATGGGCGTTTTACCTGCGCTCGCCTGCGTTCCGTTTTGCTGTGCTCAGCCGCAGAGGAGCGCAGGCCTAGAAGCATGCAATTCTTTTGAATGAGGTTGTACCCACCAGACGCGTGTAAGCGCTGAACGCAGGTTAGGACACAACATGCAAAAGAATTGCGTGCATCTAGGCCTGCGCTCCCCTACTATGATAAGCAGGTCTCTTGGAGAACTGAGACTTACAGCTTAAAGGGCTATTTCACCTGTATTAGCAAAACTATAATAATACATAAAATATGTGTTCAAACTTTCCATAGCCTATGATTAAGTGCCACACGAAACGCATAAGGTTGTGAGTTGCTCTACATTGTGGCCTAAATAAAGTTTTCAGTTCTTTAACAAACTTGTTTGTGCGATCTGTGTGTGCCTGCCGTTTTCTCATTTGGTTGGATATTTCCACCTTGAGCTGTAGGTCGGGGCCATGAGCACCCAGACCCCCCATGGTGAGACAGTAATCTTTAAAGGTTTTTACATTGAGACTTTTTTTCTTAAAGTGCGAACTTTCCATAACCTGCCAAATTTTGTAAAATGGACATGGTATTTTGGGGGTGTGGCCATAAAATTGTAAAAAAAAATTTACTGTGCTACACAGTTGTGCATGTTTTTTTGTCTCATTTAAAACTTTATATTTTGCAACTGAACAGTGCAATGTGTTCCCTGCAAAATATTCATTTCCTGAGAGATCATGATGAAAGACTTATACAGGTATTGGTCCTGTTATCCAGAATGTTCAGGGCCTGGGAGTTTTCGGGGAATAAAGGATCCTTCTGTAATTTGTATCTTCATACCTTAAAGAACAAGTAAACTTTTTTTTTTCTATCTGCAAATTTGCTCTAAACAGCCCCCCAGATTAATGTACCTTAGTTCCTGCTGCAAGTCTGCTCTGGTTTCTGTGTTATCAGCAGCTTGTTTCCCCTTCTTCCTGGTGCAGAGTGAAGCAGTGACACAGAACTTAAGCACTGACTTGTGCTGAGATTGCAGTGAGTTGTCTAAAGCTGGCCATACCTTATAAGATTGCCAAATGAATTAATTATTTTTTCAGATATGCCCACCTTGAGGTGGATGGGGAATATGCAGTTGTTCGACCTTTGGTCCAAACAATCGTATCATAAAATGCAACATTATCGAGGGAGAGTGGGACACTGGAAGCTGCAGGCATTCCAGCTAGAATTAAGTGAGGAGGTAAAACTATGCCACTCTGTGACCCATTCGCCAATCCTTTTTTTCTCAGGACATTTGAATAATCCAGGTCCCAAAGGAAATAAGTCTGCCCTTGTAACCCTGTCTACACTGCATGTTGGGGCCCTACCATGTGGCTTATGCAAGAAATATGTCACCATTTCATGTTTTGCTTCCACTTTGCAGGCCTTGAAAGACTTAACTGGAAGGTATGTGACCATGGCACATAGGCCATAGCTCCCCAATTGCCACTTACTCTTTTACACTCACCCCCTGTATGCACTAATATCCTTCATGTGTGAATAAGAAACTAGTTCTCCTTCAGGTCATAGGCCTCTCCACCACATGTATTCTGGCTGTTTAATTGTATTGACTTTTTACCTCAGCAGTGGCATTATGTAGCTTCACCCTTTCTCCAACTGTAGCACAAATTGTTTGCTGAAAAGTAGCACACTCAACTATCTACTAGCTTGAAATTATATTTTCTTAACATCTATTGGGCTACAGATACCAACAAGAGACCAGTTCTGATTTATTAGAGGTTCAGATCAGCAGATGAAGTTAAGATGATCCACCTACATAGCACTAGAATGAGAAGACCCTCTCCTTATTTTAAGAAATTCAGCATTACCCAGATCGATCCCCAGTAAGTGCAAAACTGAGCTGATGGGCATAGACGATTTAGAATTGCTTTCAGAATTCAGCTATATGGTTGCTGAACTACTGCTCCCATCATTTTATAAAGTGATGAAATGCTGGATAATTCTGGGAAATGCAGCCCAACAGTATATTTGTGTAAATATGCTGCTTTTAAAATTATATTCCTAAAATGCTTTTAAGGAGTCACTTCTTTTGGTGGTGGTCATATATGTATATTGGGATAGTCCCAAATTACAGTATCTGCATCATTTCTGTTGCAGGGTTCCAGTAAGAGAACCCCATTCTGAACTTTAATGTATTTATACATATTAATTATATGCTAAAGCAGTGTTTCTTCTTTTGCAAGTCTTTCTTTACAAGCCTTTTATCATCCAATTCTCTGTAAACCTTTCTGTCACTTCATTCAAGGTCAGAGCTAATAAGAGATTTATAAAGAGGCAACATTATTTCCTTATCTCTTGCATTTACTTATTATTTACAATATTTTTGCAATGCACTTAATTATGTTGCTTAGCTGCCATTGCCATGTCTGTCTCCATGGTTAATGCTGGGCAGTATGGTTACAAGTTGACATTTCAGTTGAAGTTCCTTCTTCAGAGAGGTAATAAAGAATTCCTGGGAAGACTCCAAATACACATTAGATTATTTTCAGTCTAAAATTCCACCATTTTCATAAAATTGAAATCAAACTCTAAGGGGTAGATTTATCAAGGGTCGAAGTGAATTAGAATGAAAAAAAATTCAAAGTAATTTTTGGGTACTATCGAATAGGTCAAAATTTGATTTGAATTGAAAAAAATGGGATTCATATTTAAAAATTCGACCATTTGAAAATCGAAGTACCGTCTCTTTAAAAAAGTTTTAATTCAACCCTTCGACACCTTACACCTGCCTAATTTCTGTTTAAGCCTATGGGGGACCTCCTATAACCTCCTATAGCAATTTTTGAGATTCAAATACTTTTAAATCCATCGATGGAATGGATGGAACATAAGTTTTCCGCTTGGCCCCCCTAACTTAAGTTTGGAAGCTCCAAGTGCCATAGATCTCAATAAGCCTTTTACTTACTCCTAGTTTTGCTTAGCTATGCTTGCATCCAGGGTCATAGTAAATGACCCCTTGAATATTTCTTTTTTTTTTTTCATTATATTTTTATTTTCTCGACATGATGTGGCTGCGCAATTGGTTATATGTACTGGCCTTTACTTTGTACAGATGTTTAAGATGTAAATTTGTTACTATGCAAAATAAAAAAAATATAACTTACCCAAAAATAACTTATTTTACATTTATTGTTCAGTGTAAAATACATTCTTGTAGTTGGTGAGTGCTATTATAAAAAAAGTATTTAAAGCCTACAGTCACAGTGTAAATTTCTGGGAAGCTATTTAAAATTGTTTTCTTTTGTAGCAGATTTTACATTATTATGTATTTGGCCCAGGATAAAGCTAATTTAATTGTAATGAATCTTTGCTATTAAGTCACCTTCTTGGATGCCTGAATTGTTCTTTCAATGGGCAATTGTTAATTTGCTTCAATAATACAGTGATTAAATACAACACTAGTAATTGAACTATTTAATCAAATATGGAAAAATAATTACATTTAGTTATATAAATGCTCTGAAGAGCAGTTACATATATGTGCATACAGATATATAAATATATTTTTATATGAGGATTCTGGGTGTTTGTTAATGGTACATTCTCTACTTGGAGTAAGGTTCTTAGTGGGTCCCTCAGAGCTCGGTATTGGGTCCACTTTTACTTAAAGGGCAAGGAAAGGCAAAGAAATAAAATCCCATTTTTACTTTCTTTAATGAAAAAGAAATCTATCTCCAATATACTTTAATTAAAAAATGTGTACTGTATGCAGTGAAATTCTCCCTTCTTTTAGTGCTGAGGATAGGAATTGTCAGACTTCTGGCAGGGAAACAATCATACTTATGAACAGCAGGGGGAGCTCCCGCCTTACTTACCAGCCATGCAGAGCTCAAACAGCTTTGTTTTTTTATCATTTATGACCATCCCTAAGCAGCACAGACCACACTGAGCATGTGCAGGGCCAGAGGCAGGCAAATATTTTTAACAAAGTTACAAGATGGCAGCCCCCTGTGGACAACTTTGAAAGCATAAATAATTTGTTTGATTGGGCTTGTGGTGCAATAAGTTCATGTTTATGTTTAGTATACAAAATACAGCATTTCTAGCCTTATGCTATTTTACACTTTCCTTGCCCTTTAACTTGTTCATTAATGACTTAGAGGAGGGTATTGTATCAGTGTTTGCAGATGACTCAAAACTATCCAGTCCAATTAATTCCATCCAGGATGTGGCATCCTTGCAACAGGATCTTGACAGACTGGCAATCTGGGCAGCTAAGTGGCACATGAGATTCAATATTAATAAATGTAAAAATATCCAAGCCACTTATACCCTTAATGGGCAAATACAAGATCCTCTGCACTCAACCCACCATCATTATAATTAAGACATTGAGACATTTTGTGCATACAGCTACTAAAAAATGCCTTACCCTTTAAACAAAACAGGGATTGCTTGTCCATATATTGCAATATATTTAAGCTGGCCAACTACGTCATAGTCATCCCATATCTGACCAGTCCTACGCTCAACTTGCATCTGATTCATTAAGAATTCTATTACTTAATTTAATATATTTTACAAAAGGGACTTAGTTTTACCTGCAACTTACAGTACTTGCTGCTTTCAAAGTAAAACTCCCAAGCTTGGTTGCCCTTTTATTAGACACCAGTGGGATCACCTGACTATAGCTGGGAAGGGTGGGGGCTACAACAGAGAGCTGGTCACTACTCCAATATGAACAATAACTAACAAAGGAAAGTTGTGCTCACCACTAATTTTTAAAACCATTAGGCGGGGGTGCAATGAGGCTGGTGATTAATGTCTTAAAGTGGACCCGTCACCCCAAAAAAATATTCAAAATCCTATTTTATCACATTAGTCGAGCAAAATGAACATTAATTACAATATATACATTATTTTAGCCTTGTTTTCTTCAGTCTGGGAATTCATAATTATAGCAAGCAGGCAGGGGCCATTTTGTGGACACTGTTATTAAGACAAGACTTGCATCATCTTGCATCATCTCAGAATCTTGTTTGTGCACCAGAATGGGTGACCCGATGTCAAGAGAACTGGGGGAATGTGTGGGGAGCAGTGACATGTAGGAAGTGCTGAATGGAAAGTGAAAGTAATTATCTGCCCCGCCTCTATGCCTAGTGGCAGACAATATTTGATTGACAGCTGAGATTTTTAAATGAGCTTAAAACAGCTATGAATGCTTTAATAAAAATTTGAAATTGGATATCATGTTTAATTTGAAAAGGACTTTTATTATACAGATTTTTGTGTCTGTATGACGGGTCCACTTTAAATATATTGATGGTAGTTTGAGTGCAGAGGATCTTGTATTTGTGGTCACAGCCTCATTGCACCCCCGCCTAATGTTTTTAAAAATTAGTGGTGAGCACAACTTTACATTGTTAATTATACCCTTAATGGGACTGCACTAGGCAAATCCATTATGGAAAAGGACCTTGGAGTCCTTGTAGATGATAAACTTGTCTGTAGCAAAAATGCCAGTCAGCAGCATCAAGGGCAAATAAGGTCTTGAGCTGTATTAAAAGGGTAATTGATTCACAGAAGGAGGGGGTCATTCTTCCACTGTATAGAGCACTGGTAAGGCCACATCTAGAATATGCCGTACAGTTTTGGTCTCCAGTGGTTACACACAACATTATTGTATTAGAGAGTGTACAGAGAAGGGCAACTAACCTGGTTAAAAGGTATGGAAAATCTTAGCTATGAGGAAAGACTGGTTTGTTCAAACTGGAGAAGAGGCACTAAAGTGGTGATATAACTATGTACGTATAAATATATAAGGGGGTCATATAGTAATCTTTATTTACCAGTAGGTCTTTCCAGCTGACGCAAGGTCACCCATTCGGAAAAAAGGCTCCACCTAAATATTCGAAAGGGTTTTTTTTACAGTGAGAGCTGTGAAGATGTGGAATTCTCTCCCTGAATCAGTGGTACAGGCTGATACATAAGATAGCTTTAAGAAGGGGCTGAATGGCTTTTTAGCAAGTGAGCGAATACAGAGTTATGGAAGATAGCTCATAGTACAAGTTAAATCCGAGCGGTCCGATTGCCATTTTGGAGTCAGGAAAGCATTTCCCCTGAGACAAATTGGAGAGGCTTCAGATGGGGTTTTTTGCCTTCTTCTGGATCAACAAGCAGTTAGGCAGTTTAAAAAATAAGTTACAAGGTTGAACTTGATAGACATGTGTTTTTTCAACCTAACTTACTATAAATATAAATATATATATATATAGAACATTGGAAGAAGCCAGCACTCATGATAAATATGGGACTAGTGCCTGGGTGCACGATCAAAAATTGCAGCATACACGACTGAAGAGAGAATCAGCACTCACAGGTCTTTTTATAAAACAAAAAAGGTTTATTGTAAGGTTATGGACTGACGTTTCGGCCCGCCAAGGGACTTTCTCAAAGCACCTAACTGAGAGTAAATCACACTTAAATACACCAATTGGCAGGAAAAACAGCTATGATGACGTGGCTGCAAAGTGATTCGTAGTTCAACAACACACTGAAAAGTATAGAGAATAGTATAGAAACATTAAAACATACTGACATGTTACTCATGTGTATCAACGTATTTTGGTTCCTTCTGAACCATTGTCAGGATACAGAAGGAGCCAAAAACCAAAATTTACTTTTACATATCTCCTTGAGTGCCTCAAGTATTTTTGACTGTTTTGAATTGTGGAAGAAGCGTCTGGGAGTCGTTGTGAATTGTGGTGAGTGCCGATGCTGGATTTGATAAAGGCTAGAGTGCTTGCCGAAACGTCAGTTCTTTTCAATAAATAATCTTTTCACTTTTTAAGACCTGAGACTGGACATTGTTGTTCAATTATATATATATATATATATATACAGTATATCGCAAAACCAATCAGTCAGTGCAGTACAGAGTCAAAGTCCGGCACTGGCCAAAGACAGTCAAGAGTCGAGGAACAAAGAAACCAGACTATAAGTGCAACTAGAATTAGTGAAACACGGAGCACTGTCGCAGGGGCTAAAAGTAAAATTTTATTGTAGAATCCTTAAAAGCATGGAGCATGTACGCTTGACGCGTTTCATGGTTCTCACCCCTTTCCTCATAAGCATTATCAAATTGAGTGCATCTAGAAACTGTGTACAATAGACCTATGTTGGGTTATGGGAAGTACCTTTAAATGGGACCTGTCACTCTAAGAAATTATTCCAAATTCTTTTCTGTCATGTTAGTTGACCCAAATAAACTCTACTTACATTATATTTATTGCTTGAATGTTGTTTCCTTCAGTCTTGGAATTCACAATCCTAGTAGGCAGGCAAATGCCGTATTGTTACATAGTTACAAAACTCAATTGGGTTGAAAAAAGACAAAGTCCATCAAGTTCAACCCCTACAAATTAAAACCCAGCATACCCACACCCCTACACTCTTTCACACAAACCATTTATGCCCATAGCTATACTAAATGTAGAGTTTAGCATCAAAATAGGCTTTGATATTATGTCTGTCCAAAAAATCATCCAAGCCCCTTTTGAAAGCATCAACAGAATGAGCTATCACAACATCACCCGGCAGTGCATTCCACAACCTCACTGTGAAGAACCACCTAAGCTGCTTCAAATGAAAGTCCTTTTCTTCTAGTCTGAAGGGGTGGCCTCTGGTGCGGTGATCCTCTTTATGGGTAAAAAGGTCCCCTGATATTTGTCTATAATGTCCTCTAATATATTTGTAAAGTGTAATCATGTCCCCTCGAAATCGCCTTTTTTCCCGAGGAAACAACCCCAACCTGGACAGTCTCCCCTCATAATTTAAGTCTTCGATTCCTCTAACCAGTTTAGTTGCATGTCTCTGCACTCTCTCCAGCTCATTTACATCCCTCCTAAGGACTGGAGTTCAAAACTGCACTGCATACTCCAGATGAGGTCTTACTAGGGATCTATAAAGAGGTATAATTATGTTTTCATCCCTTGAGTTTATGCCCTTTTTTATGCAAGACAGAACTTTATTTGCTTTAGTAGCTACAGAATGACACTGCCCAGAATTAGACAACTTGTTATCTATAAAATCCTTAAGATCCTTATCACTTAAGGAAACTCCCAACACACTGCCATTTAGTGTATAACTTGCATTTATATTATTTTTGCCAAAATGCATAACCTTGCATTTATCAACATTGAACCTCATTTTCCAGTTTGCTGCCCAGTTACCCAACTTAGACAAATCACTCTACAAAGTGGCAGTATCCTGCATGGAACCTATAGTTCTGCACAATTTAGTATCATCTGCAAAAATAGAAACCGTACTTTAAATGCCCACATCCAGGTTATTAATAAACAAGTGGTGGATAAGGCAAGTTTTGTATCACCCCAAAATCTTGTGTATGTGAATTTATGACCTAATGCCCATGCATATTAATTAGTATACCAGTCCAATTAAGTCCATCATAAATATATCTTCACATATCCCATAATCAGGCAAAAACAAAGCAGATGTGAAAAGAACAAATGTGAAAAAACATACGTGACTGCACAAGTTAATCGAATCTTATATATATATATATATATATATAATAAGAAAAACCAACCAACAGGAACTGCCCTTTATTTGTGGGCCTACCACTAGATAACCTGACATTACAAGCGTTACAACAAACCATTGTAAGAGGAGGGGATATGCAAAAATATAGGTTACAGAGAGAAGCTTACTGGATTAAAAAGCTAGACACACTTCAACCTAAAGGCCTAAATGACAGCTGGAGAAATGTTTTTTGGGTTAAGCACGTTTTAAAAAAAATCATAACTCTTCCACAGATATTGAGTTAATTTTGGCTTGGCCCATTTTCTTTCAAGCAAGAATATCTTGAAAAATCGGGCAAGTACTATATTTTTCTAATGACCAAGAAAGGGATATATTCTTCCTATGGTTTGTTGTAACGCTTGTAATGTCAGGTTATCTAGTGGTAGGCCCATAAATAAAGGGCAGTTCCTGTTGGTTGGTTTTTCTTATTATATATATATATATATAAGATTCGATTAAACTTGTGCAGTCACGTATGTTTTTTCACATTTGTTCTTTTCACATCTGCTTTGTTTTTGCACGATTATGGGATATGTGAAGATATATTTATGATGGACTTAATTGGACTGATATACTAATTAATATACCATTTGTGGAATTACATCATTTCCTGTTTGTATTATATATATGAGCACTAAGTATACCTGTGCACTATACTTGAAAAAGGGTCTGTGTGCCCGAAACATGTCATTGGAATAAACACTATTTTGCAGCAAGCTCTGCTTTTTGGCTGATTCACAGATTTTCTACTTGAACTTAGAAATAAAATCTGTTGTGTTCAGTCTCTTTGCTGTTTTATGCTCATTGCATGATACTGATAATTACTTATATATGTATAGGAGAAAATATAGAAGAAAATGGTCTCCGAGAATGCCAGCAATTAAGTCAATATATTGGGTGGCATTTTCCTTATGTTGTAAATATGCAGAAGAGGATCAGCTTTGACCTTTCTCTGCCTGCAGCAAAGATACATCTTCCATCATTCATATGACAGTTAACCCTTTTTATGCCATCAAATATATAAACTTAATACAATAACAATTCAAATATATGAAAATAACTTTGTCAATATGAAGACTTACAAAAAAAAAACAATGATCCTTATTGTAGATGAGTATGCAAATGACGAGTGCAACACTAACAATACTTAAGGGCATTAAGAGGATAATGTATAAACAGTGAGAGCAGACAGGAACCAAAGGTATGTAGGGATGATTAATTCACTTCATATTTATTTAAAATGCCAGCAAAGAATCGTTTGTTTTCTGTTGTGTATGTTATTTTCTTTTCTGCTCAGTGTTATAGGAGTGATTAATCTAAAACCTGGAATAACCATTTACTGACAATTAGTCCCTCTGAGCATTTAAAGTCACTGCTTCCATTCATGCCCATGAAAATAGGTGTTACTATAGTAACCACTGATGCTTCTGAAATAATAAACAGGTAGAAGACAAAAGGAATCAAACAAAAAAAAATAATAGCAGTATATACATTAAAAGAGGCAATATAAATATTTATTCAGTGAATGAGCACCAGTGCTAAACATTGTTTGTGCTTTCATCATTAAATTATCCAAAATTTTGTGATATTGGAAGCACAGTTGATATTGATATAATGTCCCCTGTGACATTAAGCAGAGGCCTATGGCCTATGGCCACGATTGCCTAAAATACATATCAATCAGTGTAGAGTCCTGTCAGATTTCAGAATTCTAAAATTTAGACATTTTTTGGAACCAGAAGGTCAGTATTTAAACTGGACAGATGGCAACACTATTTCATAAGAGTAAATGAAAGATGAAGTTCAAATAATGGAAGAGATCATTGTGGTCCAGACCATCCTGCCCCTTCATAGGGTTTTATCTAAAGTGTTGACCTGTGTTGTGTTCCTTTTCTATGGCTGAAATGGAGGGAGATTATTGTGTCTGTTTCATGTGCATCATTTACCATGAATTGGGTAGTTAACTGCAGTTGCCCTGTGGGCAGATGAATATTTTACAAACTACAAATTACAACCATTATAAAATTTCAATATTTTACATAAATGAAACATTTAAAAAAAATGCTACTTGCTAAGAATAGCATTTTTCAGTGTCCCTGATTCAGATTCACCCATCTGTCTTTGAACGCTTCTCATTCTCAATCTGTTTCGCATCATGAATACTTGCCCTCTACTTACCTCTGCCTTATGACTCCCTCGTTGTTGCTAAAGCAGAACATGTCACAACTGTCGCTGTTCGCTCAGTACAAGAACAGGTGTAGGGAAATGGTGGGCAGTGATATGCACATGGGCTCTCTGTTGTACATAATTTAATTGTACCATGTTATTAGGGTTGCTTTTCCTGATACAAATAGGACATGGTGGGCAGTTATATACACATGGGCTATATGTATATATATGACAAATATATATTATTGATTTTGGTTAGATCTTCAGCCTTAAGATATACATATATAAAGTATAGTGCTGGAGAGCATCACCCACCTTACATATTCCAGTTGCTGGTTGGGTGTACAGTAGCTACAAAGTTGGATACTCTTGTTAGTGGTCAATCAATTGGCCTTGTTTTTGGGGAAGTTTCAGTTTACTTTTACTCTTGCAAACCTCCACTGAGACAGTTCAGCTTTCAGGCTATAAATATTGTCCCTAAACTAAGGAGGGAGAAGCCTTGCCTTTATAGTATACTATACATGGCCATGGATTGGTCATTTCTCTGCTGAATAAAATATGCCACCAGAGGAAAAAACATGCCATTAGCTTCAGAAAGATGTGAAGGTGGCTGGCAATAGTACTACAACATTTTATTCATCTCTTATATTAGAGACAAACTACACAATGACCAAAGGCCTGTAAGTATATCTAGTTGATAACAAAATAAGTTAATTTCAGGTGATGTTACTGTATTATGGCCTGTTCTCAACTCAATATAATCACTTATTGCCCTAGGAAAATACACTACAAATCAGTTGTTTCGTTGTTATGAACGTGTTTCCTCTTCCATTTACTGTTTATTTGCCAAAAAAGCCCAAAGCAGTTTAGCTGACAGCTGAGGTAATTTGAGTAGTGATTGTTCAGTTCAATACCACTGAGGAAAGAACATTCATGAGCTTCACAGGCTGATTGAATCTGAATGCAAGCACTAATGCCTTTAGCATCTTCATGTGAAACATTGGAAGATGTTGCCATAGCACCATCATTGTACTTATATCAAGTTTAGGCTCTAAAATGTATTCAATTATAAATTAAATTTAAGGATAAGTGGAGAGAGAAAAATGTTAACAATGGGCGGCAACACTTGTATGTGTCCTGGCAAACTCATTTCTTTATTTTATTTATTTATTTTTTTCATTTAAGTCAACACTGAAAGGCTCTGTAATAATTTGCAAAGAAAAATCATAATTTGTATAATCACAGAAAAATTCTAAGAATGGTCTGCATGGGGTTGAGTTCTTCCTTGTAAGACCACACGTCTGAGAAGGATTCTGCTCATCTTCTGGACACAGATGATTTACTTTTTTTTTTTTAATATTTCAATTCAAAACTTGAAATTTATAAAGTGAAAAAAACACATAAACCTATAATACAAAAGCAGTCAAGGTCGTTTTAGAGGTTTTCAAATTTGCTTTGCTACAAATTATCCAAAAAAATAAAATATTTTACAAGTTTTTGAATTTTTTAGTGCATCATCCAGCTTTTTTTTATCCGGAACTTTTATATTCGGATCTTTAAGTAACTTTTGTGAGATATGTGATTTTAGAGAACGTGAGTTTAGTCGCATTTTCAAAAACCTCTAAAACCAGTCACCTAGAGGACACGGCCACCATTATAATTCAAAGGTTATATAATACAAAGGCAACTTGCATGTATTAAGAGGAGGAGAGGAGTAACATGACGATGTACAGCTAAGGCAGAATTCAAGAACTTGCACCAAATATGGGACACATGCAGAAAACTGGTTAAAGACTGACAGAAATAGAAGTCCTTTGTAGCTATATTACAAGACAATGGGCATAATAACCGATGATTATGATTGATTTAATACCATCATTGAATGTTATAAGTGCCACTTAATATAATGTAACTTACCTAAGGAGAATCAACTGCTTTCTGGTATTTTTACATAACTGGCCAGAATTGTAGACCCGCAACATTTCTAATGACAATCTGCAATATTTCTGTAACGTACGTGTATGGTATCCCAAAGCCCAGAATAAACCCCAAGGTCCCAGTTTTGGCTCACACTTCTGCCTATAACAACTGTCTTTCCACTAGTCTTAAAGTGAGAGGACCAAGGGGGGAGTTCTGGCAGACAAGAGAACGTAAAGTATACTGGAAGAACGAAAAATAGACAGTGTAGTCAAAAGTCAGGCAGAGTTGGTACTAATCAGGCACTGCAGTACAGAATCGGGAACAAGGAGTGTAGTCAGGGCACAGGCCGAGGTCAAACAGTAAAGCATTACAGACGTTGGTACAGGCAGTGAACAACAGATGAGGGCCAAAAAACATAAACATACCCAGGAAAGATTAGGAAATACACCTACTTTGGGCAAGGAACAATTGGCTGCTGGCCCTTTAAATATTAAAATT
>CM044439.1:41821581-41849321 GCA_024363595.1 Xenopus borealis | reverse complement strand
AAAGCTTGCAATTGTTACTTATTCAGTTAGCCAAAAATGAAAATGTAATATAACCTTCAGCATAATGAAATAAGAAACTTTCTAAATACACTCAATTAAATATTCTGCACTATTTGTGAAATAATCAAGTTTATATTAACTATCCATATCTTCATTCCATCTTCATGCAGCTGTTTGGTGTCAGATATTCATTGACAGTTATATCCAATATATCTTATTAGGGGGAGCTTCTGTATTAGAGCTCACTCACCACTAACCAGACATCATGTCTCTCTACATGCAGGATTTGTGCAAAAGGTAGTTATTTTGTTAGATCTTGTTTGTACAGGAATCAGTTATTTGAGTGAGCTCTAATTCATCTGTTAGAAAAGGAAGCCCCCCTATAATATACATCATGGATCATTCATCTGACACCCAAGTGCTGCATGAAGACAGAATGAAGAGAAATAGATGCTGAGAGAGGAATCATGAATATAAACTTGATTATTTCAGAAACTATGCAGATTTTTTTAATTGATTATATTTAGAAAGTTTCTTACTTCAGTATGAGGAAGCTTATATTAAATATTAATTTTCATGATAATTCCCCATTAAATTCCCATTAGTTCTAGTAGGACATGAATAAAGGCAGCCATAAATGTAATGATCAGTTTGTAAAGATCCAGCTAGAAGGGCTACACTGATTGTAATGTAAAGACAGTCAGTGCAACCCTGTGATATACATTGATTAGAAGTGTCCCTGAATTTCCAAGTGATCTGCCAACCCTGCAATATCAGGATGATTCAACCACCAGTCTGGGATCCAGTTTTTGGATTATACAATCACAGTGGTTGGTGCAGCCATTAAACTCACTGCTGGGCTGTGCTATACCTTACAGCGCATAACTCCCATCATCCCCAACTGATACATTGGGACACTGCCCTTGATCCTTCTAGGACACCCCCAGGTATGCTAAAACACCCCCTGATGCACCACTAACCCCCACCCATAAGGGAAAAACCACCTACTCCTTGATGGCCTGCAAATATGGCTGCCACATACAAACAGGTTTACATGGGAGACATAACTGGAGGGCCTCGGCCTGGTGGAGATACATGTCCCCAGTAACAAATCATTTCTTAATCCCACCCTCTACCCACTTCAATACAGCATCTTCTGCATGCGGAACGGCTAATTGGCCCCTTTACTATCATTTGTTTCTTTATAAGGTGAATGATCATATTTTTTGTGCGGTTTCATTTAGTCCCTGGTTTAGGTGCAAAATGTTTAATCCCAGTGCAATGCCCCTGGTGCCTTATAATGAATAGGGGTGGGCAGCAGAGGGACCTGCCTGAGTACAATCATTTTGTGTAAAGAGGGGAGCAATTCCAGAAAGTGTTTTTATTGTACAAATTCAATTAAATGTCAATGGTAGATACCACAAACCTATAAAAACCACTACAACTACCTTCATGGGCTTAAATTGGCTTCCTTTGTCTCCAACTTGGACAGTGCAAAATATAATAAAATGATGGATGTTTTCGAGATCTTGAATGGACACCAAGAGCCAAGATGTATACAGCTTCTATTGGCAATGGCTGGGGCTACAGCTTCACCTGGAAGTCTAGCTAGTAGGCAGGTTAGACATGTTATAGCCACCACTGGGGTAGTTCACAAATGAAGTTGTAGTCTTGACTAGAAGTTAATGGGACAGTGACCCAGGTAAATATGTTGCCAGATAATGAGCCCACAATTAGACTGTTTGGTCCCATGATCCTAAAGAGCTTCTAGTGTGGTTCCTTTATGCCAAATAATTGACCCTCCTTTTGTTTTCTTTTAGAAAAATAGAAAACCTGCAGAGATTCCAGTGGAGGAGCAAGTAAGTAGGACATAATACTGATATTCTAGTTTTTGGCAGTTGACCGTTAATGATCTCGCAGTGCAGACTATGTAAACTAACAGTGGCCAGCCATGAGATCACATCATTTGGGTACATGCTTGTGACGTGTACTACTTAACCAAAAGTCTTCATCCAGTATGAAAAACATGAGCAGTGTCGGAAAGTCACTCAAAACCCCCACTGCTGCCTCTCATTCAATTGCTAACACAAGACAATCTTTCATTTACAATCTTGCATTTACTTTTACAAACAATACAGGTATGGGAACTGTTATCCAGAATGCTCGGGATGCTCATTCTTTTAAACTGAAACAAAACTAAAATGTGAAAAAATTCTTTTTAGAGTAGGAAATAGAGTGGGGCTACTCAGAAAATTCATTTAAGCAAGGCAGTAAGGGGTGGCTTAAAGGAGAATTCAACCCCTTTTTAAAAAAAAGACCCCCTCTCTCCTCCCCCCAACCTAGCTGCTACCCCAGGTAAATGCCCCTAACATTTTTCTTAAACATCGGTGGTTGGGGGTGCATTTTAGTGGAGTGTGACTTGACACTGCCCTGGTTATTAGACAGAGGTTTTGAAAGCATATAAATGTTCACAAAATTACCCCTATCCAGACTGCATAGTCTACAGCCATGTAGAACACTATTGGTAGACATGAACATCCAAGTGTAGCTTAAATTATTGTATAAATGATCCCTCATTTATTATAAATTCCCCTTTTTTACATAGAAGAGACCTTTGAAGTGATTTGTAAGTAAATGTATCTACTTTTATTGCACCTGAAAAAATAGTTTTCATTCTGGAAAATATCATTTAACTGATAAAACCTTAACCATTTTCATGTTTACTGTGGCGCTAGTTACATTTACACTACAGTTTTGTTGGTAAAGTACAGTTCTTTGAATTAAATTATTAGTTAAGATCATTTGAAAAAGACCCATTAGCAAATTTATTGTAAAGAACCAGCATGAGATAACAAGTCAAGCAGAGATTGCTTTGCTTTAAGGTGTACTTATGAAGAATTCTTGGATAAATATAGTTAAGTATGTTGGGGGAGGACACATAAACTAAATGTTTGCAGATGGCTCCACACCACATAGTGTGATATTCTGTTGTATTCAAATAAGTCATAGACTAAGCATAAAATTGAGCAGATGAGTGTTCATTCCCAAGTTTATTATATTGCAGTTCAAGCGATTCCACAGAATGAAATTTTTCACATCATTAATTGACTATAAAACAAGCCATGTTAAAAAAAACATAAGCTGATCTTTGCTTTGCCGTCTATTTTAGCAGCAGTATTTAATAGTATAAAAATGTCTTCTTCATGAATATGCAGTGTGCTTTAGATTTTACAATGCACACACACACATATATATATATATATATATATATGTCAGTCAAGGCCTGTCCTCAAATATTAGTTGCATTATGTCTAAAAAAGAGTGACTTGTGATAATCTGTTCCGATTCCAGCAAAATGCTTTTCTTCATATACATTATCATATAAAGACATGAGATACATTATACACAAGATATGTGCAACATAACAGGTCCCAAAGAAAAAAAAATCAAATTCCAGTGCATATTATGCCAAATGTCAATAAGCAAATCCATCAAGTCCCCCAAATATAGTCCACTAAATCAATCCATAATGTTTTTTAATACAGAGAAGATCTTAGATAAACTAATTTGCCCCATTATAGCTCAAGAAAAGAACATCCTGGTTATGTCATAAAGGCTTCTCATATGTTCACTCAAAGATCTTCAAAAATACCAACTGCAGAACAACTATTATTACACACATTCATCAAAAATACTGGTGTAGTAAATGTGAAATCTATCATAGCAGCGCATATAAAGAAAATCAAGGAATTATATGAAAACTACCTACATGGCCTAGGACCCGGGTACCTGAAGGACTTGTTGCAACGACGTCACACCTCCTACAATCTTAGATCAAATGGATCCAATAATCTGACCACACCCAGAGTCCAACTGAAAACCTTTGGATCCAGAGCTTTCTGTCATGCTGCCCCTACCCTGTGGAATGCCCTGCCAAACGGGATCAAGACAGCTCCAACCCTGGACACGTTTAAATCAAAACTGAAAAGCCACCTGTTTAGCCTGGCATTTATGGCCACATAACTTTTCCTCTGCACACAGATATGTACAGAGATGAGACAAGCTTATGCGCTTTGGGTCCTACGGGAGAAAAGCGCTTTACAAATGTTGTTGTTTGTTGTTGTTGTTGTTGTTGTTGTAGTATATTCCACAGAATCTTAGTGAAGACATGTTCAAAAGCCCTAGCATGAATTCTGCAGGCATTCAAAGAGAAAGTATGCAAATCGTTATCCCCAATGCTCTGGACCTGGGGTTTCAGAATAACTGGTCTTTTCTTAATTTGGATCAACATCCCTTAAAGTGTACTAAAAATTATTTAAATATGACATAAAGCAATATGATTGTTTTACCTCCAATAAGAATTAATTATATTTTGGTTGACATCACTTACAAGATACTGTTTCATTATTACGAAACTAAAGGACATTATTTTTTTAATTATTTGCTTAAAATGGAGTCTTTGGGATATGGTCTTCCTATAATTCGAAACTTTATTGTTAACAGATTCCATGCCTGTATAAGTTTTCAGGTGTTACTGACTATATAAATCACTTGTGACTCTAACAATAGAAATATGGATAAATAGGTATACAAGTCACACACCATTTCAGCTTTGTGTCCTTAAAGATTCACAGTACTTATGTAAAAAACCCTGCACACATTCTTAAAGGGCAACTAAAGTCTAAACTAGAATAAGGCTAGAAATGCTGTATTTTGTATACTAAATATAAACATGAACTTACTGAACTAGAAGCCTAATAAGACAAATGATTTATGCATTCAAAGTTGGGGCAGGGGGCTGTCATCTTGTAACTTTGTTAGACATCTCTGCAATATCAAGACTACGCACATGCTCAGTGTGATCTGGGCTTCAGTTGGGAGGGTTAAGCTTAGGGATAATATAATCAGAATATACAGACTGCACTTGGTCCGTGGATACAAATCTCTACACAGTCACTGGCTGTTATACAGGAAAAAGACAAATCTGCTTGAGTTCTGGGAAGTAAGGTGGGGGCAGAGCACTTAGGGTCTGTCTGACAATTCCTATCTACAGTAGAAAATGAAGGGGGAATATCACTGCATACAGTCATGTTTATTATAAAAACGATAGACATTTTTTAACTGAAGTATATTGGATATAGATTTCTTTTTCATTAAAAAAAAGTAAAAATGGGCTTTTATTTTTTTTGCCTTTACATCCACTTTAAGGCAACTGGGCTTTAAGAGCCTTAAAAGCACTTATAGTAAAAGTGCAAAATAGAAAAAAATTACAGTACCTATGCACACACTCTTAAGGCAACTGGGCCTAAAGAGCTTTTTTACATAAGTACTGTCATTTTTTTCTATTTAATTAACTTGGACAATGTTTAAACAGTGGCAGATTCTAATTCTAGACTTCCATATCTATAGCTAATATCATATTCTTTCCAAGCCCAAAGCAAATTTTCCAATCTTTTAGGTTTGGTCCTAAATTAAATTATACTTATCCAAATGTGAAATATTATTGCAGTATTATTCAGACTCCCAGCAAATACATCTGTATGCATGGATAGGTTTTAAATTTTTTAGATTCTTTTAAATAAATCATCATGGTAGTGTATGATTTAGTATCGTTGACAGAACAGTGCATTCCTAAAAATCAGCAATCAGTAGGCCAGGTTCTGCTGTAGTCAAGTCAACTTTCTGATTCTATTTTTAAGACATACAAACCACAATGGCCCAGTATATGCAGCATTACATAAAAATTAAACAAAATCTATGTACAAAGCGTTCTAACCCACAACCCAAGCATGAAGTAGTAACAGGGTGTTTCCTAGGAAAATACAGTGGTATATAAAAGCATTATACTTTACTAGTGATGGGCGGATTTATTCGTCAGGGGCGAATTCGCTGCAAATTCCCGCGATTCGCCGCTGGCGAATAAATTCGCGAAACGGCAGCAAAAATTCGCCGCCGGAAAATTCGCCAACAAAAACGAGTCGAGCGGCGTTTTTGACGCAACGCGCCGAAAACGACGCGACGCGCCGAAAACGACGCGACGCGTCGGAAACGACGCGCATCAAAAACGACGGGCGACTCGTTTTGCGAATTTTTCACCAATTCGCGAATTTCTCTGGAAATTCGCGAATTTTCCGGCGAAGCGAAACGCGGGAGTTTCACCCATCACTATACTTTACATCATGTAGTGCCAGTATAAAGATTAGTTGAAACATGAATAAAAAAACAAGATGGCAAGGAGGGATATTCTATCCACAAAGCCGGAGTGAGTATATAGAAATTGTCAACAACAGACAGTTGAGAGAGCATCAGTTCCCTTTCCTTTGTAAGTACAGTGATGTTTCTCTTGATTGTGTCTCTCTTTCTCTCTATTTCTATATAATAACTGCCACTTTGTAGCAAGTAAGTCCAAAAAAGAGCCCAAGCACATAGTGCCTTCCCATTTTAAAGACTAGGGAGCCAACAACCCCTGGACTTGGGTGGCCACTTTTGCCAACAGTGAAAGTTGGACAAAGCAGATGGGCTGATAACAAATTTGCTTAGTTATTGCCCATAAAAGCTGGTCAGTTGGCACCAAGACCTGGCTACACCATGATCGACTTTGGAAATACCCTGACAAGGATACAGCTCCCTCTCCCAGCTGCAGAACAAGACCAGCTCCTACCTATCTTAAAACCCAGGGGACTGCCTGTAAGAAAGGTTTGAATAACCTTTACCCTCCTACTGTCAGAGCCTTGCAGCTTAAAGGAATTGTTCAGTATAAAAGTAAAAATTGGGTAAATAGATAGGCAGTGCAAAATAAAAATAGTTTTCAATATAGTTAGTAAGTTACCCTGGTTACCAGGCAGTAACCAATCAGTGAAATGAAAATTGTTGCTTTTGAATCAGAGCTGAATGCTGAGGATCAATTGCAAACTCACTGAACAGTTATGTCCCATGTGGCCCCCCTTCAAGTCACTGACTTACTCAGATTTAAAGAGCTGAAAAGCAGGATGTTGTGTTGTATTTTGTTATGTTAGACATCCACTCACTCCAGCCTTTGTACATTATATTTTTGGCTAACTAACTATATTAGAAACATTTTTTATTTTGCACAGCCTATCTATTTAGCCAGTTTTTATTTTTACCCTGAACTGTTCCTTTAAGGGGTGGAGTTGAGACGAAGGGGAAAGCTTTTGTACTGGCTTCACAAGAAACAGCCCAATTCACAGTATCCAAAGGGTGAAAAAAGTTAGTGGTCATATCCAGGCAAAAGATCAGGACAGGCAGCAGTCAAACATAGTCAGGTCAGAAATCAGTCAGATAGGAATAATAGCGCACCCAAGAACTTGCAGGTAGAAACTTTCATTTGGCATTAAACCCAGGATGCTGGCATCTCTTTATTGCAAATGTTCATATCAAACTGCCATGTGCTGACATTGTAACATTTTCATGAACACGTCCATCTTGGATCCTTCACATAGAGCATATCGGAGTGTTCCTGACACCTACATATAATTTAAAGATTACATTACCATTGAGGGCCAGACCTTTTAGCATCACAAAAACAGACATGCAATAGATCAGGCAGATAATCCTCGAACTTTGAGAAACAATATAATGTATACATATATATATTTGCCTACTGCTATACAGCTGCACATGAACCTTACAAATAGAAAAATCTAAGCTTTTTAATGTGTAGGCAAACAGTTACCAGTATTCTTTATTTATTAACACCATGTGGCATAGAAGTCCAATATTTCAATGAATTCTATACATTTCCTAACTTGTAATGTACAAGACATTGTTATCTGGCTAAAACAGAGAAATATTTTATGAAAAAAGAGCTTTTGGGATTTTGAATTGATCATTCTGATGGTTTTATGTCTTCAGAGGTTGTACTACATTCCCATGGGATACTAAATATTTTATAGCTAGGACGGATCCTCAGGAAAAAAATTTTCAGAACTTCCATTTTTATTTCAAGTGTTTTTATTGTTTGGAAAAACCATAACTCTGAACAATGTGGATTTTATGAAGAAATAAAAACATATATGCAGGAAATTCTGCAATGTAAATAAGCATCTCAGCAAAACAAATACCCAGTCTGACATGGCATTACCATTGAAATATTCCTATTTCATATTCATACTGTACTATTAAAAAATAAAATAAACATCCAAAAGAAGCCCAGTATCACACAATATCTTCAAGGCACAGCTAGAGGCTCATGGACTATGGTGCAAAGTTTTTCTCAGTGCCATTTATATGCTGTGACAAATCTGCCACCAACTCCCTGTTTGTTAATACTTACCCACTGTAACATCTATGTCCTCCTACTCCTGGATGTGGCTTTGAAAACTGGTCTTTTCTTAATATAATTATTTAACTCATTATGTATATGTGGGGCCTTACTATTTTAGGTCCCAAGACGATGCCTTCAGGGTTATAGCAGCAAAAATGTTGTATGTTCTTTCAAAATCTTATAAGTACATTTAAAGATATTGTGATCTGTGCTGGGTTTAGCCTGATAATCTGAAAAATTCAGGGTTTTCAGAAAAGTGCCAAAAAAAGAGAGGGATTCAGGAGAAAAGTCCAAAAAATTTTATGAATAGGGTTTTCACTCAAATCCAATATCGACAATCCAATTATTTTAGGATATTTGGTAAAATTGTGGATGGGTTTGGTTAAGCTTTCTTTATTAAAAAAAAATAGATAAAATAACATTTTAGTAAATAACCCACTATGTGTGTGTGTTGTATGAATGTAAGACTTGGGCAGGAACTGATAGGAACAGATAAAGTCTCAGACTGACATATTATATTTTTAAGTGTTTCACCAGTACCTAAAACTAGTAATGGGCGAATCTCCCAAAATTCGCTTCGCCGAAAAATTCGCGAATTGGTAGAAAAATTCGCGTAACGAGTTGCGGGACGCTTTTGACGCGCGTCGCGTCAATTTTGGCGCGTCGTTTTCGGCGTGTCGCGTCAAAAAAGACGTGTGACTCGTTTTTCCAGCGAATTTTCGCTAAGCGAAATTTCGCTGGAGATTCGCGAATTTATTCGCCAGCGGCGAATCGCGGGAATTCGCCACGAATTTGCACCTGGCGAATAAATTCGCCCATCACTACCTAAAACAGAATCATTAAGCTGTAGACTAACCCTGATGCCATTTGTCACCATTACTACTGTTTATATAAAATTATATACATTGCCATTGAAATCCTATGCAAACAGGGCGGTCAAAATTACAGTCCTGTAGGTTTGATTTATTTGAGCTTATTATTGAGTCTACGTTTAGTGATGGGCGAATCTCCTGGGATTCGCTTCGCCGAAAAATTCGCGAATTTCTAGCGAAATTCGTAGAATCGGCGAAAAATTTGTGAAACGAGTCGCGGGACGCTTTTGACACGCGTCGCGTCAAATCGCGTCAAGTCGCATGGCCGATGTTCAGGGAGCTTTCAAAGGCATCAGATCAAAATTTTCCGTCCAGTCCGATCAACCTGCCGACCGATATCTTAATCCTCTGACGATGTCGGTCGCCTCATTTCCCACCATACACGCACCGGATATCGTACGAAAATTCGTTTCGTACGATATTATTTGTGCGTCTATGGCCACCTTAAAGGTCTGAAACAAAGACGTCAGCAGTCACCAGTTTAGTGCTAATAATGTGCAGGTTTTATGACAGACACAATACATTGATCAAAGAATATACGATTAGAAACACAGCTGAAATGTTTCATGTGCCTGAGGGCCTTTCCTCAAGCTGTTGGGGATTTTATTTGCAATGAAACCTTTTTAATCATTTAATCCAGAATGGTACTGTTTATCTTACAGAGTACTGAAAAGATGACAAGTTTAACTGAAGCATCTAGAAAAGTTAGTTAATCCTTTCCCTCAGTTAAGCCCTTTGGTACATGAGGGAGCAGTGTGTATGGTATACAATAGATGCAGAAATAAAGAATAAAGTGATTCAATAAATATAGCAATGTAATGGATATATATCCACCCATTGCTCTGACAATGACCATTCTCACAAGAGTAGAGTTGCACTTACTTTATACTGTCTTACACTTTTAAAATTTTAAATGATGTATTCAAGTTTTCCTAATTAGAATATTTGAGATTTGTGAAAATTAGCTGGTTAAACTGGGTAAGCTTCTATATAACTCAACAGGAGGTGTATTTTCAACATTCATGCTATTTTATAAATCTCATTTTCAAAAATGATTGGAGCAATATAATTTTTGTTGTGATCAGGCTTTCCTTTGCAAGTAACCATAATTGAGTTTTTCTGATTGTAGGTTCATTGTAAATATTATAGCAGTAGAGAGAAAAAAATTAGATCATAAAAAAATGCATTCAATTTTTTTTTGCAATTGCGTTTGTGCTCACTTCATGTTAAATGCACGGTGTTTCCTTACTCATCTAAATCCCATTTCCAGAAAGCTCCAAATTACAGTAAGGCCATCTCCAAAAGAGTCAATGTCAAGCAATTCGCGAATTGGCGAAAAAAATTGCGAAATGAGTTGTGGCACTTTTTTGACGTGTCGTTTTCATTGCGTGTCGTTTTTGTCGCGTCGTGTCAAAAACGACGCGCGACTCTTTTTTTGGCGAATTTTTGCTGGCGTTTCGCGAATCACGGGAATTTGCCGCAAATTCGCCCCAGGCGAATAAATTCGCCCATCACTAGGGGTTAGTCTTTATCTCATCTTAGTGATTTTTTACATCTGGGAAGGACATTTTACTGCATTAATATGCTATGAAATATGGTGAGAATGATCAGCTTGTTGCCAATAAGCATTTATAATTTCAGTGATTGTGTGTCGGTTTTAACAAAAAATAAATAAAATGGGCAGGATCAGACTTGGCCAGCAAAAAAATCACAGTGGGCCCCGGACAGTGTGTGTCCCATCGAGTCAGATCTCACCATATACATAGAGAACATATTCATGTTTGCATCACTTCTCTAGTGTAAACACTTGCCATTCATAGCTGAGATTTTCCTTATTAGCTTAGTCACCATTCTCTTGACTGTAGTTCATTTTTGTACTGAACTAAACCGTACTTCATACACAATATGGGACCTTGCCAGTGCATGTCAATATGATAAATGTATATACTTCTTTTGGGAAGGCTTTTTGGGAAACGTCCAAAAAAATTGTGCGATTCAGGTTTTTCAATCCATTTTTTCGTATTTGTCTCCAATCAGATTAAATTATGTTTATTTAAGATAATTAAGGTCAAAACATGGATTCTAATTTAAATAATCAGAAAAAAATTGGCTTTTGATAGATAGGGTCCCCAGATTCAAATGGTTAGTGACACTTTTCCATATTTATTGGGAAACTTTAACTATTTCTTAATAGACGCCCCCCAGACCTATGTGCACCCTATTTTCTCCCAGATCCCACTATGACCTATGTTGACCTATGTTGCTGATGCAAATAATGCCCTAGCCTATCGGGACCTTGCTTCACCCCTCAAACCTAACTACTGAGACATTTGGAGGAACATTTATCAATGGGTGAATTTCAATTCATGTTTTTTAAACTCCCTTAAATTGCAATATACTCTAAATTCAACGGGGGAGTTATTTAAGAAACAAAATTGAATATCTAAAAGTCTGACAAATTTGACCAACCTGAAATTCAAATTCGAATCAAATTCGACCAAACTCAATTTGAATTATTTCTCAGAAAAAACTTGAATGTCAGGAAAGCTACAAACTTCTCCAAATTGCTAACTGAACCTCTTCCATTGACTTATATATGACTTTGGCAGTTTTAGGTGGCGAATAATCAAACTTGAATAATAAAAAAATAAGGGCCAGAGTATGATAATTCTCAGAAATCTAATTTTAATTTTTTTTAAAAGAACTCAAATATAGTTTGGATAATTCCCTAGTCAAATTTGACAGTTTTGACCAGAAAAAAAAAAGTGAAAATTCTAATTTTCAATGTGACTTTTAATAAAACTGCCCCTTTGGACAGTGTACCTGTAGTCACTAATAAAAGCATTTTTACAGCATATATGCTTTTGAGTGCTCTCCTCACTATCAAATTGAAGATTGTACCCTTTGGACAGGAGTTGCTCATGACTATGTAATATATGTCTTTAGGGAGGCAGGGAGCACAATTCTCAGGTTGGATGGGTGCTTAACGTTTGCTTAAGTAACATGTTTCCTGATAAACGTATAAAGTATCACTTTCGCTTAAATGGGTTGTTCATGTTTAAATTACATTTTAGATTGAGTTAGTAGATAATTATATTCTAAAAACAATTGGTTTTCATTTTTTTATAATTGGGTTATTTCAGCTAATTTAGCTTTTTGTTCAGCAGTTCTCTAGTTTGAAGTTTCAGCAACTGTCTGGCTGCTATTGTCTTGTTTACCTTAGCAACCAGGCAGTTGCTTGAATGAGATACTGGAATATGAATTGGAGAGAGTCTGAATCGAAAGATCTTGACTTAAAAATAATTTAATTGTAAGTTTACAGTTTTTAAGCTGCTGGGTTCAGTAACCTCCCCCCCCCTTTAAAAATCTGGAAAGATGTAGTAAAATAATTCTGAAACTATTAGAAATACATAATGAAGGCCAATGGCAAAGTTGCTAGGAATAAAACATTCTGTAACATATTAAAAGCTAACTTACAGATGAACAACCCCAGTAAAAGGGTACTAAAGTCTAAAACAGCAAGACTGATTAATAATCAAAATATGCAGATTGCACTTGGTCTACAGATACAAATCTCTACACGGTCACCGGCTGCTTTACAGGGAAACAAACAAAGCTATTTTTTGGGTGGGGCACTCCCCCTGCCATTTGAAAGTTTGACTGTTTCCCTGCAGAGCAGTTAGGGAACATCTGAAGTCTCCTATCCTCAGCTGTCAGAACAAGTAAAACAGAGGGGTGTTTTCTCTGCATACAGTCAGGTTTCTTATAAAAATGGTTCTTATAAAATGTGCTGAAAAAGTCTACCTCGGCTTATACTCGTGTCATATACTCAAGTCAGTGTGTGGAGGCTACTGGGGATCTTCTCCATGGTTGTTCCTAATGGAAAAAACTGTTTATAGTACAAACAAGGTCTTCAGCCCACCCGCACTGGGCTTGTACTTACAGGATATGCAGCTTTATGATTGCTCTCTGCAGATAAATCTCCCATGTGCAGATTTATGATCGCTTTGTACAGCTGAATCCCTTGTCTGTACTTCACTATAAACAGTTGAGAACAACCACAGAGGAGATCCCCAGTAGCCTCCACACGTTAAATGCACAGAAACTCTATCTCTACAATACTTGAAGGAAGCATTTTAGAACTTCAGCAGAATACATGCCCCTGCTTAAAGATGAACCACCCCTTTAACCTATCCCTCCAACCCAGTTAAAGCACATGCTTGTGCCCATAGCCTGGTGGAAGTCTGCTTCTTAGATTTTCCACAGCTTCACTGCGTCTGCTGAAGATGTCCTAAAATGCATTTCTCACCCTAGGCTTATACTCAAGTCAATAAGTTTTCCCAGTATTTGAAGGCAAAATTAGGTACCTCGGCTTATACTCGGGTCAGCTTATACTCGAGTATATACAGTATTGAGGTATATTGGAGATACATTTCTTTTTCATTAAAGAAAGTAAAAATGGGATTTTATTTTTTGCCTTTACATGCCCTTTAAGCACAATCTGTACATATGTTATCCCTAGAATTATAGTACAGATCTGTCCTTAACTCCAGAAATTGCTGCCTTCTGACACTTCTTTCTTGGATTACCCACCACCATTTTCTAAAATCCAATCCAATCTGTGTCTTAAATAATCTTTCGTTCTAAAGGTAAGCTTCACTTTTTTTTTTTATTTTGCAGTATTGCCATTTACCATCATGTCCTCTTTCAGACAATGATACTGATAAATACCTATTTATGTACAGTATATACCAGTATAGCATAGTAAACTTTTTTACCATTGTTAGGAGCAACAATATATACTAAACTGAGGTCACACTACCATTAAAATGCTACTGTAGGTACAGCACACTCACTGTCCTATACCAAATTCTTGCCATTATCATGTGCCTATAGGTGCCCACTGTTAATTCATCCCAGTTAAATTACAGGAAACTGAATGGCCTATAATCAGTGTATAATGAAGCTTTGAGTTTGCCCACTATTTACTGAATGGGTGTAATCTTGTAAACACTAATGTTCTTTTACAGTTCTAAAAAAAAACTTTGCAATGCATAAACAGACTGCACTTTGGGTGTCACATTTCATTAAAATGGTGTGCATAAATGGCTCATATAGGATATTTATGGGGTGGAAAATGTATATCTAAAAAATCGTATACCTGTAGCACATATCAAAAAGCGCATCAAAGTAAATGTTTATTTTGTGTTTTCTCGCTGCTAATCACCCGTTCAGTTTCCATAATCCATCAGCTGGAACCACATTAAATATTCCCACATAGGACTGCAATATTGAAAAGATAAATTGAAGCCTGCTAATAGCATTGCTCCAGATATATTCATTAATACTCGCATCTTCCATACACAATGAAGGCTGAGCTGATCTTAATAAAATCTGCCAAACATAAATCCTGGCCTCTCATTTGAATTGCCTTTGCACAGAGGACTTGCTAGGCTTCAAGATCAGAGATGTACTGAATGATAAGCAGCAGGGCAAGTGGAGAACAAATATGAATTTGTCTGTCTGCTGAGGAACCAACAGCAAGGATGAATTCCGCAGCCAATAATACTGCAGAATAAGAGAATGTGCATTATCTCTAGCATTTGCTAGTATTAGCCTTTGGCTCAACAAACAAGATTTGTGTTCAAAGGAGCTTGAGGTGTGAGCAAGAAAAAAAAACAGCATCGCAAACTGTGTTTATTTCTATTAATTATAAAGGAGCAATTTTCCTGTGGTGGAGGCCTTTGAATTGCATTAGTGAGTAGATAAACCATTATGCACATACCCGTGTTTTGGGATTATGTATTAATATCCAGGCTCCTAGTATATATACTATGGAAATAGAATTTCTGCAGCATTGTGTTCATACAATTATGTGAGCACATTTGCTTAAGGGCAGGACTACACAGACAATTTACCTCTGTTTTCTGCAGATTAGACAGTCAGCACGAAAACAGATGCGACAGTAACAAGGTAACTAATAGAAAAGTTGGATGGTGTCGCAGGGTCGATGCGACGCAACACGACTGTCGGCTGAAGATGCCGCTTGCAGCATTTTCATCCGACAGTCGTGTTGCGTTGCATTAACCCTGCAACACCATCCGACTTTTCTATTACTTACCTTGTTCCTGTTGCATCAGACTTGTTGCATCCGTTTTCGTGCCTACCATTGCATCCGTGGAAAACGGAGGTAAATTGTCTGTGTAGTCCTGCCCTAACACTTTCTCTGCCAGCTGCATAACATTATCCTAGGCAATATTTTTTTCTTCTAATTTGTTTAAAGGACAAGGAAAGGAAAAAAAAATAAAATCCCATGTTTACTTTCTTTAATGAAAAATACATCTATCTCCAATTTTTATCTCCAATTTTCTTTATTTAAAAAAACGTGTACCGTTTTTATAAGAAACCTGACTGTATGCAGTGAAATTCTCCCTTCATTTATTTCTGTTGATAGGAATTGTCAGACAGTCCCTAACTGCTGGGCAGGGAAACAATCATACTTACGAACAGCAGGGGGAGCCCTTGCCTTACTTCTCAGCCAGCAGCTTGCAGTCGGTGCCATTTACACAGGCAGCGTCAAGCAGAAGCACCAAGGGGCACCTTCATCCATGCGTGCACTGCATGGTAGGAGGGGAGGGGGGCCCTGGACAGTAGTTCTGGTTTGCCCCGGGCCCCCTAATCCGACCCTGATCCAGAATGCATGGTTTTTTTGGATAACTTATTTTGGATTTTGGATAATTTGGCTCTTCATACCTCAAGACTACTAGAAAATCATGTAAACATTAAATAAACCCAATAGGCTGGTTTTGTGTTCAATAAGGATTAATCATATCTAAGTTTGAATCAAGTACAAGCTACTGTTTTATTATTACAGAGATAAAGGAAATCAATTTAAAAAAATTGGGTTATTTGATTATAATGGAAGACCATCTTTCCGTAATTCAGAACTTTCTGGATAACAGGTTTCCCAATAACGGATCCCATACCTGTACATGTATGGCACCTGCTATTCAGAATGCTGGGGACCTGGGATTTTGCAGATAATGGATCTTTTCGCAATTTGGATCTTTATACCTCAAGTCTACCTTATATCTTAGTTTGGATCAAATACAACGTACTTTTGTAGGATTGCAGAGAAAAAGGAAATTATTTTAAAATTATTTTTTATTTTTATTATTTGGATTAGTAATATAAAATGGAGTTTATGGGAGATGACCATGCTGTAATTCGGATCTTTCTGGATAACGTATTCCCGGACAATGGATCCCCTGCATGTATTTTTGTCTGTCCCCTTTTGCAGTCTTGCACAAGTGGTTCTGACTAGTGATGGGCGAATTTATTCGCCAGGGTACGAATTCGCGGCGAATTCCCACGATTCGCCGCTGGCAAATAAATTCGTGAAACGCCAGCAAAAATTCGCCAAATCATGTAAACATTAAATAAACCCAATAGGCTGGTTTTGTGTTCAATAAGGATTAATCATATCTAAGTTTGAATCAAGTACAAGCTACTGTTTTATTATTATGAGCAACCCCCTGGGATCTTATGATTCATTTATGAAACAAACCAGACCAACCAACTTGTTTGGTTACTTGAGCCAATTGACAGACAAAATGATAAAGGGCAATATTTACTTTACTACATATTCCAGTCTGATAAGATTATTCTTTAATATGCCACTTAATTTGATTTAAACTACCTGTTGCTCAAGCATTCATTTTGGGGGTATAGTTTTAGGGTATAGGGGGAAATGGAAAACACTACTTTGCATTTACAAATAAAACCAATGAAAATGTGTAACAAATCTATTCAATTAATTTGAAATTTGCCTAGAATTACATTTCTTTTCATTAGGCAAATTCACATCCTTGCCAGTGATGTTGTTTCTACATTAATAGTAGGGAAAGGGTGAGGAAGTTTACCGTTAAATCAACACTTACTAGGGAAATAAAGTTGATATTACAAATTAGAGTGCAGCCAAAATGATAAAGGGTCAGTGACCTTTTCTACAATTAGCAGGGTAGCACAACTATGGCTTTAATAAGCTTCCCTGCACTGATATCACATTTAACTCTTCCTCCACAAACCACAAAAGAGTTTGTAAAACAACGAAACCTTCACAAAACGGCAAATTTCATCAAAATGCATTGGAGTCAATGGTACTCCAATGTGTTTCAGCTCTGCAATAGCATATTCTTTGCCCTGCTTGATAACATAGGCCAGAAATTCTCCAGATCAGAATGATCTAACCCCCCATTTAATTTTCCACTAAATGTGCACTGTAGTGATTGCAGCTGAAATGGGATTCAGGTTTGCCCTTCTGTTGCTACAACCTAGGGATACAGAAATCAAGCTGTGATATCTATATATGTGTGTGTGTGTGTGTGTGTGAGAGAGAAATCTCTTTTTAACTACTGAACACACTGTATGGCTTGCAAAAGCCCACGGGACTCAGAGAAATACATCAACATGCTTCATAACGGTAAAATGAAAAAAGGTGTAAGGGATGACATAACAGGATCATTTCACAAAAGCAATTCTCTAAAGAACATCAAAATTACTCATCTTTCCCGGTGTGATTGAATACATATTGCAAAGAAGAAAGTTGTGGCCAGACTATATTAGCTGTGTTACATTTTGTTTGCATTCATGTGTCATTTGTATTTGTACCACAATGTTAACCAGAAAACACTTATGTTGATAGCATATGAAAATGTGCTGTTTAAGCCACTTCTTTTCACAGGTAAATAGTTTGTACACTCATTTCCTACTTCATCTATTAACTCAATAACATTCATTAAACATAACACATTGGGGAAATAAATATTTCTGCACAGATTGCATGCACCAACTAATATTTTAATTTCTTGCATCTCTAAAGATTAATTTTTTTTTTATTCTGTGGCAATTAAAGTTATCAGTTATACTTGTAGCTGATTACAAATAATAAGTAGAAGTTAGTTGGGATTAGTGAGGATTATACTGTAGGAGTGAATGCCTAAACTTTATATCTACTTCATCTCTACTTTTTCAACTTCATTAATTTTGTCACTATTTACATTTTTTGCTCAAACCACTTCCTAAATAACCCACCCATGCTCTCTGCGATAGATTTATGGAGCATTTTACTTCGAAATTAGAATTTAAATCAAATTTTGGGCTAAACAATAGTTGAAGTAGCCCAAAATTACTGCAAAATTAGAATTTTAAAAATTCGAATTTAATCCGAGAATTCACTTCGACCCTTAGTAAATGTGCCCCTGAGTGTTGTTGCTGGAATGCACCTCCCAACAGGCATGATAAAACATTAGTATATGCTAGGAGAAGAACAATACAACTCCTAGCATATGCTACAATACTGTTATGGAAGGTATATACACATATCAAAAAAGCTTAGACCTAATTTGTCAGATAAAAATACAGAAAAATTGAAAGCAGTGATCTTTGGTGTGCATTATTTATTATTTCCTTTATTTATTATTATTATTAGAATAATAAAGTTGTTGCATTAAGACACCAGAATGATCTATAATTCCAGATTTATTTCTATTTTTCAAACCGACCAATGTTCAGATGGTTAGAGAAATTAAATCTCTAAATCCTCCCAAATAATACTAAAAGTTATCATGGATCATAGGAAATGATTAGTTACTGAACAGAACTCTTAAGACAGAACTAAACTTTATAAATGCAAAGGGCTAGAAATGCTATATTTTATACAGTATATTGAACTTTTTTAACCAACCTAAAGGTTCCACATCTCTACAGTAATAATGGTCAAGGCCTTCAAAGTTGTCACAGGAGTTTTCCATCTTTGGTTAGGAGTGTCTGCAACATGCATTTGTTCAGTGGGCTCTGAGCCGCTGCTGAGAAGCTAAGCTTAGAGGTCATCAAAAATAATCAAGTAGAAAGTTAAGTTTACCTGTCATATAGGCGGATGCTACAGGGAAGATATAATCTTAATTGTACTGGTTTCTGAGCTGTAGGGTCATCTTTGGAGGCACAGATTTTACTGATAAAGGGATGTGTTTAAATTGGGCTGCAATTTAATGTACAATTTTATCCCTACTTCTTTATTTAAGCTTTTGTTATCCTTTAATGAGCATTTGCTGTTAGTTTTGTTGTAATCTTAAAATAAATGTGTACATTCCTGTACAACTGGCTCCTATTGGAAAGATGATCTTAATTGTGCTGGTTTCTGAGCTGTAGGGTCATCTTTGGAGGCACATATTTTGCTGATAATGGGCTGTGCTTAAATTGATCTGAAACTGAATGTACAATTTTATTCCTACTTCTTTATTTAAGCTTTAGTTATCCTTTAATGAGTATTTGCTGTTAGTTTTTCTGGTAAGTAAGGTCAACTAGCTATACGCGTGGAATGGTGATGGATATTTTGTTGTAATTTTAAATAAATGTACATTCCTGTACAATTACTGTAGCTCCTATTGGAAAGATGAGAGCATGCCCCTCTCTCATTTTGGAGTATTAGGACACATGGTAAAGTTACGCTAGTTGCATAGTTACAATGGATTGAAGAAGGACAACTGACAACCAACGTCAACCATTGCAAATAAGTGCCAGGAGTGTGGGGACCTTTTTCAAGGATCCTTGAAAAAGGTCCCCAGGTGGGACCGAAACGTCGGATAAATGTGTATTTTGTTTAAAATAAAACACCATTACTTACCTGGAATCAGTGAGTGCGGATCCTTCGTGACAGTATACTATTAATATTGATCGAGCACCACTGGCTAAGGATGGTCTGAGTGTTGGTACTGTGGGAAAATATATATATATATATATAAATCAGAACTTACTGTAGATCTGAGCCTACTGTAGCCCTTGATATTAGGACTAGGAAGTCATTAAAGCCACTCTCAAAACCATTGATGAATCTGCCAATATAACATCATTCAGAGTGACATGGTAAAGAATTATTTAATTTACTACATGTGAAAATTCTGTTCAAGTCCAAAGGGGTGGTTTCTTGACATTTGTTCTCTTCTTCAGATCCCTTGCTAACTGTTTATAATGTCCTCTAATGTACTAGTAAACACATTACCATAATATAAAGGCAGGATTTTTCCTGCAGAGACGGACAAACAAAAATACTGTATGCTTCATGTGATACCTATACCTGTTGGGATTTCCTCAAACAAAAAGAAAAAAATAATAGAAAGGAAAATGGTGAAACCCTTCCAAATGAGTTGTTGCCTTAAGGTAGCAGTGTCAAATGCAAGTTGATAGCACAAATATCATCTGACTTATATCTGTCCTTCCCAGCACAGTTTATTAATTTTAAACACCATCTGCACTTCTAATTCTTTTTCAAATTGACTAAAGTCTGGACAGGCTGCAGCATCATCTTCCTTATGAAGATTATATGTGCTTTTATAATTAGAGAATTGCGGGAAAATATCTTAAATTCAGATTGGCAGTTCACAACAAAATTGAGTTGTTTTGATGTTTATTTGCTTTCCAGTTTTGTATTACAATATTAATTTACAATTCTGGAATCCGAACTTTCATTTAACCCATGTGGAAGGATTTCAGAAAGTTACTATTGCATTTTCTGCTGTTTTTATTTATAAGATTTCTGAGCATATATTGAGCATATATTCAGATGGAGCAGACATAACTAAGGGTAGAACTACACGGATGATTTCCATGCGTTTCTGGCGGATGCAAAGCTCGGCGTCAAAACAGGTGGTTCAAGTTGGATGCAATGGAAATCAAGGTGAGTAATAGTAATGTTCTATGGTGTTGCATCGTTCATACGACACGCCTGTCAGATGCAGCTTGCAGCGTTTGCATCCAACAGTCGTGTCGGATGCATGCTTTTGTTGCATCCGACTTGACGTGTGCGTTTTGTTGCCGATAGTCTGATAGGCAAACAAATAGTTGATATTTATCTTAATACTGGTAAGCTGCAACCACCTACACTATCTGATTGAGAGTTAGTCAGTTCTTGTTAGGCCAGGGCCACAACAAGCCTTGTTTGCAGCCTCTTGTAGTATGGTGTGGTTCCACACATGGATAGCCCCGGCCTTGGCTAACTTTTCTACCTATAGCAGCCGCCTTTGGCTTCGGGAGGAGCCCAATGCTACTCCAATGCCTCCAGGACTTAATGTGAGAGGAACAAGGGGGAAGCTCTGGGCAGGCAAGTGAACAGTAACATATACAGGATGGACAGGGAACAAGGAGCGTGGTTTGGGACAGGCCATGTCAATACCAAACAGACAATGCAGTACCAAATCAGAAAGCTGAAGTGAAGCCGAGGTCACAGGCCAAGGCCAACGCAGATCAGAAGTGCAGCACCAAATGGGATCCAAAGAATAGTCAAACACAGGCTGGGGTCAGTCCATGCATCAAGAATGCAAAGTCAGGAAAAGACAAGGATCAAAATCGAATACTGCAACTTGGAAGCACACCCAGGAACTATGGAACATAGACCTATATTGGGCAATGAGTCAGAGCAGAGTATGGGGTTTTATAGCCAGTTAAATGGCTTACACAAATCACCTGTGGCCAGATTTGCAACAGGTGAAACTAGCCATGCTACTAGCAATTACCAAGCACAGCCATAGGAGTGAACCAGGGACTTCGCTGTCTGCTACTGTAGAACAGTGGTAATGCAGACAGCACAGGAACACCATGTCCCTTGTTTGACTCCAGGCAGGTTATCACACTGACTCCTTCCCTTTTCATCTCCAACCCTTCAATGTAACCATACTCTGCTTCTCGTTCTGCTCTGTTTTCCCAAAATGTTCAGGTTAATTTCTCTGAGTTTTCCGTTTCTCACATCACCTAAGATAATCAGGCTCAGCACAGTTAGAAGGGCAGATCATCAGTTTGCCCCAGAAGATTCCACTGGAAGTTCAGAAAAATTGTAATCCAAAATGTTGTGCTCAGTACACGAAATTGGTGTATTTTGTTTGAATCAAGAAAATGCACTGAAGGGCTTAGAGGTACAGAGTGTGGATCTGTTCTTACCACCTGACATAAGACCGACTAGTACATTTTAGGGTAACTCATAGTATGTAGCAAAAAATGTCCTATTGTTAGACGTGGGAAGTTCATTTCTAGACCGAAGCATTTTTCTTATGTTTCTTATTTTTCTTAATGTCATACTTTTAATTAGATACACCATAAAATGGTTGTGCCACCTTGTCATTTGGCCTTGTTGGCGGTGTAAGAGAAGGTAAAGTAATACCATTTATTTTGCATATTTTACTGCCTTTTTAAACAACTGGAGCACTGTGAATTCATTAGTGTTGTAATTAAAAAATACATCAGTATGGAAATGAAAGTGGCTAAGTGGGTTAGCAGTGGTATATCGTGTTAAGCTTCTGCCTCAAGAGGCCTGCATTAAATCATGCTTTCAGTCTTAACTCATTCCCTCCTGAGCCACTGTATGCTTGCAGCATTTTTATATTCTCTGTAAAGTGGTGGGTATATAAAATGGAGAATTATGCTGTCCATTTAAATTAATACATACATTCATGCATGTAGAACAGTTTCTGCCTTTTCTACTCTAACTCTTTTGGACTTTTTATTTGTATCCTACATTTCTCCCTATTCCTTTTACAGTATGTATCGAGACTATTCTTTGAAGTGGAATGCGTGGGGGTGGCAGGATCTGCAATAGCTGGGTTGTGAGCTACTGGGTCTCTTCTTCCTAATTACATTTTGATATTGTTTCATAGAACTGGATAAGAGCAGCATCAAGTTTTTCATTTTAACAAATCCTATGCAGGTTTATTGATTGATATTGGTTGATATGGTCTACTTTAGGCACGATCATAATATTTGTAGTTAGATAGAGAGCTGAAGTATAGATTACAAATAGTTGTGGTAAATAGAAGTTTTTTTTATTGGACCAGCGTTGTTAGTGGAGTACTACACTGGTCTGTCCTTGTCTCTTTGATTTTTAATTTGTTTATTAAATGCTTTGAAGTAGGCAGTGTAAGTACTTTCTCAATTTTTGGTGATATCAAATTGCGCAACACATCCAGTATGTTGCCACTTTGCAATGGTCTAAGCAAATTGGCAAATGAGGCTCAGTGTTTATACACGCATGGTAAGGAATAACAAATTCTAATTATACATTAAAGGACAGTGTGTTGGTGGCCTATTTAAGTAAGAAGGATTTGGGGATTTGTGTGCATAACACACTAGGCAGAGTCATTGTCGTGGCTACAAAAGCAAATAAAAGAACTCAAGGGTTGAAAATCTGTTTATAGAACCCTGTTAAAGCTTCAGCTGGAGTATGCAGTGCAGTTTTGAGCTCTGAAGCTGTATTTCCATTTAAAGCAACCTAACTGGTACTTCGTAGAGAAGACAGAGAGACTGGGGAATGCCCTGCCGGGTGATGTTGTGTTGGTTGATTCTATTAATGCCTTTAAAAGTGGCTTGGGGAACTTATTAAACCTTCGTAATATCCAAGCCTATCAGGGGCATTACAGGCTGAAACGACCCAGAAGGCTATTGGTATGTCAAGATCTACAGTTAGTATGGATATCAGTATGTGAGTGTATAAATTACTCTGTATATGTGTTTATATACATATACTGTATATGCATTAGGCTTTATTTGGAAGGGTTGAGCATGTTGGACTTTTGTCTTTTTTTCAACCTCATTTAATTATCTGTGTATATTCTTATACATTTTATAGTGCATTTTTGATGCACTTGCTGTATTGTCTGTTTTCCGGTTCTTCACCCTTGCTTGTCCCTGAATGCTGCTGATTCTCACCCTGTACTGACTTTAGCCTGTTACTATTCTTCTGACCCTTTATGAAGCCTAATGTGTAATGCGGTTCATTAGGCTTGATAAAGGGTCTTGTAGGCCGCAAATGTTAAATGCTTCTAATTTCACCTATAGCATTTTCTTTTGTAAGAAATATATATCTCAGTCTGGAAAGATAGATAATTTTTTACACTGAAATATATAACATTTCATATGTTCAGATTTAGTCAATAACAAGGCATCTCTATCCTTTTAACGAAGCACACATTTATGATCTATGCACAAGCCTTTTAAGGTGTATAGTTGCTGGTTGTCCTTAGCTCTAATTGCTTTTAAGGCTTTTTCACAAGGGTAGAAGAAAATGATTACAATGATTAATTAAACTTTAATATACTCCCGAAGACTGAAAATAATTAATAAGTAAATGGCAAATCATTCCCTTGGTACTTTGTATTATTGGTATTTGTATTCAGCCCCTGTTCTAAGAGAATACATTGCTAGATATTGTATTACAGTATCTGAATCTTCTAGAATCTTCGTATTATGGTGCTTAGAAAAGATTAAAGAATGACTGCTACATATATGTACAGGTTTGTGATCTGTTATCCAGAATGCTCATGATCTGGGTTCTTTTCAGATAAAGAATGTTTCTGTAATTTGGATCTCCATAATTTAAGCATTCTGGATAACAGGTCCCATACCTGTACAAAGAAAAAGGAAATAATTTTGACAAATCTGAATTACTTTATTAAAATGCAGTCTATGGGACATGGCCTTGCTATAATGCTCAGCTTACATAGTTACATAGTTAAATGAAAACCCAGCATCCATACACACACCCCACCATACTTTCCCATACATTATATATGCCCATATATATACTAACTGTAGAGTTTAGTATCAAAATAGCCTTTGATATTATGTCTGTCCAAAAAATCATCCAAGCCCCTCTTAAAAGCATCAACAGAATGAGCCATCACAACATCACCCGGCAGTGCATTCCACAACCTCACCGTCCTGACTGTGAAGAACCACCTACGCTGCTTCAAATGAAAGTCCTTTTCTTCTAGTCTGAAGGGGTGGCCTCTGGTGCGGTGATCCTCTTTATGGGTAAAAAGACCCCCTGATATTTGTCTATAATGTCCTCTAATGTATTTGTAAAGTGTAATAATGTCCCTTCCCAAGTGCCTTTTTTCCCAACCTGGACAGTCTACCTTCATAATTTAAATCTTCCTTCCCTCTAATCAGCTTAGTTGCAAGTCTCTGTACTCTCTCCAGCTCATTTATATCCGTCTTAAGGACTGGAGTCCTTAAACTTAAGGGGCAAATTTACAAAATTCACGCGAAGAGATCGAAGTTCGATCGAATATGATCGAATTCTGATCATACGATTTTTCGGATATTCTAATATGCAACATTTGGGCTCTTCGATCATCGAATACCGAATTATCGAATAGATTGAATGATCGTTCGATCATTCGGTGATCGAAGGATTTAAATTCCTTCAAATGCCTATTTCACCAGATTGAACCTACCGAATACCAATAGAAGCCTATGGGAAACCCCCCATAGGCTTCTTTTGCTAAGACCTGCTCGAATACCATTCGTACGATTGATCGAATTGTACAAATTTTTCGGAGGCTCGAAGGAAAAAGTAAGATTTTTTTCTTGAAATTGAATGATCGGTATCCGAATTTTGAATAGATTCGTAGGATTTTTCGGGAATTTTAGTAAATTTGCCCCTTAGCATTCTAAGATCTCAAAAAAAAGGTCCCTGTGAGGATGCAGTAATCTTGTACTTACAAAGTTGTATCAATTTGCAACTGCTGAATATTGGTACAGAAAAGGGGTTTCTATATAACGTATCCTATACCTGTACCTATAGCTGAGGTGTAGTAATTTCTAGGGGCATATGTATTAGAGGGTGAAAACATCGTAAACTCTATTTTCACCCATTAATAAACATAACCCTAAAAATCTTTTTCAAGTGAACACAGAGCTGAAGCATTCCTCTCTAGTGAATCTTTTTGCTCTAGAGCCCAATGAATCTGGTTCATTTACCTTTTAATCATGCAATGCCATGGAAATGCCATGTTCACCCCAGGGTATACGTGCAAGGAAAATAATGGTTACACTGAATTCTGGAAAGTGTAAACTAGAATTTGACCACTTGTAGAACATTCTCAGTTAACAATCACTGACTAATGCAGAGGTCAGGACACACAGCTAATTATTTCCGTAAAATCAGAAAAGCCAAATGAGTTCACATAAAGGTTTTGCTTCGTTTATCACAGCAGATTGTTTGGCAGCAGGGATGGGCTGAAATCAAATCAGCAAATATTCATAGTATAGCAGATATGCCATTTAAATGTTGCTTTTGATCAAATTAAAAAGGAATAAAGAGTCAGAAAACTACTGCATGAATGTTAAATTGGAATATATTGTAACTATGACTTTTATGTTCCTGGAGAAATTATGGCTGCATACTGAACAAAGACATTCTGGGCTCGGCTTATTAAATACAGAGCAGGCTTGCTACTACAGTATATAAATTAAAAATGAGAGTAGTATTTATAAGGCCATGTTAAAAAAAAGAAATGGAAGTGATCCCTCAGTGTTGTGAAGGAATTTTCCTTGAAAAACTATATATGGAAGTAAAGAAGGACTTCTCTTTAGCTCATATATGGAGGAAGTTAACCCCTTCAAAGTGGTGTCCAAGGTGTAAACAATCTTGTAATTTAGGAGTTAGGTTCTGGGTTACTTATAAGGGAATACATTAAATAATTAGCATGTCCTACATTCTATACAGTGGCGTAACTACTCGCTGGTGGGCCCTGGTGCAGGATTGGCACCTGGGCCCCCCTATTGGGCTCTCCCCCCTATGAATTGTTCTCCTAGCCTCTCCGTTGGGCCCCTAGAGGGAGCGGGCCCTGGTGCAATTGCACCCCCTACTCCCCTGGTAGTTACGCCACTGATTCTATAGTAGTTCAGGCAGCATTTTTGCCCTATGCTGGTTAAAAGGTACACAAGACTACAGGCTGTTCACATTCACAGACCTTCATAAGGATCACAGATTAATCATTTCTGGACGTCTTTATACTCAAAACTGTGTTTATCAAAATATATATTTTTTTCTATAAAGAAAATGTAATTTGTCTGCCTATAAAGTCAAGAATGTTTTGAGCTATTATCTTCAATTACTGCTTGTTATTACAACAGTTTTTCGGAGAAGTGTTCACAGAGAAACACAGTGTACTACAGATGGAATGGGAGACAGGGAAGCTAAAAATATACCAGTCTGATATTTTCTTATGTCTATGTGAAGTATGAGCAAAAACATTTAAAAAGACAAGGAAATACAAATTCACTGTCATTTTCCAGGGCTAGTGTTATTTTAGGAAAATAATGTACCAGCTCGTAGCAAAGCACCACTACCTTACTTACCTCCTTTCCCAGTCCTTCTCTCATTAGATGTACATCTGTGCATGTTTAGATTGTACTATGCTGTGTATAAGACTGGCAAGGTCTATGCTAGGAGCAACTAGGAAAGGCAAGATGGTAGACCAGCACTGGCACCTCCCAGTGAATTTGTGTTTCCCTGTCCTATAAGCTTTGGAGAAAGTTAAAATAGAAGTTGGGAAATACAAGTTACTGGACAGTATCTAATGAACTTAAATCTATGCAGATGATACTACGGGATATAAGAATGTAAATCACAACCTTGTTCCCATTAATGACTATGGGTGTTAGTGGGTAGCAGAGCACCAGTGTGTACAGTAACTCAGGGTTGTATTTTGGTCTGTTGCTGCCCTAGGCATTGGACCTAAATACGCCCCCTA
>CM044439.1:41759813-41806219 GCA_024363595.1 Xenopus borealis | reverse complement strand
TTTAAAAATGTATTTGATTGCCTACTTCGCCAGATTAAACCTACAGAGTTGCTATATTTGCCTATGGGAAACTTTTTTGATTGAATAGAAATTGGATGAATTTTTATGATGAAAATTTCGAGAGTCGATTTGATAAATCTGCCCATAGGACGTATAATAATCTTGGATCCCAAAAGTTAGAGGGTTATTTATTAAAACATGATTTTTGCTGGTTGGGCTTTTTAGAATAAAAACTAAAATTTTTAGAGTCAATTTTTTTTTCCAAGATGTATTATACCCGGATGCAAAAAGCCAGAATCTGAAAATCCGCCATCTCAAACCTGTCAAGGTCATGTATAAGTCATTGGGAGAAGTGATTCTGGAGAAAAGTTTGAAAAAATCATATGATTCGGGTTTTCACTTGATTTTATTGAGTTTTTCCCTATCTGATTTAATCGAGTTATTTTAATGATAAATAAGGCACAATCTGGGATGGAAATTTGGTTGTGCTTTTTTTTTTAATTAAAATAATGAGATAAAATCAGATTTTGGTAAATAACCATTTTACATGATGACAGATGAAAATGATAGAGGTTGTTTATTTAGTGTAGTTGATAGTTTTCCAAGACTGGTGCTCAGTAGGAACTCGGATCAGCGGGAGATCTCTATGCTCTACTTTATGGCTGGTTTTCAAACACACATTGAAATAATTTTTGCCAAACATTTCCAAAGATAATGTAATTTGAGTTGTATCCATTATATATTTTGATTTTGGTTATGAATTATTTAACTATTTAATGCTGAATTACCAGAATACGGATGCAGATTTGGATCTAAAGTCTAGATCTAATGTTTAGATCTTTTTACTACAGATAAAAAGCGAATCAGTAAAAAAAATTTAAAATTATGTAACCCTTTCTTGGCAGGAATATCCAGGGCCACACTGTGGCACTAACAATATAGATCCCAAGCCTCCGCTAAGTGGGAGATTTGCGGGGTTTGGATAGGTTAAGTCCCTTCACCCCGGGCTAAACCAGATATTGGTGGCATACAACTCCCTGGAAACTGCAATATCAGTGATTTTGGTACCAATAATAGCAGACAATGAACCACACAATTGTCAGTTAAGCAGATATTTGTAATATTAGAAATGTAGTATCACCCCTTTTATGAAAATGTCCACTGTCCATTCTTCAGTGGTGAGTGTGCACACTAGGGGGTCTGCAGGGATATACCTAAGTAGTATGAGCAGAGTTATGTGTTGCAACAGCAGATTGATGCCCCGGCGTGTGTATATTAAAGGTCTCCCCAACTCCCAGTGGTAATGAAAAAGAAAGAGATCCTGTGAGCAGAGCAGATGCAGGGGAGCAGGCTGGCAGCTTTAAAGGAGAAGGAAAGTCAAAAATCAAATTAAGCTATAACTATAGCCAAGGAAATCTTGTTATTTGTGACAATAACCATTCAATCGTTACTTTTTTCAGTTGTATTTATGTTCAATTCGATTTTAAAAATAAGTACATGTATTGAAACACCTACACTCTCTCCTGTCAATAAAACGCTTTAATCAGGGCATAGGCATGCGCAGTAGCTTACAGCAGTGCCCTGCGCATGCTCTGTATAATCTCTTGAGTGCCATGCAGATTTCTGTGTTTGAGGTCACGTGACCGTTTAGTTGAATAGGTATTGAAGTTGTGATGGGGGCTCAGCAGTCTTTTCTGTTCTTTTTAGAACCCAACTATATGCAACCAAACCCAATAACTTAGGGGTAAAAAGAACTTGGAATGTCTCAAACTCCAAGTCCATTGGGTGAATCGATAACAAAATATATCAGGAGGGAGTCCCGAAAATACTGAAACACAGGAAACATTTTCCTTTTAATGGATCAAGAGATCCACAGGGGAGGTTCAAACCAAGCCGGTAAATTTGGCCACTGTATCCTCGTATGAAATGTAATACTTAGAATGAGGTTTGTCAATCCTGCCTCCTGAGGGGAGAAGGGTGCTCTTACTGAAATGCTTCTCCTCAACTGCGCACATAGTGCTTCATGATCATTCGGCCAAATCAGTCACCGAGTGTCACAAAAGAAGGTGAGGTCTCTCTGCCTCTTCTTTGGATCCGGGTGGAAAAGTCCATCAGGCCCAACGGCCTCTCTGTGGCAAAGCTCTCCATACAGCCATTCCTCCAAGTGTCGGCCCACTACGTCATATACCCACTCGGGTGCATAGGGCATAGAAGCTGTACATTTCCCAGGCCCTGAAATTTATGATCCTCTGTATTCTGGACACCGTGTAGAAGATTTCCGGATTAGCAGGACCGGGCCGGTGTCATCATCGGTGGCCAGGGCTCAACTAATGGCCAGAAGCTGTGGCGGATCTACGGGATCCACTTTGGAGGGAGCAATGCAAGATACTGCTTCCTCATCCTCCTCCCAGCCAGGAGCAATCTCTGGAGTGGACTGGTCACTGCTGTCTTTGGCTAGGCTCGCTGCAGATGGAGTTGCTGGAGACTGGCTTGTTGATGATCTGGAAGAGCCACGGCCCCAGCCTCTTCCCCTGGTGACTGGTTTTGGTTCCACCAGGCTAAGGTCCGAGGTCTTCCTGTGGGAAGGCACCCACTGTGCTACTTCACTCTTCCCCACTGATGACAGAGTTGAAGGAGAGGTGTCCCTATATACCACTGTGTAGGAGTGACGACTAAGGGGTGGTGAGGGCGTCTCAACAGGAGCCACTTTGGAGGAAGCCTCCTCCTTGAGTTCCACAGCCATGGATACAGTGGGCTCTAGAGATGTTGAAGTCATGGACATGGCACGGGATACTGCTGGTTCCACCTCATGAGGCCCCATGGCTACACTGAATTCCTGCACTAGCTACTGCCCACAGTTGCCACAATACAGAGTGAAAATGTGTGCCATCCCCCTCACTATCTTGAGTCCAAAGTTCCATGCCCAAGTATACCTGGCATGGAGTTTTACTTGAGCTGGATCCTTAAATGTGAATGGAGAGGGTATCGCTAGTATATCCACCTCCTTCCAACATCCCATCCGGCATCCGCCTTGGTAGCGAAATAGTGTTGGATAATCTTTAAGGAACGGTGGCTGTAAGGCACCCACGGGATAAATGTGTGGCGTAGGCTGGGGCTGGTGAGTTGCAGCCGCGGTTCTCGCCTGAATAGCCAAATTGAAGTCCGCAACAGCAGCCACTGTTATAATGATGTGCGGGGTAAATGCTGGTTTGGATCTGGTGCAGAGTTATTTTGCTGGGTCCAGTTTCCAGTAGCAGGCAATAGCTGTGTCAATCACCTCCTTACACGCCAATAGCTCACTGCAAAATGGCCGCCGCGAGATCACGTCTATAAGGCACCTTGTGGCGTTCCCAAGATGGCCGCCGAGATCTTGTGGGATTTGGTGCTAGGCTTAGGAGGATAACAAGTATTCAGGGGTGATTCCCTTTACCAAGATGGTGCCGCCGCACCCTTGCAGTACGTGAGTACACTGGCTTCACCTCGTTCACCCTGTACCCTGACTTCTCTAAAGGGGATGTCCCTTTATGGCCTAACACTTCTGGGGCCTTGTTGACTCCAGGCTCAGTGGATCATCTGCCCAGGTCAACTGCTGCAGGCCAAAGAGGAAGTGCCCCTCCCTGCAAGGCATTTTGTTACAGCACTGCAAGGAGTGGTCACAACCTATAACCAATAGAATGATACCAATATATTACATGTGATTTAACCCAGAAACAGGGAAAAGGAAGGCACTAGGAGGGAAATGAATCCATAAGGGCCATAATACTTATGGGTCCCTACAATTACTTACTTTTAAAAGGACACAAATGGCAATATCAATGCCATATTGTCTGGATAACAGGTTTGCAGATAAAGAATTCTATAAATATAGTGTGTATTGTGAACCTACTGTAGCTCTGTGAGTTTATCTGCAGCTGGTTTGCCAGTGGTTTGTGCTTCTCTTTCACAATAAACGTGCTCATTTCTAACCAGTGTTATGCATATACTGTATATTTTCATGATAATGATGCTAAAGATTCAGTCAAAAATACATGATAATGAATTTGTGTAAAAGTTATAATACAATACATACATACTTTCCCCTTCAGCTGCACCTACAAAGAACAGCTATACCAAAATACAACTTCTTATCTTCAGGGCAGCAGGGTGCTATTGGGATAATAAACATGACACAGCCTCACCAGATATTATATTGTTTTAATCATTTCTCTAACTGCATCTTGTGAATTCCCTTTTCAGATTGCTGCTCTCTGCATCTTATTGCAAAAGCAATTTCCAGGCTTGGCCTTGGATTGTTAGGTAAAACCTTTTCTGTTTGGCAGCTTCCTACTCTTCAGATGAATGTGACAAAAGTATTAATGGAGCTTCCGTTTATAGGTAAATATGTAAATAAAGTCCATCAATATTGTATAGAAGCTAGGAGCCTGCAGCAACCCTCATTGTTCTACATTACAGTCATTACAGCACAGTTTTTTTTTTACTGACAATTAAAACATTTTTATATGAGTGCTTATCGTTTTCTCCTATACTCACAAACACTTTTCTTTGCACTTAATAGAACAAATAATAATGGTGTTTGTTTAATGACTATGTAGAGACCCTGAGATTTGGGTGTAGTTTAATCAGGCCGTTTCCCCTCAGTATTTGGACACCTAAGGGTCCTTAAGTAACTCAAGCAACTATGTCCCTTTTCCTGGGTCCATATCAGTTCATGGGATTTGGCCACCAGAGGGCAGTAGTTAAAATATAAAAGGAGATAGCACCATGTGCTCAGGGTCTACTCCTGGGACCCTGCCTGCCAGAGAGGTTTTACAGGACCAAGGTTTGGTTCCTCCAAAGTTAGGTTTAGTCAGTGGTAGTAGTTACTGTGATAGTCACTCTAGGAGTGAAAGGCAGCTCAGGGCAGCTAGTGAGCAGTTGTGGCTCCAACAAGGAGAAATAGTGGGGTTAGGACCCCGTGGTATGTACACCACTAGATCAGGGATTACAGCGGGTGAGTTGAGGACCAGATAGGGTGCCAAGACCCCAGGCTGAATACCGTGGGTGAGGCGATAACCCAATAGGGTGCCAAGAAACAAGACCCCAGGCTGTGACATCCAGGGCCTAGTGCTAACCACCTGAGAGGAGACATTACCTAGTGAGAGGGTAACTATCCTGTTGAGATGTGAATCATTGCTGCGAATTATCTATTTTGCATATTGTCCCACTGGAGGGATTATCAAAGTATTCTACTACGCGGTCTGTTCAATAAATAAGTTCAAGTTTGCTGCAAAGAACTGTGTCTGACTGAATCTCCTGCTGCACTGAACAACACCAGGTACCGGGAGTTGCAGGGAGTTGCACGGGTACACTGGGGGTCCTGGGCACAAGCTAAGCAGTTAGCCGGGTCACACACATTCCACAAATCCACAGCTAAAGCTACACCTACGGGTGCGCTACAACTATGATTGCAACAATGCTGTATTGTTTGACTTTGCCCCATACCCTGGGCTAATGCAACCTTTCAGTCAACAAACCGACCTGGCTTCCCATCTTTCCTCAGTCTGAACATCTGTTTGTTTTGCAAAGTTTTGCACTTGTGTGCTTGGTGATATTTTGCTGATCCAGTAGTTTGACCCTCAGGTCAATAATCAGATGTTAATGGAGGTCAGTGCAGAATATATGGAGAGGACCACATTAACGAGCCAATATGCTACTCCCCTTACTTATTTTTAAACGCAACCAGTTATCTGTCTAACTTATACTCTGATTCAGTCTTACTACTTATAAATCAGTGCATCTCATGTCTGTGAGACGACTGTTCACAGGGAGTCCCATTTATCAAAGGTCGAATTTCGAAATCCATATGAATTTTTTTAACTTTGAATATACTCACAATCCTACTGGTAGGTTATTTATGAAAGCAATTGAATGTCTAGAACTCGAATCAGATTCGACTAACCTTGAATTGAGTTTTTTCTCTGAAAATAACTTGAATATCAGGAATGCTAGTAACATCTTCAAGTGAGTCACTGGACCTCTGCCATTGACTTCTACTTGGCAGGCTTTAGGTGGCAAATAATCTAATTTGAATTGCTCCCAGGGTCCAGGTATGACAAAATTATGGATTATTCCTAGCTTTTTGACCAATAATCCAAACTTCAAAATCAGAATTAGAATTTCCCAAACCTTAATATATCTGCCCCTTAGGGTCTAAGCTCTATGGTTCTGGAGCCCACAAGTGCATTGTTTTATACAGTTGGGGTATACAGATTACCCCTTGGCACAGACACCTAATTTGAATTTATACAGCAGTACTGAACATGGTTAAAGTGACTAAATATTACATCACTAAGCACAAATTATAATGTAAGGCATCAATAAGCTCATTTTCTAAGAAAATTATTTTCATGGCTTGTGTATTTTATATTATATATCTTATATAATTCTAAAACAACTTGACTTGCTAAGTAATCATTGAAGACGTTTCTCTACTGATCCGAGCAACTTCTTCAGAATATAAATCTTTATAGTCATTTTTTATTTCTTATAATTACTATAATGTGATATTGAGGTATTCTAAAGACATTTTTATGTATATGTGTTCATTTATATGTACAGTATATATTTGTAGATTCTAGCTATGCCAGAGATGCAGCATTTGTAGATTTTGAGTTATTTTGTTTTTCATTCAGAAGATTCAAGCAATTTCAGCAAAGTGATTGCTAGGGTCAAAATATGAATAGGGGAGGCCCTGAATTGAAAGATGAGCAATAAAAAATAGCAATAACATTATATTAGTAGCCTTACAGAGCAACTGTTTTTAGATGGGGTCAGAGACCCCCTTTGGAAAGATGGAAAGAGTTAGAAGAGGAGCACAAATAATTAAAAAACTGTAAGAAATAAATAATGAAGACCAAATTAAAAGTTGCTTAGAATCAGCCATTCTATAACACACTAAGGGGCAGATTTACTAAGAGTCGAATTTGAGGGTTAAAAAACCCTCAAATTCGACCATGGGAATAGTCAAAGTAAAATCCTTTGAATATCGAATTTGAAGGATTTCCATAATTCGATTGGTCGAACAGTAAAAATTTGATCGATTGATTCGTACGATTTTAACCATTCGATCAAATTTTTTTATTCGATCAAAAATAATGAAACCCAATTCAGTAGCTTTGATCTGGCAAACTAGGCAGTCAAATAAAAAATTTAAAGAGGAAGTACTGTCGAATATTCAAATAGATTTTTATTCAATCATTCAATTTGATCGAATTTTCTAAATTTACTGGTGGAAGTGGTCTTCAAAAACATTCAAAAATGTTAATCTTTTTGAAAGTTCGATCGAACTTCAAATCCTTCATGTGAATTTAGTAAATCTGCCCCTATAAATTACCTTAAAAGTGAACCACCCCTTTAACACTGTAGCATTTATAGATTTTGAGTTATTTAGTTTTTCATTCAGCAGATTCAAGATGTGATTGCTAGAGTCCAAATGTGAATAGGAGAGGCCCTGAATAGAAAGATGAATAATAAAGTAGCAACAACATTATGTTAGTAGCCTTACAAAGCATCTGTTTTTAGATTTATTTTTTTTAGACTTTTGAAAGCTGGAAAGAGTCCACAGAAGAACGCAAATAATTAAAAAACTGTAAGAAATAAATAATGAAGACCAATTGAAAACTTGCTTAGAATCGGCCATTCTATAACACACTAAGGGGAAAATTTATTATTATTCACAAATTCGAGGGCTTTTGGCCCTCGAATTCGGCAGAAATTCTGTACTAATTCGAATGGAATGGAAATCGAATAGTTTTAGGCTATTTTTTGAGCGCTATTCGATTTCTCGAAAAATTCGTACAATCATTCGATCTATTCAATACAATCGATTTTTGCATAATCGAGGATCGAAGTGGCCAAATTGGCATATTCGATAGAATCGTACGATCGGAATTATTCACGTGAATTTTGTAAATCTGCCCCTAAAAGTAACCTGAAAGGTGAACCACCCCTTTAACACTGTACACATCTGTACTTCATCTCCAGGCATTCTTCAACAGGGTATAATGGGAGTTGTAGTCAAACAATTAAAATTTTTTGTATACAGGCAAATTGGTAACTCAAAGTATGAGTTATATTCATTTTCATTTTTGACACAATATCCATATGATAAATGCTGAGAATCTAGATCTAAATTAGTATGATTTAGTTTGATGAGATATGGATTATGTTCGCTAGATATAAAGGTAATCCTATAAATCATTTCATGATTCATTGTATATTTCCTGAGTATGATGGTTTTCTAACTCACTAAAGCCTTTACCTTTTAATAAGCGGTTTGATTTCAGTATGTTGTAATGGTAGAGTTAGCTTTTCCTGATATTTCTTAAAAATAATAAATAAAGTAGCAATAGCTAATTTGAAGACTTTAAAAGGAATTGCAGGCAGATTCAGAAAAGCAGCTCCTCACTAGCGATTCAGCATGTTGTGAAATTCTCTGACTTTTAGGGGTTTGTCATCAGCAAAACTAAAGAATTCTTTAACCTCAAAAACATTTGACCTCATTAAATGTGAGAATTGTTCCAAACCAATGAGAATGCAGGGATTTTTTTTGCCACTTAAATTCAGTAGATGGAAATGCTGTGGAAATGCTTTTCTCGTTAAAATAGTTTATAGGATAAGAATCCATGACAAAGTGACCATAATGTCAGAAATTGATTAAAGTGAAGACATAAAAAAGCTATTCATATCTACATCAAAATATGTTTCAAAGCTTAAAAGTGGTCAGTTACTGATGGTGAGGTAGGGTGAAAAAAGACACAAGACTCCATGTTAGTGATGGGCGAATCTGGGGAATTTAAGAAAAATTAGCGAAACCATCAAAAAATTATAGAAACACAACATAATAATTTTGATAGGGAAACAATTTTTATACGTGGAACTACTTTATCCAAATGCGTTAAAGTCAACGGGCATCTGAATAATTTTGACGTGTAACAATTTTATGCGCACAAATATTCTGACACACGACCATTTTATGGGCACGACTATTCTGACATGCAACAGATTTGTTTTGTCGCAACAGGTTTTTTTTGCTGCAGTTTTGCAAATTTATTCGCTAGCGGCAAAGCTCAGAAATTTGTCGCAAATTTGTGTCTGGCGAATTTATTTTCCCATCACTACTCCATGTTTCATGTACTTTGCACTTTGTCATCTAATCTGTGGGCACAGGTCCTCGCCCTACCAATCCAATTTGTAGAACACAGCTCTATGGCAAGTGGTAGTGATGTGAAATACACGATACTCGCGGGTTCAGGCTGACCCCACACTGCTGTTCGCGGGTGCGTGTTCAGCTGTTCTTTCACTTTCAAATACCGGCTTCTTTATAGCCGCGATTTGACGTCATCGTTGGGGAGGCACAGGTCTATTTAAAGAACCCGGAAGCGCAGGCTGAGGGAGGGTGGGTTAGGGTCAAATATAATAGACAGAAGGATGTTTGTCATTGTTACATCCTATTCCATTCTTTCTATTGTAATATATCGTAAATCAGTTTAGACTGACATGCATGAATTCTGAATTGAGCCAGAAATTCAAAACATCAAACTTTACCTTTAAAGGAACAGTTCAGGGTAAAATTAAAAACTGGGTAAATAGATAGGCTGTGCAAAGTAAAAAATATTTCTAATATAGTTAGTCAGGGAAAAATGCAAACTATAAAGGCTGGAATGACTGGATGTCTAATATAATAGCCAGTTTCCAATTTCCTGCTTTTCAGCTCTCTAAATCTGAGTAAGTCAGCGACTTGAAGGGGGGCCACGTGGGACATAACTGTTCAGTGAGTTTACAATTGATCCTCAGCATTCAGCTCAGATTCAAAAGCAACAGTTATGACCCATGTGGCCCTCCCTCTAGTCACTGATTGGATACTGCCTGGTAACCAGGGTAACCAGTCAGTGTAAACCAAGAGAGCTGAAAAGCAAGTAGTAGTTTCCTGTTCTGTAAGGTTAGACTTACAGTCACGCCAGCTGCTATACATTACATTTTCCCCTGACTAACTATATTGAAAACATTTTTTATTTTGCACAGCCTATCTATTTACCCAGTTTTTACTTTTATACTGAAAAATTCCTTTAAAGGACATGTCAACCCTTTTCCCAAAAATGTAATCAATGAACAGTGTCTCTGAAATCTTTAGATAACTGCCACTCTGGTTGTTAAAAGGTTAACAGTAAGGCTGCTGTATCCCCTTAATCAACTACAAATCCTTCTACTACACTTAACCACTCTGCTCCCTCCCTCAGAAATTTCCTTTGGCTCTTGGCTCAGTGAGCATGCTCAGTTCCTCTCAGCTCAGATTACATAACACATCCTCCAGACTAACAGCCAATGAAGAGAGAGCATCCCTGGTTCCCATAGAAACTGTCTGATGCTATTTTTTTCTCCTAACCACCTCTCCTGAGCTCAGCGTAATAATTACAGTGCTCAAACCCAGCAGAACTTTTTTTTTATCAAAGTATGTTGTGCCTGTGTAAACCTGCATTCTGCATTACATGGACTTTACAGCATACATGTCTTATTTCAGATGATAGAGAGAAAATGGCCACCAGGTGAAAGCTGCTATTTGTTTTAGGATGTGATGGCGCTGGCAAACAGAGGGGGTATATGCAGGACAAATGATGCCGTTTGGGTGCGGAAGATATGCCCAACTTATATACAGGGTAGGAAAATGTAGGCTTTACATGTCCTTTAAACTAGCTCTTCTATTCTGAGACATATAGTGAAATAGAAAATATGCACTTGTTACTGTGTCTGTGGGAATTCAACTAGAGGATAGATAGGAGGAGGAGGAGGATAGGTAATTTATTGTCTGTACCACAAATAGAAGCGTCCCTTCTCTTTCAAATTAATTGATTTAGACACTGATTAGGAGTGGAAATGTTTCCATTAAAAGGGTAATACTGTTTATTCTGAAACCAAATTCACACGATAGGACACCTTTTAGCTAGGGGAAGTATGGCCTCTGTTTAAGGGTATACAGTAGTTGAATAAAAACAATACTGCTGACATACTGAATAATTATATTTTCATTCAATGCCATTTTGTGGTGCACTAAAGGTATTTTATTTATAGTGTATACGTAAAAAGATTTTTTTTTTTTAAAGGAGCATTGATGTCAGATTCCTGGATCACTAAAGCTTCTACCAAGTAATTTACTTGCAGGTGGAAACTAAGCGAAGAAAAATGCGCACTTTGCAAATTCACTAAAATGTGAATTTGCGCTCAGGGAGGTGAACGGTAGCGAAGTTGCGCTACTGTTACTTCATCAGGCAAAGCGCATTTACGCTAGCGATGCCTAATTTGCATATGACGCAAAGTTTAATGTATAATAGAAGTATATGTTACAGCCACTACATTACACTACACAAGCCCAGGAAACCTTTTGCCCATAACATGTGCTTCCTGTATAGTTGAGTTGCCATATGTTAGGAAATGAAGGGGGGTAACCCTCCAAAAAATGATGCTATTTTTCAGACTATCACCCTAAAGAAAGTAAAAGATGCCAGTTTTATTTTAATTTTAACGTGTTTTTTTTTAAACTCCTATCTATTGTATTGAACTTCGCCAGGTCTGGCCTGGTGAAGTAATGTCTAGGGCAAGAGGTAACGTTCAGTAAAATGGTTATCTTATAGTGATGGGCGAATCTCCCGAGATTCGCTTCACCGGAAAATTAGCGAATTTCGAGAGAAATTCGCGAATTGGTGAAAAATTTGCAAAACGAGTCGCGGGACGCTTTTGACGCGCGTCGCGTCAACTTTGGCGCGTCGCGTTGTCAAAAACGACGCGTGACTCGTTTTTCTGGCTAATTTTCGCCAAGTGAAATTTCGCTGCCGATTCGCGAATCACGGGAATTCGCCGCGAATTCGCCCATCACTATTATCTTAGTGAATTAGCGTAGTTACGTCCCTTCATCAGTGCGCAACAGTTGCTCTAATCTACTTTGCTAGCAAATTTTCGCTTTTCAGAAAGAGAGGCTCATGTAGGCTGCCAATCCACATAGGCAACTGAATAGTCAATTATATCGTTAATATGGCACTCCAGAAACTATTTTCATGCTTGTGTTGCTCCCCAATGCGTTTTACATTTGATTGTGGCTCAGATAAAAAAAAAAGGTTGGGGACCCCTGAGTTAAGAGAACAGGTGCAAACTTGTGACATTTATTACATTTCACCATGAGTCATTTTCTGCAGCTAGAAACTGTTGGCTCAATCCCCACAGTTTTGATAAAATGCTCGCTTGTCAGTTTCCAGAGATCTTATTACAGAGGATACCAATATATTTGAAAGAAAATTGTTTTGCCATTGATACTTGAATTATTTGGGAAAAATTATAGCTAACAAAATAAACCATTCATTCCCAGTGATGAGCCCCAGAGGTAAAAAGTATTATAGATTTATGCATTTTATCAAAACTGTGGGGATTGTAGCAGAGGTAAAATATTGAAAGCCAGTTTTGGCTTTACAGTATTAAAATGAACATAATATCCCATGTTACGGCTCATTAAGATCAACGGTGATCTAAAAAAGTAAATAAAACAAGGATTCTTGCACAGCAGGTTTCTATTGATTAAACTTCTGTCTTTCCACCTTTTAATTGGAACATTCCAACTGCCTGTAATAGCATGCATAAATCTATAATACTTTTTACATGTCAATTATTAAATAACATTTTCCATTTAAAATGCAGAAATGACAGTTTATTGTAGTTGTCTATCTATGAGACTGTCATTCTTACAGTACACACCAAAGCATAATTCAGCATCCCTATGGAAAACAACAAAAGTTAGAGTCTTTGGATGTCATTACTACTGCATGAACAGTATATCACAAACTCCCATTCATTATTTAATCTCATTACCTCTCTGTTCTCAGTTGAGAGAGTGGCTTGCTGTATGTTAAAATAGAGTATAGATTGTCTTCCGATGGGATTTAAGTTATTGGAGGCAAATGCACATAGAGAAGGCTTTATTACTGCAACCAGAGACACAATAAGAGGCCTATACACAACCCTGACACTATTCTTCATTGGTTTATTAGGATACAGTATATCTGCGAGCAAAGCATACAGAATGGCTAGAAATATGTGGTTGTGTCAGATGCTAAGTGCATATTAGAGTCTCTACCCACAATGCAATATTTTCCAGCATAATAGAAAATGAATAGCCATACTGGCTAAATTTTTTCTTCTCTAATGTACAATGTGAGATCAACATCACTGCAAATGAGCATGGTGTCAATAATGGTATTAGTCGGCAGTTTTCTAGGTGCAACTCAGTTGCATGTTTAGGTGCAACATACAAAGGAGTCCTCTGGAATTGACAACTCATCAAGGCTGGTCTTAATTCCAGGGCTTCCCTGAGCCCCTGCACTTCATAAAAGTGAGCTTAATTGGTGCAAAGGAACTAAGTGCAAATTATAAGGAGCAAGTACAAAGGCAAGCATGTTGTGTACATTGCACATAAATGAACTCTTATATTTCAGTACCTTAGGCTGGATCTATGAGCACTGGAGCTTGTAATATACCCCAGTCTGCAGAAAGTAAAAACCCACACAAAGTTTAGGTTTAGAGGTAAGCCTAAAGGTGGCCATAGACGCACAGATAATATCGTACGAAACGAATTTTCGTACGATATTCGGTGCGTGTATGGTGGGAAATGAGCCGACCGATATCGTCAGAGGATTAAGATATCGGTCGGCTGGTTGATCAGATGCCTTTGAAAGCTCCCTGAACATCGGCCTTTGTTAGTGCTGAATCGTCAGATACAAGTAGAATTCTATTGTTTCTACCTGTATATTTGACGAATTAGCTCTACACGTGTGTGTTGAAACGATCGATCTTTCTTGGAAAGATCTTTTCCGAGAAAGATCGTAATTGTTACGTCTATGGCCAGCTTAAGTCTGTAGACCACGTGCACACATCTCTGGTACCCAGCCAGAACAATTTTCTATATAACAGCTGCAAATAGCAGAAATTCAACCTATCATGTCTTACACCTACTCCTCAACAAGTTCATGGAATGTGATATGGCTATCAATTTCACTGTAAAGAAAAAAAGGACTCTTGTACATGAAAGACCATTGACCTTGTCCTTTCACTTGATCTGTTAGAAAAGTCAACAAAACAATGTTGGTTAGATCAGAGCAATATGGTAACTGCAGAGGGGAATGTACACACAAGCTGACAAGAAAATGATGCTCATCCATCTAGACAAGGCATCGCTAGGGAACATTGTTCTGTTTTGTATCTGTACACTCTGTACACCTAAAATGCAGTGCTGTTGGAAATACAGAAAAATACTTTGTGATGGCAGTTCAGCATTTATGAAGTTTCCATTACAAAGCTCCTAGTAATGCTCTGTAATAGGACAAATGACACACTCCTATTTGTCAGTGACATCATTGCAATACAGAACCTGCATTCGTCAGGGGAACCAAAGCCTAATCAACCTAAAATTGAGATGCAGGGGAACCCTAAAGATTACTCCAAACTAAATAACAACAGGTTGTGTCAAAAGTTGCAGCAGACATGTGCCAAGCGATTCAATCCCCACTGAATGTTACCTGCAACTTGCATCCAAGTTGTACAGTATGTGGGGGGTCTTACAAGACTTACTTATTCAACAATTACTGATTTCAACACAACAGAAGGCACAACTCAGGTGTGGCCACAGCTGTGCTGGACTTCTGGGGGAAAACATTGTTCAAAAATGGTGATCTGTCACCTACAATGTAATGCTTTGTAAATCACCTTTTATAAATATTTACGTTTGTCAAGAGACGGTGCATTTTTTTTCTGCAGTCTGTTAACATGAACAATGATAAAATAATATGTATACAAGACCTGACCACTGTTCTCATAAAGAGCATGCAAACGTAATCTACAATCTGGCACCTTCACTCTTCTTGTCTGGAGAAACTGCCATGTTTGATGTTACTCAGACAAGGAAATTCTCATGTCCATGCTCTAAAAATGTATTTCCATATGATAGCTGTAACACTTGGGGGTAATATAGACATGTTTTGTCTCTATACTTACATTAGATATATAATGAGATAATATATTGCTTCATGTCTCTATTTTTGACCTTGTGCATTATGGTAATGGATTCAGTGTGTGCCGTTTGCCTTTTCTGGCAGATTTGAAGTGCCAGAATATTACATCCCTGCATTTGAATATCAATTCTTATTATGATGAGATTACAAACACACACTCTGATGTGGTTAATTTAGGTGAGGGATTTTTCTTTTAAACATATTAGTCAGAAACGGAGAGCAGATTGCTGGAGGGTAACTTTGTCAACATCATTGGCATTCGGATTGTATTGATTTTCTTTCTCCATCAACGCCAAAGTGCTTTTCTAATGATGCAAAAGGGTATGAATTTCACGGTGTGTTTACTTTACAAATTCAAGCTTAAAATTGCTTTCATGATCATATGGTGAAGTCAGCGTAATGATAATTTTAAAACTATACTATATTCTCCTGTCTTTTCTTGTAATCATGAGACAAAAAAAGCTTGCAAGGGATCTTTTGAAAATCAAGATGCCTTATTGATACAGTAAAATAATGAGCATTATTCATCTAGCACTAAGGAAAATGTGAGTTTTTATTTATCTTTTATACACGTAGGGGCAGATTTATCAATGGTCGAATTTCCAATTGAAAAAAATTCAAAATTCGGCAATGTGAATAGTATGTGAAGTAAAATCATTCAAATATTGAATTCGAAGACTTTTATTGCAATCCGATTGGTCGAACGATCAAATAGGAAAAATTCGATTAATCAATCGATTCGAACGATTTTTTCGATCAATCAAATTTTTTTTATTCAATCAAAATTGACAAAACCCGTTTCGGTAGCTTGGATCTGGCGAACTAGGTGGTCGAATAAAGATTTAAAGGGGAAATACTTCGACAGTCGAATGATCGAATATTCGAATAAAATTATATTCAAATCATTTGATCGAATTTACTAAATTCACTGGTCGAAGTGGTCTTCAAAAACATTCAAATGTTTTTGAAAATTTGATCGAACTTCGAATTCTTCATGTAAATTTAGTAAATCTGCCCCATAATGTAAGTCATGTTTTGGATGTTACAGTACCTCTTATCATTTATAAAGGTTTGTATCATGGGGTTGTGATTTGTGAAGGTAGACTGGAAGTTCAGGGAGCTGGTGGGTTTCGCATGCAGTGGAATTAAAAGGAAATCTGTATGTTTTGAAAGAAAATTGAACCAACAGATAATTAATGTCCTAATTTGACCCATTAAAGTGGACCTGCCACACAGACATAAAAAGCTGTATGATAAAAGTCCTTTTCAAATTAAAAATGAAATCCAATTTCTATTTTTTATTAAAACATTCATATCTGTTTCAAGCTTTTTTAAAAAAATCTCAGCTGTCAATCAAATATTGTCTGTCCCTCCTCTATGCCTTAAGAATTGAGGCTGGCAGACAATTACTTTCACTTTCCATTCAGCACTTACTAGATGTCACTGCTCTCCACACATTCTCCCGTTCTCTTCACCATTTAATTGTGTTTCCAGTGCATGGGGATGGACATCAGGTCCCCCATTCTGGTGCACAAACACGATTTTGAGATGCAAGGTTTTTCTTAATAGCAGTGTCCACAAAATGGCTCCAGCCTGCTTGCTATTATTGCTATTATTACAAATAATGTATACAGTGTAATTAAAGTTCATTTTGCTTGACGAATGTGATAAAATAGGATTTTGAATATTTTTTTTGGGTGACGGGTCCCCTTTTAAAAAATGAAAAATACATTCAAATACATGTGTCTATTGTACATCTTTTACCACGAGTTAGCAAACAAATTGCAAGTTTTAGATGATTGGTTGATGAACACTATCATATATCATGGTCTTAGTTTGTGAGCACAGTGTAGTTATAAGGGATATTGGAACTAAGAGAGTGGCTTGTGTGTGTGGACAGCTAGCTTGCAAGTTATGTCATTGTAAGCCAAAGGTATGAAAATTAGTTCTTAAAATGGCAATGGTTAATTTCAGAGTAATGCAGTGGCACCTTAATTACACAAATGGTAATTTACAGGCAAAGTATCAAGTGAATGAGCTCTAAAATGGGACACATGTTGCACATATAGACACTGTTTATGAAAAGCATCCACATACTCTTCTTGTACTTCTGCATAGTTATACCAAATACCATTTCTTTCATAGTGAATTACAAAAAAATGGCACCAAAAGGGTACAGACTCCAAAAGAATTGCTCATGCTAATGCCATGAAGCAGTGTCCACTCCAAAAATGTTAGCTGGAACTTGCACCAAATATGCAAACACATACTTGATTTGATAAATCAACTGCAAATTCATGTGCAGCTGCAATTATGCAATTACTGTGTTGGTCCCTCATAAAAAAGTCTTTATATGCAAAGGTGGTTTAAATATGGTCTGTTTTATGAGATATATGAGCAGTCATCGGTTGGTGGGGGCGTCCACGAGAGCCGGGGTCCACCAGGCTTTTTCCTGGTTTCCCGCCGGCCCAGTCTGACACTTTTAGATTTGACCAAGGATTGTTAAAATAGGACTGAAACAGATTAAAAAGTTATTCACTTGAGCATTTGTTTCAGTCAAAACTGATATTGTTTGGTTAATTTATCAAACAAGCTGTTGGATTGCCTACCCAAAGTGGTACAGAAAGGCCAGAGCTGAAATGTTGTCCCCAAGCAAGAACTCTGGCCTGGTCTGGCAATCTGTGTGTTCTGGCAAATGCCAGTGGGGCTGCTGTAACAAGCCATAGACAGTCGCTATTTATTGGGTTTTTTGGGCCTCTGTGTACCTGAAATACCAGGACATATTTTGATTCTCAGTCCAGATCTGCATTCAGAACCAATATAGACCTCATCAGTGACCTGACAAGCCAACATTTTTCACCCTGGCTATTGAAAAGATAAGCTACTGTTTGTGGCTCATCCACAGCAAAGGTGATGCTAGGGATTTTGCTGCCGAAAGTGGAAGACCGATTCCTACCCCCTACTGCTTATGTACTAGAAGCAAAGGGTTTGATAACTAGTTTAGAGAGGGCAATGGAGCGAGTGCAACACTCTTCCCAGTTAGAAAGAAAGTACATTCTGCTCATAAAGTTACCAGGTTAGATTGTTTGCAGCTCCTGGTAAGGTTTGGTTTGCAGCTCATTGTAGGACTGACCCTGATACAGAGAATAAGCAACTACACAACCGGTCAAGTGAAGCTGAGATAGCAGCCAATGTCTTCCCATACATGGGCCCTCTAAATTAAGTTGTACAGGGCACAGGTTTATTTTATTGCATTTGTCAGATCTTTGGCCAACAAAACAGAAATAAATAGCAATATAAGCTATAATTTAGCATTGGTTGCATCATGTTGCAGGTTTTAAAGGCAAACTAAATTCTAAATACAAATATGCCTAATATTGAGCACAAATTTAAAAGCCCTATAACAGTAAGGATCAAAGACCTGATTTTATCCATAGAGGATCACCATTTTAAATCTTGTAAGTCCATCTTTTAAAGGGCAAGGAAAGTCTAAAATAGAATAAGGCTACAAATGCTGTATTTTGTATACCAAACATAAACATGAACTAACTGCACCACAAGCCTAATCAAACAATTGATTTATCCTTTCAAAGTTGGGCATAGGGGGTTGTCATCTTGTAACTTTGTTATACATCTTTGCAAGACCAAGACTACTTACACATGCTCAGTGTGGTCTGGGCTTTTTAGGGATCGTCATAGATGACCAAAAAACAAAGCTGCTTGAGTTCTGCATGGCTGATAAGTAAGGCAGGGGCTCCCCCTGCTGTTCATAAGTATGATTGTTTACCTGCCAGAAGTTAGGGACCGTCTGACAATTCCTATCCACAGCACTAAATGAAGGGAGAATTTCACTGCATACAGTCAGGTTTATTATTAAAAACGGTACACATTTTTTAATTAAAGTATATTGGGGATAGATTTCTTTTTCATTAAAGAAAGTAAAAATGGAATTTTATTTCTTTGCCTTTCCTTGCCCTTTAAGTGTCAATGGCACTGCATATGCTTAGCGTTTGTGTGCTGCTGTTGACAAGCCAAATTTAGGATTTATTATCAAAAAGTGAGGTTGCATCTGTCATCAGGGTATTCATGTAATTTAATTAGCCCATGACAGTGCATTTTGTCTGTGACTTTAGAAGAAAATCTGCAGAGGAAAAAACCTCCCCGTTTTCACCTGCCACTATTCCTAATATATTAAAATGCAAAGTGCCCTGGTGGACACACATGTAGCAGTGCCATATGAAGCTTACTACCAAAATGTTCAGTTGAGTTAGTCAAAACGGCCTGGGATAAGTGTAAGTCACAATTACGAGTTTTTACAGGGAGAAACACAGTGGTCAATATATCCTAAATACCACATCACTGCCTAGTTATTGGGCCGCACAGCTAGACCATTGGGCCCTTCAACTTTGGGAGCAAGAGATTTTCTATATATATTGCAGCTGTTTATACTGTAAGTCCCACTGGGCCCTCTGTAGTTTCTGGGGCCCCAGCAGTGCAGGTCTTCTTCTTCTATAGTTACACCCCTGCTTTTCAGTAAATTAATTGGTGAATTTGTATTAGATATATTGAAATATATATAAGTTCAGCCTTCTGTCCTAGCGAAAACTACCTACATGCTAGCTGACAATTTTGGTAAGTACATTTAAGGAGTGTGGCCAAAAATGTTGGTACTGCATGCTTGTATTCATATAAATATGATGGCAGTCCTGTGTATTATATATCACGATCAAAGACATAATCAGAGGGGTTGGGAACTGACCATCAGAACTTGCCCCTGTACTTTAAGATTATCTGTTCCATAGGGAAGCCAAATCATTTCTCCAAACCAGAGAAGAAATTTCCATGGAAGAAAATGAAAATGTTTATTTCCAAGGCCATATGTTATGAAGAGAACCCATTGAAAGAACTAGAGCAGAAGCCCCGAGTCATAATGGCACATTAGAGAAAAAGAAGATGCATGTGCCTCGGATGGAATGATATGCATGCTCTCGGCGCAGACTGCTGTACACACCGCACAATATAAATGAGCCGGACGCTTGGTACTCTGATGAATTGATTTCAAAAGCAGCGCTTGCCCAGGCTAAAGGTGGAACGTGCAGGGACTGACCAACCACTGGGAGCAGTGTCAGGCTGCTTATGGCTTGGAACTGGAGATTATACATAATGCAGTGGCATAAAACACTTACTATATGACAGCTTTTACTGTATCCAGAGTGAAATACCTCCCCATCCCATTCACCGTGTCAGAAAGAGAATGAGAAGCAGCAGATAGATGAGATCTAGTGGCTTAGCAAGCTCTCTTTAAGACCAAGGAGGATCCTCCCCTGTCTCTGTAGCTCTCCTGTGCAGGGCTGTAAATTAGTGTCAGGCGAGCAGAGGCTGCTGCCCTTATCTCTCCCACCTTCCCATCTCATCTGCCTCTTCCCCATTCTATCTATCCACTGCTCCCTCCCTCCCTCTCTCTCCTCCGCTGGTCTCCACTACAGAACGTGCCCACAGCCAGGCACAAGCTGCAGAGGGAAAGTTGGCCCCATCTATAGCCTTGTACATCAGCAGATCCCCCGTGCCATCCATCCCCAGTGCCAGGCTCCTGCTCTGACTGTTAATGTGCCAGTCTCTTATCTCCTTGCCAATCTCCGGGCTCACTTGCTGCTTAGGAAAGCAACCTGCCCCGGTGACAAGTCTGCACATCAGAGACTGACCACGTCGCTTTCATGGAGTGGATAGAGCGATCTGGCTACAATTAGCTTTGTGCTAATCCCCAACTTACTTTGGTGCTGCCTCCTGCCGTGACAGTCACCGTTTCATCTTGCAAAGGTAAGGTCCCATTCATTCCTGCAGCTGTGCCCTTCAAAGGACATGAGAGATTAGGCACCTACTGTAACGCAACTTCTGTCTGCTGCCTATGCTTCCCTGTTTCTGTAGCTGCACAGGTATATTAACCCTTTATTTTTGGTTTCCTAAGGGAGTCCAGCAACTCATTGCAAAGGGACAGTTTGGTAAGGAGAGGGTTAATCAGGGCCATGTACACTGCATTATTATTATGCTATATATATATAGAAGCACATTTGGGCAGCACTTTACATAGACTCTTCACCATTCATATCAGTGGCTGTCCCAGTGGAGCTTACACTCTTAGGTCACTGTCATGCACACAGCAGGGTACCCAGAGGACACTCACATACACGGGGAGAATATACCAACTGCAGATAGTGAGTGCCCCTGGCAGGACACCAATGATACATTGCAGCAATGTCTTAGACTTAGACTCTTATTTATCCCTGTATAAAAGAACCGGTACTGTGCCTTGATCAATACGTGGGTGCAGCATCGGAACACAGACTGGATCACAATTCCAGTGAGTGGATAATGCAGCAAACCTATACAGTTATAAGCTCTCACATGGAAATCCATCAGCTTCCCTAAACCAAAATGTCACCCTCCTCCCCTGAATCCTGGGAAAACTAGAGGTTACTATGTATGAGGTTAATATTCATGGTGCATCTTCGGGCTGAGCGGTGCTACAGTGAAGCCCCAGCAAGGGAATGCAGTGCTGAGATCTTCCATTAGCACAAAACACACATCTACAGCCAATCAATGCCTCTGTGAGTGGCCAGGATTCCCTTGCTGTCTTTGCAGGCAACTACTGTGGTTTGTAAACAACAGGGAAATGCTACTCTGGCATCCTCTGGTACCCAGCTATTCTCTCTTCCGCTGTCTGTGGGTGAAGCTGGCAAGACCCTGCCATCTGAAATGCACACATATCACAATTTTAGCTTTTTTTATTATTCAGGGGCTGGGGTTATTTTCATACATTTATGGTAACAAGTTTTCACTGTAAAAGTTTGAATGAGCAGATGATGCCCCCTGGCATGCTGTTAGCACGGTTACAAGCTTTTGTTTCTTTCATTTTTTCAATGGGGGTATTACACCCCATTAACTGTGATTTATGCAAATTTAAAGAAATTGTCATTCTAAGTAACTTTCCAGAATACATTAATTAAAAATGATCTAGTTCTGACTATTTAAACAATATAGCAGGAGCCAGTGCTCCGGGCCAGTTAACAGTTTGATCCTGCTACATTGTTTCAATACTGTTATTTCAGTAGAGTTGCACTTTAATGATCTTCTGGAAGTTAAATTAAAAGAGTATGCTGCATCTGGGCTAGAAATGTGTTTTGACTGATTAGGTGGTACAGTGCCTACCTATATCTCCCAGCATCCACTAAAAACTGGGCTGGAGAATCAGTATAACTCGATTGACAAAACTAAAGTGTGGAGACGGGGGACGTTTCTCACAAAGTTAGTTTATTATGCAAGAAGTGGTTTCTATAGGAACACATGCTTTCATATATCTCATAGATGACAGACTATATGGGAATATTAATTGCATAGTGTGTGCCTTTATGATTAATGACCGTGCCTCTTGCTTGTTTTTCTCCCTGTTAACAAAATGTATAATTGGCTACAGAATGAAACCTTTAAAAGTCTAGCGGCAGAGGGGCACCTCTGGCCTCCAGAGTCACGGCAGCAGAGTAGGTCACATTAATGTTAATGCCGTGAACTTTTAGAGCTGTCACACAGACACAATGATTATGCCACAAACATGTTTGTAGGCAACAATGAGAAGCAAGTAAAGCCCTAGAGATGAAGATCATTCATTTAAGAGGCTGTAAGGGCTCCACAGAGCAGTAAATGTGGAAAGGTTCAGTATAGATATATCAATATATATATATATAGCCCACCATGACTGTGCCAGGTATGCAACAGCACTTATAGCATCAACAAGAAAATAGTCTCTGATATCTGGCAGAGAAAGATTACAACGCAGCATATGGTATAAGAGATGCCCAACGTCTGGCCATTCTGGCTGCATCAACCGGGCCGTAGTTGGTTGTTGGATCACAACATGGGGTGCTGCAATCTATTGAAGAATCATTGGCTTTTTTATGTTTGTGACAATGCACTGAACTGCAAAAAAAGTTAAGTACGAGGAGCTTATGGTTGGAACTAAAAAGCTATGTGCTTTTCCTATGGGAAAATTAGTGCTAAATACTACATAGTAACATGGTTGAAAAAAGGTTGACTTTTAAGTCTATACATACCTGCCTAACTCCTAGTTGATCCAGTTGATTTCCTGAACTGTACCTACACTATCTTACCCCTTCTCAACCAGAACACAACCCAGTCTCAGTTAAGAAGAGACCTGAGGACTCGAGCCAAACCTGTTTGTTTTTCAGTATAGTTTTATAGTGCACCTTCATATACATGCTAAGAAATCCGATGGTTGAGCTAAGGGAGAGGAGGTCATTGGCACATAGATTATGTGCACATAACAATTGGATTGGAGAAATAAAGAGGGCACACTGGGTGCAAATCTAGAGCTACTAAACTCTCCTAACAACCGTGCCCTAGGGGCAACAAATATATGTGGTATATATATAGTTTATGTGAGTGTATGGAGGGCTCAGAGTGAATGTGTCTATGTATGAACGATGGGTTTCATTTGGAGGGATTGAACTTAATAGACTTTGGTCTTTTTTCTACCCAATTTAACTATGTAACCTCATACCAACAACTATGTGGTTAAACATAGGGAACCCAGCTGCAGCACACAATATTTGTAGTAGGCAAGGGTTACCAGCCCCAAACAGAATATGAAATTATGCCAATAATAATACAAATTGCTCCGCCAAAACCTCCCCCTGTGATTTGTTCTTTCCCACTGAAAGCCATTATAAGAACATTTTACTTGGCGCAAAAACATGCTACAAGTTTGCTACAATAGTTTATACAACTGCTGTTAAGCAGAACAAAATCCCAGACTTGTTTAAAAATGCCTTCATAAATGCAAGAAAACATGCAAAAATAAATTATAAAAATCATTTTACATCAGAAAATATTATAATATAGCAAAAAATATTTTCTTTTTTTTTAAGGCTTAAAATTCTCTTTATTATGACTATCAAAGCAATTTGTTTCTAAGTATGGCATCATCTCTAGAAGCAATTGCAATGAATGCTTAGAATGCTGGTTTGGGTGCCATGCAGTAAGTTGGTTTTTCCCCAGTGCCATATTGCAAGGGTGTTAGCCATTTTGTTATTAGAGTTAACTAGTGGCAGAATTCTAAATCTGTACATAGATAACTACAAGTTAAACGCATACACATGGATAAAAGTAACTCTAATCACAAGTTTATACTGTATGAATAGGTATGCATGCATATATGAACGGTCAGTGGCATTAAATGGGAATAAAACAGTCGATTACATTTTAATTTCATTTTTGCAGAAGAGGTGATACAGTTTTATCAGATTAATGTCAAGAGATGTACATAAATATCTCAGACAGTTTGATGTGAGCATAAATCACGCAGCAGAGAAATAAGTTGTATCCAGTTGTTTGTGTGCTGTACATACAGGACCAGAGAGATGTATCTAGTCCAGCGATAAATGACATCAATCCACTCTGAATTGATTACCTGGAAGTTATTATTTAACAATAGATGTTTCTGTTGAAGGGATGTTGTGTAGAACAAGCTATCTTTTCACCGTGCCTTCTTACTTGTAGTGTACACACAGCAATATTCACTTTTCTGTAGATTTATTGAAGTGTTCATTAATGAATGCAGTGCAATGTGCAAAATGTGGATGTGCAAAAATTACCCCAGAATTCCATAGTAATTGCAGACGTGCTAAACTGCATTAGGTGCAACTTTGGTAAACAGTGCTTGTATACCCTTGTATATATAAACAGGTTTGTATACCCTTTCCCCCCATTGCATTAATGTTGGAATGGCATCCCTTCCATCTGAGAGTTGCATAGGGGAATATGTTGTTTTTTTTTAACTCCTATTAGAAACGGTAAAAGTGTCAAGACTTTTTTTCAAATGTATGTAAAGCATAAGATTATATTAGGATCAAGCAAGAAGTTGCTGCAAACCTAAAGATTTTGGACACCTAGAATACACTGTACTGTATGTGTAATGTGATCAAGGATTGCATTATTATCCTTTATTTATATAGTGCTGACAAAGTCCAGTAGTCCATATTACAGAGATTATACATCATTCCTATTGGTCCCTACTGCAGAGGTGCTTAAAATTGAAGGTTCTTAGCAAACACACACATATTTTTTTTTATTATGAACCAATAAACCTGCCTCTATGTTTTTGCAATGAACAATTAAATGAAGTAGGTTAGATGAATTAGATGAAACTGTGAACTAGGCCAGATTGGTGACTAAACTAACTCTAAATTATACAAGAATGGGACCTGTTATCCAAAATGTTTGGTACCTGAGGTTTTTCACATAAGCGGGCCTTTCTGTCATTTTGATCTCCATACCGTAGGTCTACAAAAAAAAAAATTAAAACACTAAATAAATTCAATAGGATGGTTTTGCCTCCAATAAAGATTAATTATGTATTTGATGGGATGAAGGACGAGCTACTGTTTTATTAAGAGAAAAGGCAATCATTTGTAAAAAAATTTAATTATTTGATTAAAATGGAATCTATTGGAGATGGCCATATTATGGCTTAATTAGGTTCCAAAAAGCGGATCCCATACCTGTATAAGCTGAAACATCAGCTAAGCAGCCCCCATTGAACATGCTCCTAGACATTTACTAAGGTCTGACACACAACCATTGCTACAGCTGGTACATTAGTATCTGGTATTTCTCTAGTGCCCTTGTGTTCCATTCTGAAAACACCTGAGAATGTGTCTGTTTGTTGCACTTTGTACCCTTCCTTGCACATTGTAAATGTGTGATCAGTTCTGATTGACACCTGCAGTGGTCACAAGAGAACACGCTGAATTGGAAGTGATCAGAGGCTTATGCCTGCTAAATTGTAATTAGAAATTTGATTTCTTGTGTATTGGAAAGAAGCTTCTTTTAAGAGATTCTAATAGCATCCTTAACCCTTGGGAAATCTTCCCCTTTAAGTGTTTAGAAAGCATCTATGAAACCGATGCAAGGCAAAGAAAACAACTTCATTGCAGGTTTTTAATGTGTCATTATAAGAAATAGTAAAAATGAGAGACTTTGAGCTGATGGCATTTGGTGAAACCAGAGAAAAGTCATGCATGGAGTTTCCTTTTGCCCGTATGGCAATTGGTTTGCCATGTCTTAATGTCTGGGGGCACCAAGCATTTCTTCTGAAATATCAATGCATGACCATGTTGGAATGGAATTGAGCTATTTGTTATGGCATTAAAGTGAGTGAAAAAGGTTTGAGAGAAAATTGCATCCAGTTATGTTCAACAGTTCACAACCAGATTAAGAGATGTAAACTTGTTGATATTAAGGGGAAATATCATGAAAGCATAAATTAAAGGAGAACCAAACAATAAAATTGTTACCCTAAGTATTCCACCTACTCCCCCCCCCCATTAAGACATGGCAAACCAGTCTTTACTTACCTCTCTTTGCATCGGAGCTCATGGTCTCCATCTTCTGGCTCTTCAGTAATCTTTGGGTCTTCTTTCAGCCCTTTGGCATTTTCCGTCACTTTCACTCATGCGCAGTTGTCAAAAATAAAGGGAAGACTGCTCCAACGGTGCATGCGCCAATGTAACGCTCTCCTCCCGAAGATTACAGGAGAAGAAGATGGTGCTTGTGAGCTCCCCTGCTCTGAATCTGCAAAGAGAGGTAAGTAAAGACTTAAATTACAGATGTTTACAACTAGGCTGGGGGGGGAGCAGGGGGTTCTATGTAGGGTAAATGGTTTTTATTAATAAGGGTTGGTTCTCTTTTAAATATAAGCTTCATCAAATGTAAATATAAAATTTTCTTAATTTTCAAAATCTCTCTCAACATGCAGCTTAGCTATTACTTAGTCCAGGGATGTTTAACTAGAGGCCCACAGCCAGATATGGCCCTCCAAAAGATTATTATGGCCCCTGTCTTTCACAAACGTTCCAAAGACTTGTTTCTATGACACGTGGTGTGTCAGATAATTTACTTGCATGGACAAAGTTGGTATAACCCCTCCCATATATTGAATATATTTGTCCTGCACATGGTTACATTTATAATGCTGAAAAAAGTGTGCAAACAGAATTTAATTTTTTTTAACAGTGTGAATGTCTATAGGAGCTTTTTAAATTTCAATTATTACTGTATGTGCACACTCTGCTTTTTGGTGGCAGAGAATATCTGCAAATTTGTAAGTAAGTAGAGTAAGCAGATAGGGTGTAACTGGATGTTCCTCATGATTATTAAAATGTTGGGAGATACTGTATGGCCTTATCTTCTGCTGCTGTGATTCTATCGTATTTTGAATTTCATAGCAGTAATCTGAAGAGCGGACATGGTCTAACATTTCATGGGGTGTTATATGGCATTACTGAGGCTATATAAAAAGGTCTGTAAATGGCACAATCCATAGTAGGGATATCTCAATTTATAGTTGGGATATCTAAATAAGTTTTCTCAGAGCCTCTAAAGAAAGATATTATAATTGTGATTTCCACTGGGGCCCAGTGACCCACAGAGTAGAGAATGGAAGCAGGGCTTGTCAAGACATGGAATGTGCTCCCTTACTGCTGGTGTACTGTGATTAAAGGACTAGATACCAAGGCTTGAAAATAGGGAAAGCTCTAAATGTAGCTAACGTCCAGTACAGCTGATATGCATATCTCCCAACTGTCCTGATTTCTTTCTTGGATCCTTATTGACATCTTCTGCCATTACACAGCTTTATCTATATCAGAATGCTTGAAACAGATTTTCAATTCAGGTTAGAAACTCCAAGTGGGAAATTCTCCCCTTTTCCCCTGTTGATACCATTGTACAGCTTTATTGTCTGAATGGCTCTGCAGGTGAACAATATGTTATATGTCTAAGAACAAATACAGTATCCTGTACTTAACTGTTACAGTGTAACACACAAGTGTACAATGAGTCTGAGCCAAATACAAACAGCAGTTTAAATAAAACATACTGCACATAAGAATAAATCAATCAAGATTATGAATTGAGACACAACAAATAAAGCAAACAGACGGGCCTGTAGATCTTTATCCGACAATATAATATTATTGCTTTCACAAGCGAACTCTTTTGCTAGGTTTGGAATAACACCAGTGCAAGGCTAGAGTGCCTTACTGTATGATTTATTTGCACAGAACAGCAGGGCACACAGCCATTAGGTTAAGAATGTATTGACCTGGTTCATACAGATGCAGAATTTTGTTATTTAAAAATAGTTATGAGACATACTATAGAAAAACTGATGGTGACCAACAAAACTAAGGGGGTTATTTATCAAAGGTCAAATTTTAGAGATTTTTAGACTTTGAATGATCTCACAACTCGAATGGTTTATAATTTTAAGAAAAAACTTGAATGGAAAAAAATTAACATCTTCAACTGCTTCAAGGGCCATTGACTTCTATATGACCTCAACAGGTTTTAGGTGTTGTATTTTTGGATGAAAGCTATTGCCAGAGTCGGGTATAATAAATCTCGAAAAGTTCAAGGGGCAAATTCACTAAGCATTGGAAAAACGCTAGCATTGTCTTCGCTAACGTTGCCTTCGCTAACGTTGCCTTCGCTAAGGTTCGCCGCACTTCGCCAGATGAATTTTTGCCAGTGATACGCTAATTCACTAAAGTTCAAAGTTACGCTCAGGTCAGCGTAGTTGCTCAAGTGTTACTTCGCCAGGCAAAGCACATTTACGCTAGCAATGCCTAATTGGCATACGGCGCGAATTTCAAAGTTTAATAGAAGTATATGTTACAGCCACTACATTCCACTACACAAGCCCAGGAAACCTTTAATAAATAAAATTAAGTTGCCCTAAACATGTGTATAGTTGAGTTGCCATATGTTAGGAAATGTAGGGGGGAAGGAGGATAACCCCCCAAAAAAATTTGTTCTTTTTCAGAGTATCACCCTACAAAAGGTAAAACACTCCTAGTTTTTTTGTATTGAACTTCCCCGGTTTGACCTGGCGAAGTAACGTCTAGCGTAAGTGGTAACATTCAGTAAAATGGCCATCTTAGTGAATTTGCGTAATTACGATCCTTAGTCAGTGCGGAACTTCGCCTGGCGTTAGGGTGCGAAATTGCGCTAGAAGTTATGATTTGACGTCACACTGGTGAATTAGCGCTAGTGTTCGACGCTTCGCGCTTCAGTGAATTTGCCCCCAAGTTTTTTTTTTTTTAAATAAAGTTTTTTTTTTAAAAAAAAAATCTATTTTTGACTCCAAAATAACCTGGAAAACTTTTTTGTGGAAACACAACTCAACCTTTAATAAAGCTGCTTCTAAAAGTGGAAAAAAGTTGAAAAAAAGCACATATTTTTATTATTGATTTATCCTGCTTTTTCTATGATGGAAGCAATTGGCTTGATATTTATTTCCCAAGGGACAAATATGCACTGTCTCTTTGAGGAGAAATTGGTGACACATTTGTTTATTCGTTATATTTGTTAATTTAAACATCAAAGTACTTGCAGGAAAGGAGCCTGTTTTGATCATTGAGGCTGTCAGTACGTGTTGGGCATAATTAGCAGCAAATACCAAATAGCACAGTCAGTTATTTGTATCGATGACCTGCTCCAGTTCATGATGCTTAGGCATATTGGGAGGGGGTAGGAGCTTTGGATAAAGAATATTCAAGGTTTATTTGCAAACCCAAGTATAATGGGCAACTTGCTTTATCTCACCATAGTTCTGTCAGGTGCTCGTAAAAGAACTTTCATTAATTAGGAACTTGCCTAAAAAAGCACTCCAGAAAGTGTATTAATTATGCTTTCTTAGTACAGGTATGAGATCCCTTATCTAGATTGTTCAGAATTATGGAAAGCCATCTCCCATAGACCACATTTTATGCAAATAATACAATTTTTTGATCCAAACTTAGATATAATTAATCTTTATTGGAAGGAAAACCAGCTTATTGGGTTTATTTTATGTTTACATGATTTTCTATTAGACTTAAGGTATGACGATTAGTGATGGGCGAATCTACCCAGTTTTGCTTCGCCGAAAAATTCACAAACAAGTCGCGGCACATTTTTGATGCGTTGCGTCGTTTTCGACGCAAATAGTGGGCAATACTTGGCTTACTAAAAAAGCTTGACAAAACTTAATGATAAAATATGACTGTTGTTTTAATTATTCATATTTGTGTGATTTCTATACAAATGAAAATTAAATACAGTTAACATGCACAGCAGTTGGCATCAACTTTAGCATTACAAATAAAGAAGGTGAGAAAAGCCAGTTTCTAGCACTGCTACAGTATAATATGTACAGTTGTGCTCATAACCATTCTCATTCTTAACCATTTTTCAGAGAATATGAATGATAACACAAAAACATTTCTTTCACTCATGGTTAGTGGTTGGCTGAAGCCATTTATTGTCAAACAACTGTGTTTATTCTTTTTAAATCATAATCACTACACAAACTACCCAAATGACCCTGATCAAAAGTTTACATACCCCAGTTTTTAATACCGTGTATTGCCCCTTTAACATCAATGACAGCTTGAAGTCTTTTGTGGTAGTTGTGGATAAGGCTCTTTATTTCATCATAGTATTTGAGTGATGCCTACTATGCTATATTAATAGTCATAGTGGTGCAGGGTTTCTTATAGCGGAGAGAACATATAAATGCATTGGTCACCATCATTCATTTAATTTGGCTTCCTCTGATAGTCTAATGGCATAATTACACAGGTCCCCTATTAAACCATTATATCAACTGCATGCAAATCAGTTTCATGTAATATCGTGCTCCATGTGGAGTATTTATTCATATTAAGGTACACACACAGCTATAATTGTTTGGTTCACAAATGAACAGTGCTCAATTCACATAACTGTATTAAGGCAAATGACTAGACTTGGCAACATTGAGATGGTATTGGTGTCGTATAATGTGATATTGTACAATGCTTATACAGGAAATGTCCATGGCCATTCCCTGTTTCTATGAGAACAAAGAGGCTAAATAGATGGAATAATAGATTATAGTTTGTAAAGTAAAGAGACTAGGAGAATATATGTTGAGTGAGTAGAGGAAGAAAAATAGTACTGAGAGTGGGCCCCTGGTGTATGGTTTTTTTGGTGGGCCCCTGGTGTCCCAGTCTGACATAATGAGGCTGGAGACCAATTGCCCAGCCTGGTTTATAAAGCTGCAACTTAACTGGCTGAATTACCAGTGCCATTTATTGCTGTCTCTTACATTCCATTGGCCATAATCACCATGTACTGTCCTTTCATTGGGCACATTGCTCCTTGCTATTTTCCCCTGTTGCACAATATTTGTATGCAGCATACTCTCCTCACTATTACCTTGTTGTAACGCTATAGACGTTCATGTTATCATTTGTCTGAGCTTCGGTAGCTATAGCAACAACCTGTGGTTTTTGCAAATTGAAGCCCTTTTTTTAACCTTCTTTTTATTAACGGAGCAGTACCAATTTTAATTATGCCCCAGGGTAGACCACAGCTTCTTAAAGCCCAATGAGAGAGTCAGCAGTAAAATATGTATAGAGAGAGGATGTATTTTAAAAAAAGAGCTGACTTGCTATGCTTGCTGGAAGGCACTGTATTATATTTATAATATGTCCACTGCCCCCCTCACCAAATTGCAGGTGAACTTGGAGTCCACAGTGTTCTGGAAGTGTTGCCTTTTGCTTTAATTTACACTAGAACCTAATGTTATCTGAAGTAAATCTGCCATGTCTGAAGCTGAAATGGACAGTGTGGGCGTCTGGGCAAAGCATTTATTTAGGTGTGCCTAGACTGTTTGCCTCTGTAAGAGAATTAGAACACATGGAAATAAATTCCAAAATGCCTATATGCATAACTGTGATTAAAAGGAAATTAAAGGCTTGGACATTTGTTTTTTGTTTTTTACATTTTTGGGTGGGGACATCCGTTTAGCAGAAATGTTATTTCTAATTCAATACTGAAATGCCTTTTAGATCCCACTGGCAGCCCTCCAGTTATGTGACTTGCAGAGGAGTCAGTGAAGGGTCAGCAGACGCATCACTCACATTTGTAGAGTTGGCTTCATATTGAAATGGCCCGGAACAAAAAATCAATACTTTTCTTGTTGTTGTTAACAATAGTCAGCATCAGCAACTCCCTTGTTCAGCAAAGCTTAGCATTTTGCTACCTCTAGTTTGTCTCAAACTGCAATAAATATGTGGGTATTATAATAACCTGTCACTTTCCTGATAGCAATTGACAACCTTCGTAGTGAATCTGATGGTGAATTTCTCTGCTTGCTAGCATGCTGATCTATCAATGGATCCTTTACATCTCACTGCTTTGGCACAATGAAAGGGCTTGATATTCTAGGCCTGGCAACTAAATGATTCTCGCATGGCAACCATGAAGCAGAGACAGGGCTCCCTAAAATAGAAGGAAAAGCTATACATTTACTTATACTGTAGGAAAAACTTGCTTTTATAGTAATTGCTTCCAACAGTGCAGAGACTAATGGCTTTGTTCAATGTTCTTGTCTAGTGCACATGTCTAAGTATACAATACTATTCTTTAATTTCATTACCTGAAACATCTGATAACTGAGATAATGTGAAAGTTGTGTATCACAAAGTTTCCCTCTGAAGTATATATTTAAAGTTTTAGGAGATTTAGCAATTACAGTAGCTCTTTTATACAATAAATTACTTAATACCAGAGAATGTACGAGTATGTTTTATAATCTACTCTGCTGTAGCAAATCATACCACACAGAAGCATCCTCTTGTTTTATGACCATTTCCTTTTATCTCATGGGGTTTTTTCTTTTTTTAATTAAAGAGTAGGAGGACAATGCAGTATTGTATTACACTGTATAAGAGCAGCATTGAGCTGTACCTTCCAACTTTAAAAAATAAATAATTCTAATAATATGTGGCGGCAGCTTGAAGTTGGCAAATAAGTACTGTATTTCTGGTATAATGTAAATCACAGGACAACCATCAGGAGGGTAAAAGGGTCCAGCTGTAGAGGCGCTAGTATTGGATGGGAATGGGAAATAAATCTTATCCATGCTTGGTGGCCAATAGAACCTGTTGATTTCTAAATATGGTCCTGTTTTCTAGGAGTATTACACACTGTTTTACACTTGTTTTAGTTTCAATGGTATCCTATAGTAATAAAAACCCTTCAGAATGAAATTCTCGTTGCAGTTTTCTGCATTGAGAAAGAATAAGTTAAAAATGCAGGGCTGATGTGTACGAGTAGAGCATGACAGCCATTACAAAGGTTACTAAATTGTCAAATCTGTTATTTGTGCCCATAGTTCTTGTTTTAGCAACCACTGCTGAAAGTGTTTGGGAAATTACAACTAATAGGTTTATCTCTATGAAAACCTCCTCCGTCTATTTTAAAATAGACTTCATTTTGAGTTGGCACATAGCAGCAAATTACCGCTTGCATAGTATAGAGAAAAGCAACAAGTCATAAATTACGGCAATTGCCTGCCTCTAATTCAGTTAATCACAAATATCTTCACTGAGTCAGTGCTTTGTGCAGAAATAATGACTGGGCTGGCACTCCATTATAGACCATTCATGCGCTGTATGATTTAAAAGCTGTAATAACTTGTCTGTTTTCAACTTATGCGATGAAGCCAGCTCCAGTATATAGCCTTGTGCGGCTGTTTTATACAATACATTTTATTGTCACATATGGATCTAGAAAAAAACTAAATATCATACAGTATAATAGCATCCATACAGTACCTTTTTTTTTATATTATTAAGTCTAAGGGGATAGATATCTGAAACAGCCAACCTATTGATAGATAGCTAATTATATTTTTGTAAAACGTTTATTTAGTAGAAACTGAGATATTTCAAACTGTCTTTTGGAATATAGAATTAAAGTGCTTTTCTTTCTTCTCTTCTCTGGGTAACCCTTAAAATACTGACATCTTTGTGCTCCAAATTAGAGAAGCTTTGAGTATCCAACCAGTCACCCAAACATAGATATATTAAGAAAAATAAGCAACATCATGGACAAAAAAGCAAAAAATGATTATTGGCACAGTATATATATCTGATATCTGACCTATGGATCCATTTAATACAATAGACCAGGAGTGGCTTTGTTAAGAAAGTAGAAATTTGGCAGAACACAACCAACATGATAGCAAACACATTACAATAAAAAAATAGTACTGTTTAAATTCGAATTTTCGTTTTAGTTTTTTATGGTCAAAACTGTCAAATTCAACTAGGGATTTATTCAAAATCAATTTGGGGTTTATAAAAAATTTTAATAAATTTTTGAGATTTATCATACTTGAAAAATTGTTTACGCCAACAGGAGAGGTCCAGGGATCAATTTTGACTTGTCAGCATTCCTGACATTCAAGGTTTTTTTCAGAGAACAAAAACCCCAAATCTAATTTTTTAAATTCAATTTTATGAATAGATTTTGATTGGTTGCATTTCAAGTTCATGGGAGCTTTAAAGGAACAGTTCAGGGTAAAAATAAAAACCGGGTAAATAGATAGGCTGTGCAAAATAAAAAAATGTTTCTAATATAGTTAGTTAGCCAAAAATGTAATATATAAAAGCTGGAGTGAGTTGATGTCTAACATAACATAATACAACACAACATCCTGCTTTTCAGCTCTCTAAATCTGAGTAAGTCAGCGACTTGAGGGGGGGCCACATGGGACATAACTGTTCAGTGAGTTTGCCATTGATCCTCAGCATTCAGCTCAGATTCAACAGTTATGACCCATGTGGCCCTCCCTCAAGTCATTGATTGGTTACAGCCTGGTAACCAGGGTAACCAGTCAGTGTAAACAAAAGAGAGCTGAAAAGCTAGGTTAGACTTACAGTCACTCCAGCCTTTATACATTACATTTTTGCCTAACTAACTATATTGAAAACATGTTTTATTTTGCACAGCCTGTCTATTTACCCAGTTTTTACTTTTATACTGAACAATTCCTTTAAAAAAACTCCCTTGAATTTGAAATTCAACCCTTAATAAATGTGCCTCGAAGTGTTTTTTCTGCAGTGACGGTGGAAGGAAGATCAATCTGCAACCTTCCACCCCATATTCGGTATACATCTGTTGGTGTGCACAGGGCAAATTTTCAACGTGTCAAAAAAAAATGGAAGGCAAAGGATTGGATGCCTGCAGAGTGTGCCATTTACATTGAGGAAATTGCTGGGCTCTACACCATGCAAGACAGTCATGTACCAAATGCCTTCTTTATTATAACTGCGTGTAGGGGGACAGCAACGCATCCTTTTCACCATGCTTTGCACTTACAAATGAGCCATAATAATTACTATTTTTGTTAAATAAAATGAAAAAGAAAATTTTGAACAACCAAATATATACACTCACATTATATGACTATATTCTCGTCAGATCGTTTTTCCAATAGGGATATAAATGATGCCCTGGAAAATAGTTGGGGCTTTAAGATAAACATACATGTAAATATTAGTCCATGCATGTGCTGGGCCAAATAAGGTGAATGGATCATAATGCTGGCCTATGCTGATCTGCTGCAGTCAACAGCCTTATCTTCTACCACCTTAGTATATGACCAGGGGGGTAAGCTGGTGTTGCCCTATAAAAACAGGTCTCTTTGGCAATTTAAAATGTAGACAAAGTCATTTAAAGGCAGTCAGACCACATTCCCATTGATGCCATTCTGCAGCCCCTACAGATATCTCCTCTGGAAAACCCAATTACATGATTAATCATTGCGGTAAACTTTTTATATCTAAGACGGAGTTAATAGCGTGAATGGACATATCTCTGTATAAATTTATCAGATTTAAAATATATATTATTACACGGATTGAGAATGTATTTTTAATGTTTTTATGTTGCTGGAAAAGGCTACATATACTGTATTTGTTTGATTTGGACACCAATATAATTTGGCTTTTATGTTTCCATTTTACTCAGCAAACCTCATGCAAATGCTTGAATATATTCTTGGAATAAAAAGCTCACTTACGGTTTGGCATAACTTAAAGCACAACAGGAAGACAGAAGGTGTTTTACAGTATTCCTGAACATATGAACTACATTGGGTTGTTCACAGGCTAAAAGTCATCTATAAACTCCATTGCAATTAGGGACAATTCCAACTGATTGTTCATGCATTAGAATGTTTCATCAGTCAACCAGGTATTCCAGTTCAGCTGGTCAACTGTGGTGCAATTATGCTAGTACAGTAGTTTATCAGCCACACTGAGATCAGCATGAAGCCCCAGATACTCATTAATGAAAACACAATTTGCTTTTAAATAGATTGACTTGAAATATTGGTGTTTGTTGTGCCATTATGATGGCTGATGACTTCTAAACTACCTGCCCACAGTTATATTAGACTTCCAAGGCTATAGGGCTGAGACTGTGGAAGTCATTTATGACCAACAATTGTTATGTGCAATGTTCCTGACACAATTGTGGCCAATGTGTTAAAATAAGCACTGTTACTATTGTGTGAATAAGATACGATTGCACTGAAAAGTATGGATGGTGTGGCATCCCTTTCACCCTCAAAATTACAGCTTCACACAAATGTACTGTTCCATTGACAATTGTTGTTGTAGGAATCCTTGAGATTCCACCACCTTCGGAAGTGGCAGTAGCTCCAGGTTTGGCCTGTGTCTATAGTTGCACTATGGTCAATTTTATGAATACATGGAAATTTGTTTTACGCATTACACTCTTTCATAATGTAATATGGCTTGTGCTTGTTCTCCATTTTGCTTATAGAAATAGTCATTCATTGTGGAGTATCAAAGCTTCCTATTTAATTCTTTTGGGTGTCAGTCTGCCAGTGTTCCCATACACCAGAATCCACAAGAAAAAATTCCATACGACTGCACTCAAGCTTGACACAAAGCCATGGAGGTTTGAAATGTTGTGACTCTATGCTGGAAACTGATAAAGGCATTTTATTTGCTAAAGTTTTATCATATAGACTGGGGATCCCCATCCTTTTTTAGCACATGAGCCACACTCAAATGTAAAAGCTGGGTAGCTACATAACCATGAACACGTTCCTGGAGGTGGTAAATAAAGGCAGTGATTTGGTAGCCCCTATGTGGACTGGCAGCCCACAGGAGGCCCTTTTTGGCAGTACACACCTTTTTTATTCAACCAAAACTTGCCTCAATGCCAGGAATTTAAAATTAAGCACCTGCTTTGAGCTCACTGAGAGCAAAATCCAAGAGGTTGCTGAATAATATGTTGCTCACAAGGCACTGGTTGGGTACTGCTGGCATAGACTAATATAAAGTACTGATCTGATATGGGTTTTAAACACATGTTTGTGGTTCTTAAGTTCACTCTTCATTCGAGTTTTCTCAAATCTCATGGACATGATTTCTTCTGTTACCCAAACCTCCTTAAACCTGATCACTAACTCATATGACCATGTGGACCAAGGACAGGCATGCTAAATCAGCAGCATTTGGTCAATGCTCTTCTTGCTACTTTTACAGGTTACTCGGTGAGCAGTTTCTGTTATCTTATTCTGGATCCCATTTGGACACTCTTTCAAGAAAATCAGTCAATGTGCTGCTTCCTTTAATACAGATGCAGCCACTGGGATCGGTGAGTTAAATGTGTCGTAACTCAGGGCTAATTGAAGAAACCGTGTTATCTAAAGTTATCTTAACTCATTTAATGCATTTAACCTTTTCATTAGCATACCAAAGCTCCATTGTTTTCAATGGTGAACTCTTTAATTGGATGGGATGCTGTGACACAATATTCTGTGCTAAGTGGGATGAATGGGATAGATGAGTTAAGTTTTTCTGTGTCAAATGTACAATCCAAAGTGGCTTCATCTGTAAAAAGTAAAGGGCACTTGTGGGTTGTGGGGAGAACAGGGCACTTTATTGCTGTACCACAGCCAATTTAAAAAAAAATGGTAATCAATATCAAAGCTTATGAGTGCTCCTGTAATGAAAATAACTCATAGGAGATCTTTTTTAATTGCTGTCCATCTCATAATTCTACACAGTGTTAACTGACATACTGGGGGTCATTTATCAACATTGGACAAATTTGCCCATGGGCAGTAACCAGTAGCAACCAATCAAATTGCTGCTTTCATTGTTCTACTTGCAGCTGGCTTTAAAAACCTATTCACTGATTGGTTGCTATAGGTAACTGCCCATGGGCAAATTTGCCCAGTGTTGATAAATGAGCCCCACTGTATACTAAAGACAGTTTTGCCACTGCTATGTGTATTCTTTGTTGTATACATACAGTTGACAGCCACTCTCGATTGTATTTTATGGAACATCTCCTTCCATTTCTTTTACACTTGAGTTGTTAAATATAATGCTGATGCGTTAAACAAGTAAGTAAAATGTGATTACTGTTAGCTATACTTAACAGTCCTTAACGTGAAGAGCTTTAAGAGCTGATAGCAGCAATCTTATTGACATGAAAAAAAACCCTCTAAAGGTTTTCTAATGATGTCTCCTAATAGCACATCTTCTCTCTTAATAAATCTAATCAATGCTGGATATTTCTGTGTGGACATAATAAACTTACAGTCTGCAGTTCAGATTCTCTGGAAGTGGAATACAATTTAAACTGATTTCTATTATATTAAAATATGACAAGGTACTTAGAATACTCAAGATTCTACGTTATTGCAAAAGAAGAAATGCAGTCTGACAGAGAATTAGACTAGAAATGCAGTAGCTTATGTTTTCAGCTTAAAATATACCCTAAAATATACAGTAGCACCCAGTAGCAGTAAGAATCAACCCAGAGCTATACAATAGCACCCCAGAGATATACAGTACCAACTAATAGTAAGAGTCAGCCCAGAGATATACAGTAGCACCCAATAACAGTAAGAATCAGACCATAGTTATACAGTGGCGCCCAATAGCATATAACATTCAGTCCAGAGAAATACTGTACAGTGCTAACCTTGACATTGCCATCCTTTAAAGAATGAGTACCCAAGGATCCAACTGCTTCTCATCAAATACAGAGGTCTACTTCCACCTCAGGCCCTTTGGCAAATCCACCTCCTTCTATGATGAAGTACAAAAAGAGACTAAGCACAAGTTCCCTCCCATTGTATATGCAAGGGAATAGATACCATTGGGCTAATGGGGAACGTCACAGGGCATAGGTTACTGACTGGGGGCATCCTGAGTAGTAGAAGTAATTAACTCTATGGACCCCTGCCCAGGAAAGTGCAATATCACTGCTGATCTAACAGATGCATTTTTTGGTTGTGAATATTTTTTAGGGCTTAGCCTAATAAGTGCCTTACAATTAAATTCTTGAGGAAGGCAAAATAGGTTTTGTTGTCTTTTACCACTGACCTCCCAAATGGAAAAATGGAATGATTTAACCAACTTAAGTAATTAGCTTAAAATTACTTCTGTGGAATAGCCCTAAAGATATTATGTGGATAACTTACAGTACTATACTATATTTATGCTGTATAGATGACAACTAATCAACTAAATAATTTGTTTTGTTTTGTTTTCTATGAGGCTGTCTTATATAATTAAACCCTCCTGATTGTTAATCTCTGGCTTGGGTGGAACTAGGGCTTTGGACAGGTAATGGCCAGGTCTGTAACAGAGCATTATCTGGCATAATTGCCATGGATGTCATTATTGGTAGGCTATGGTCTTTTATTAGCTAAGTTGTGTTTGCAATTCAGTACCTTCAGAAGAGGGTTAACAAGTCCTAAAATATTTCAGGTCACCAAAAGGTCTAGATAAAATCCTATGACATTGGTCCAACTTTTTAAAAGCAGATTAAGTGTCTTCTCAAAAATACTGAAATCAACATCTTAAGTTACCTAACAACGTTAGGTTTTTTTAGCCAAGACAAGCCTGAATCCCACCATGGAAGGGTGGCAGTGCTTAATAAATGGGAGAACATAGGTACCAACATGTGAAAATAAATGTTAGCTAGTGATCGGCGAATCCATCCCGATTTGCTTCGCCGGAAAATTAGCGAAACAAGTGGCATCACGGTTTTCGTAATTTTCGTTGCATCTATTTTGTTGCGCGTCGCACCGATTTTGTCGCACTTCTCTCTCTTTTATTTTTTTACACCAGGGAATTTTCGCTGGTGTTTAGCGAATTAATTCACCCATCACTAATATTAGCTCTTTTTGGAAATTGTGATGAAAGGAAGCATTAAGACCCAACACCAATCATATGGGACTCGCTTAATGGTCAGTTTTGCCCTAGAACTTAAGGACAGGTGGTATTTATTGGAGGCAGAGATACAGTGCATTAGACCAGAACTATGGACACACACAGACACTCTTGCATGCACCTGTTTTACCCATGTTTGTGTGTGTGTACAAACAGCTTTAGTAACTGTGCTCTTGAAATTGCTTTTTCAAGAATATTAATTTATTCCCTCAGATTATTCAGCGGGAATTAAATTAATAATAAAAAGGTCAGCAATGGATTGAAACAAAGCATGACAGCTATGAGGTCATGTATAAAGTATATGCAGATGACAGCCATATTTATTTGAAAAGGAGAGAGAGCTGACAGGTATGGGAAATAGAGGACATGGCAGCAGCAGATAATGGAGTAAACTCAAGGGAACAGAAGAAAATGGGAGATGGATACATTTCCTTTCTTATCTGTATATAATACTGTCACAACTCATTCCATTCAAGTGCAGGGAGGTGTTGGCTTATTGTTAGACAGTAGAATACAAATACTACCAGCTGTGCTCCGATATAAAGCCCCCCATGAACAGCATGAGAGAGAGAGAGGTAATTCAACTATCACCTTTACACATGTGTAGAGGCCCGTCTATCAAGCTGTGCAAAAAATCAGATACACCACAGATCCCTATTTGAATACCAGAAATTGTTGTTTCTATTAAGCTGTGGATTGCTTTCAGTCTCGTAGTGTCAAATTCTGGCAGCAGGTGCCACATGCAGGTTGCTGTTTAAGAAACTTGTTAATGCGTTGTTCAATTTTGACCTAATGGTTTACAAAAAGTCTAAGAGGGTGTAAAAAAATGGTATAAGGGATTCATGACAAACAGCATCAGATCAAGGAAAAGAACACAACTTTATTAATTCACCATTTATTTTGCATGACTTTTTATAAATACACCATATATTTTACCCACAAATGAATGTTCTTATTTTTTTCAGAACTCCAGCTTAAATTGTGGGCACTTGGGAAGGCCATGGCCTCAAAATGTATGCAGTTGCAAGAGCATGGAGTAGCTAATTAGCACAGGTTGTTTCAAACTCACTGGTTATACTTATTGATGCAAGGTTTTGTTGGAACCCTGGAATTACAACAACATCCAGGGTGGAGGTTGCTCCAGAGTTCCCAAAGCCTCAATAGATGCCCCTGCAAATGATGCATCAAAAATAATTTATTACCACAAGTACAAATGTGGTTATGTTAAAACGGGGGAGCAAATGTTGCAAGTATTGACACCATTTATTACAAGTACTTGCTCCTCGTACTGAAGCAGAGTTGCACTGAGGACTAATGAAGTGCTGAAGAATCACAAACCCTCAAGCTACCATCACCCTGTATGTAGTGGCAGTCCAGGGTTTCCAAAGCAAGTTGCATCAGATCCCACAGCCCTTTTAGAGCAATCCTCAGTGTTCAGGGATGTACATCTTGACTCCCTGTCTGTGTTAAAATGATGCTGATGAAAATTTTTTTATTATACTGAAGTGCTTTAAGTGCATATTGTATATTAATAGACATTAGGCCAGACCAAGTCCATTAAGCAGCAGCACAATACCTAAACTAATGATCAAAGATCCCAGGTACATGCTTTCTTACACCAAGTAAGTGAATGTGACAAAGGTAGTTTGATAAAGGGCTGCATATGCTATTGATTTTTTGCTTGTATCAAGATATGTGAAGTCAGCTTTTATCTTTAACATGAGGCAGCATTTGTTTTAGAGGTTGATGATGTGAACAGAGCTGAAAACAGAGTACAGAGTGTTCTCTGGTCAGTGAGTCCTGGAGAGCTAGCAGTCCTAGCTAGTATAGAAGAGCACACATACCTTTTCTTAGTGTGAAAACAAATTATAGTGCTAATAATGGCAACAGCAATAACGGCAAGCAGTGGGGTTACACAATAACTTCTGACGTAAATTATATGCATGCCTGCAGTATGCAGGGTGATCCATTCTCACTATCTTTTCTAGTGATCTCCAACCAGTGATGCTTGAGCAACATGTTGCTCACAAACCCTTAGATGTTGCTCCCAGTGGCCTCAAAACAAAACCTTATTTTTTATTTCCTGGCTTGGAGACAAGTTTTGGTTTACTGCTAAACAGACCCATTTGTTGTCTGCCAGTCCACAGAGGGACTAACAAATATCCAATCACAGCCCTTAAGTTGCATCCTATCTTGCTTGTGTTGCTCCCCAACTCCTTTTGCTTGAGTGGTACTCATGTTTGAAAAGGATTGGGGACCCATGATCTAGCCTAATACCCCTTTCTGCATGCACTCGCAAGAGAGTTTGTGTGGAGACACCCCACTACTGTTCCATTTACATCAAACAATACTGAATCACTACTTCAAATGGATTAACTACAGACCTAGGCGAAAATCCCAAATGGGGGTCCCAGCTTCCCACAGCAAGGGTTGGGGTAGTTTGCACAGACAGGAATGTATAGATCTAGAATGTATAGATTTCACGTTATGCTTAAAACTTATCTTACATACTGTAGTCCATAGCTGTATCAAACATACATACACTGTCTTTATTAACTAAACTATTCTGGTTGCAGTGTTTTAGCCATGGTTACAACCATGACATGATAAACTAATGAAGGATTACCATTGTACCCAGACTTGATTGCGATTAAGATTTTTTTGAGCTTTCCATAGCCATGACAACAATCCATTCCTTCTCTCATACCTTCATCAAGGAATTCCTGTTCCTAATGGAATCTTGGGAACAGTAATGATGTTTGATTACAAAAGGTTGCTTTACCCAGAAAATGTGAGCTACACTACAAAGTGTGATTGGACAAACTGTTCCCTTGGGGCAATCAATGCCCATTATTTGGGTATTTATTTGTAATACTTGCAATAAGCTCCCTTCCATTAAAAAATTTATATTTTTCCTAGCTGTGAATGTTTTGACTATATATATTACACCAAGTCCTGTTAAAATGAATTCCCGGCAATTTGCATTTGTTAATCAACAGTTATTTAAGTCTACCATGTACATATAATAGGTAACAGAAAGAAAAATAGCATCTGGAAATGAAATTTATTAGCAATCTAAATATTAAAGCTCTTTTTTACCATATGATGTTTGTGTTTCTGTTGCTGGTAACACTTGTAACTGTCTCTGAGAGTTTCGTTTGCGAGTGTTATTTGTTCTGTAGAATTAAGAGCCAGATTTTACAGAAGTGCTATAATTAGTTTTAATTATAGAAATTTTGGAGAACTGTATAAATACACAAGGGTATCAAGCTCTGGTATTCTTCTTTTAATTTGTAGCAAGTAGAAAGGCAAGATTGTTTTGCCATTTATGGGGAAAAAAATATTAATCAAAGAGGTGCATTAATTAATGTTTTGCACGTTATTTAAAATCTTCTTATTCATCTGTAACAATTTGCACTCGTGATAAGTCATTCTACAAAAAATGCTATAGTTATTTAAGGAATGTCAATGAGATATGAACATTTGTGCCCTGTGATCAACAACAGACCATTAATTTTCCAGTATCATATACTGTAGTTAATAACACATCAAATGGGATCCTCGGCTGAACCCTTGCCTAGTTGTGTTCATTTCCTTCATATGTAGTTTTAAATAACCACATAGAAATGGGTCACAATGATCACAAACTTAACACAATGATCACAAACTTAATTTACCACATTAGGACAGTACTATTGTATCACATTGTTAAAAAACTATCCCAAAACCCGAGAGCCAGGAATTAGTGATGGGTGAGTTGACCCAAAACCTATGGTGACCCACAGGTTGACCACTATTTGGGCGAGTTCAGGTTGAAATTTGGACAACCATTGCTGGTTTGTGATAGGTGAAGTTCAAATGTGGAAATACACTCCTGAACTGCTCCTGAAGATTCCCTGTTTTGCAACCAGAGGCATACACAGAAGTAGAATACAAAACAAGAAGATGCAGGTAGGGGTTGGGTGTGGGTCCTACAATGGTAAAATTTTGTGGGTTAGGGTTGGGTGCAGACTAAGATATTGTGGGTTAGGGTTGAATTTTTCCTGACCCTCACATCACTATTAGGAATTGTTATAAAGAGAGAAAAGCTTCTGACTTCCAGACATTTAAAAGCTTACTAGGGCTGTTTCTATTTCACAAGGAGAGTAGGCCAATCTTTTTTATATGGTACACACTGCTATGATATAGAGTACTTCTAGCAGCCCCAGGAATGTACTGGTATATAATTACAGAATCAGTCAACTGTTTTATTAAATGACAAGAAAGGATGGATTCAATGGGACTGCTAAGTTTTCCCCTAGGTCTGTAATCATTTTAGGAAAAAAATGTATTAGGAAACAACTAGCACAGTTACTTACCTTATTCCAATGTATCCCTATCTTAAACTTTCGCATGCACAGTAAGATATTTGGGTTTTACTCTACTGCACATGTCATTCCTTGCTAGGCATAGATTAGAAAAGTGAGTTAAATGGCTGTGGCACTGGCCTGTATTGATTTTTTTCACATGGGGGTGCCTACCTTTCCATGTCCTTTAAATGCATGAAGTGTGTATTCCCTCCCAGTTATCCAGAATGCTCAGGACCAGATAATGGCTATTTCCATAACGTGGATCTCCCCATTTATTAAACTTCGTTTTTTTCTACCTGAGGTTTTTAGGGGGGAAACTTATTTTTCGTGAAAAAAAAACGTTTATCATACCCCAAAGCTCCAAATCCAAAAATACACCATCACAAACCTGTCGAGGTCATGTAGAAGTCAATAGCAGATGTCCCTGAAGATGTTTCTTGACATCATGATCTGCACTGGATAATCTGAAAAAATTGGGGGGTTTTGTTTTATAATCCGAAAAAAGTTGAGTTTTTGGATCATAATTCTAAAAGATTACGTTTTCAGAGTAGCAATTGTATGATACAAATTGCCTCTGTATTTTGTCGCTGTGCTTTTTTGAGAAAAAAGTTGAATTTGTTTTTATAAAAAAAATAGATTCATTTGAGTTTTATTATTACAGAGAAAAAGGAAATAATTTTTAAAAATTGTAATTATTTGATTATAATGGAATCTATCCCATAATTCAGAGCTTTCTGGATAATTGTTTTCAGGATAACGGATCCCATACTTGTGTGGCCAAAGACAAAGCAGAGACAATTATCAGATCTAAGGCTCAGCAGTTAAATAAAATAAAGAGAGAATTAAACTACTTGATAAGAATACTTAAAGTTAAAGGAAATACTGTATGTTGAATGGCTGTTATGTATCTTTAGGAATTTGCTGTTTGATACTGTATATGTGTCATTAACGTCTTATGATATACTTGAAAAACTACAGCAGATTGTAGAGTAACAGATTGCTGCCTACAGTATGTATTTTTTTGTAGATATAATTAAAAATCAATTATAAACATTATGCTGAATAATTTGCAGCAGTCACATATTGGTCAGTTAAAAAATAAAACATTTTATACTATAAAACATTTTCCCTATTTGGAACCTACACAAGTGTAAACTGCATTGTAAGGAAAATACAACTTGTCATTAGCACTTTTAAGAGCAGCTGAGTAAGGCAAATTGCTATAGACTTGAGTTAGTGAAGTGATAGCCACACCAAAGGCAATGCAGAACTGCTTGGATGAATACGGCTCTTGCCTTTTAAGTTATTTTTTGCTTGCTTTCGCAATTGTAATGCAATAGTCAATTTTCCATTTAAGAGGAGATATAGAACATTTATTTGCTTTTAATTCTGTGCTCCACTGCACTATTGTAATCCCTTTAACAAGAAAATCAGATTTGGTATTTATTTATTTGTCAGTATACCAAGAGAGCATTCAGTACTTAATATCCTTTAGAGTTACCCTCCAGCAGTTCTTCCATGGATGCTCATCCTCACTTTGTGTTCCTGCCCGCTGATGATATATGTATGAAGAAAGTCTCATAGAATGAGCAGATGGATTTAAGGACAAAACTACACCTGGGAAATACTGGGAAATTTTCTGGTAAAAAAGAAAGAAATACTATATAGGGAATCTATATAGGCAAATAACCTACTACTACAAATGTCTCCTAACTCTAGGATCTGCCCCTTTGTACATATCCTACTGTGTATAACTTACTATTGCCTAATGACATGTAACTTATCTGAATGATCATAGC
>CM044439.1:41745490-41757569 GCA_024363595.1 Xenopus borealis | reverse complement strand
TGTACATCTGTTTTTAATAGCATACATTAAATTAGTCAATATTATATTCACTGTTGCCCAGCTGTTCTTTTGTCTGCATGTTTGTAATACATTCCAATTTGTTAGAGGTCATTATCACCTATATAGCAACATTTTTGCTTGAGTGTGCAACAATCTGTGACATGATATTGTCATGCAGCAAATTAAAAACCTTGCTTCAATTAAATGTGTTGACAGGAATGCCAATCCAGTCTTTTCCATTTGCATTGGCTAAGCCTTTCATTTCTTGTTAATTTAGATTGGGGGGTTCCATAGCATACTGTACTTCTACAATTGACTTGCTGCAGTCTTACAACATGCACAGTATTGCTTATTTAAGCTCCTTTCCCTTATTTGCTTGCCTATGTCTCAATAATATTGAATTGCTTGTTCCTCCAGTTATGGAGGCTTATTTATTAATTTTAGTAGTATTAGAGCTAAAGCACCATTAAACAAATGGCACAAATGCCATATAAAGCTATTGAAACTGAATATAAAAAGTAGAACGGAAACATTTTGAACAATCCAAAAAAATAGGAATATCTCTAAAAACCGGAAAAGATTTTTGGACAATTACAAGCAAAAAAAAAAAATCAACAAACTTCGAAAACTCTGAATGGTTAAAGGAGAAGTTTTGTATTAGAGTTTTTCTGGGTTTTTACACTTAGTAAATCTCAAATTTTTTGAAAAAGTGATTCATGAAATAAGGAAAGCTAAATGTTAGTAAATAGTATCATAGTATCTATTGTAACTTATTCTTTGCCCCTAGTTTGGTTTGTGTTGTTTTGTTGTTGAAGGCCTATTTATCATACTCTCATTTTAATGGTTGTTAATAAATGATCCAAACTGAAAAAGCACAAACAAGAAAAGTGGCAACTATGATTTTTTTAATATTGTCGCACAAAAGCCAGTATGAAAAACCCCGGAAAACCTCTAAAACTATGAATCAAAGAAAGATCTGCCAGTTGTAAAAGGCACATCTTCCATTGACTTCTACGTGATTTAGTCAGGTTTTAGCTGGAGTATTTTTGGATTCGGAGTTTCGTCTCAAAATAAACTACGGAAAAGTAGTGCTTTTTTTCCCCGAAACTTTTTTATTTTTGGTATCAAAAAGCTCAACCTGAAAAATTTGCAGTTTAATAAATCGACTCTTAGTGGACTATTATTTTGATTATTGCATTTATTTTTATACCTGCAGGTTGTTTTATGAGTAGACGAGAAACCAAAATGTACAACAGAAGAAATGTATTAAGATTTCTCAAACTTAACTCTTGCAACACAAAGAAACAGAAAGAAAGTTTCTAACAAACACAAAGGTGCATATCCTGTATTTTTATATATTTCATGACATTTAGATATTGGTTTCAATACCTACAGTTTCTAGTTCATTATTTCTGTTTTCAGAGTATATAAGGGAACATAGAATTAACAGCATATGTATTTGATCAGGGAGGTGATGCAAGTGTTAGTACACTTTAATGCTGTGTATAAGCTAAGTAGACATATTTATACAACTTTATAGGCATAAAATGACATAGTCATGGAAATAGTAGAAAGAGCTAATAGGACTATTAAGAAAAGTGTGTATTTGTTTTACTCTGGGAGTAAATTTTTTGAGTATTTTCACTTAGAAAACAACTTAAATAAATTCAGTTTCTTGAAAACCTCGATTGCTGGCTTAGTTATGAAAAAAACATTTAATGGCAAAAAAATGTATCATTAGTGATGAGAGAATTTATTCACCATGTATTTGCTGCATTTCGCCATGCTAAAAACTGCGCCAAAAATTTGCACAGATAAAACTCCCATAAGTAAAACCACCCATTGACTTTAATGCATTTGTACAAAACAGTCTGCCAAAAGAAAAAAACTCCCTTTGACTTTAATGCATTAGGATAAAATGAAGTTGAATTTTTTAGGTTTTCTCCAATCACTGAAAATTGCAGACTTGCACCTATATGTAATATAAGGCACTAAGTTTGCCCAGGAGCAGTATCCCAGGGCAACCAATAAGATGCTTGCATCTAAACAGGTGACTAGTAAATTCTATCTGCTGATTGGTCGCTATGGGTTTTTGCCCCTGGGCAAACTTAGTGCCTTTTATTACATTACCCCATTGAAGTTTAACAAACGTGCCCCTTAATGACTAATACTGGCATACAGTATGTTGGATCACTCAATACCTGATGAAACTCATTGAACACAGCATAACAATTTCTAGCCGCAAAACATTTCTGGAGTAAATAGTGGTAGCTGAAAAAGCAGTGGAAAAACTTGATTACTGGAACTTTTTTACACAGTATTTTATACAACTATTTACTACAGAAATGTTTAGTTCCAGTAATCAAGTTTTTCCACTGCTTTTTCAGCTAACATCTCCTTACAACAGGACATTACTTCAGACTGCTCTAATGAATTTTCTATAGATGCCACCCCTGGAATTGGCATAACAGTTTAATTTCTGACAATCCTAGAAACTCTTTCTTTTCGGATTGGTGACTAACGTGCACATCTGATAACACATTATTCAGCAGGTGCCAACAATTGCCCTGGGATTCTGGGAAACACTGCATTATCTTTTCAGTCCAAGATTTTAACCTTGAACATTGTACCTTTGGTTGGGTTGTAAGTTAACCCCCAGATCTTTGCACGGCTTCGTAGATGCGTGTGTGTTTACATACCATGTAATTAAAAAGGCATTTATGTGTGTATTTTGATACTGTTCTTAAACCTTTAAATATACTTTATTACTGATAAGTTATTAATGGGACCTTTTATCCAGAATGCCTGGAACCTGGATTTTCCTTGATAAGGGTCTTTCAGTAATTTGGATCTCCAAATTTTAAAAAATCTAAAAAAATCTTTTAAGTTTCATTCATCCATTATGGATGAATTATATCTTAGTTGAGATCAAGTACAAGGTACTGTTTTATTATTACAAAAAAAGAAAGTCTATGGGAGATGGCCTTCCTGCTATTCAGAACTTTCTGAATAACAGGTTTCCGGAATAACAGATCCTATACCTGTATTAAGTTGATGTGCTTAATTTCAACAATGGTGAAATTGTTTTTCAGCTAACACTACTTATGTTGTTCAATGTTTATTTATATATATCAAGTAATTTAGTCATGAATCATGTAAATTATGAATTATGGCTATTACAGGCCTCCCTAGAGGGAAAGCATTATGTACTATGTGCAGGTAATTTTAAGTAGATTCTTCAGCTGGAAAAAGAAATGTTCACATTAGCAGCAATGCTTCCAATATAGTGATAGAGACTAGCATTCCTCACTGTATGTTAGCTGACTGTCCAAGACCTCTGCTTGGAAACTGGCATTGCATAAGGATATGAATTATTGTTGTGATGTATAATTTCCTTATGTCTTTCAGTTGTTCAATGCTTTTGTTGCCAAATTGACATGTGCAGTCAGATTCATGTCGCGGTATGTTAATTTCAAGGCAGTTATTATTATTAGCCATCTGCCATTCTCTTTGTTTAATCTGGAAGTAGTACTGGTTTTAAGGGGAACATATACAAAATATTTTTAATATATTTGCAATGTAACTTGTGACTTAAGTGTGTGTGTATCTGTCATATTGTGATGAGTTACTGTACAGTAGTGTTCAAACTCTATGTGGGCTTTTGGAATGCTTCCACTATTTGAATAAATTTCACACACCAAATAAGAGCATTGCATTGTGTACTGAAGAAAAGCAGAGTTACTTATACAAAATGGCTTGGCTTACAACAATATTTTATTTAGAAATGCAGCTGTTCCTTCAGCAGTAGACAAACAAATCAGTGTCTGCTATGTATCCAGCAAATAAATGAAGAATGTTGAGTTTATGTTTATACAACAGCATAAAGATGGGGGGTCAAATAAACAAAAATGAGCCAAAATGTTTTTCACTCTAAAATAAATACTGTAAAATCCTTCTTAAAACACATCAGGGACTGATTTACTAAACCTCAAATTTATTAGATTTTTTTCTGAAAATAGTCAACCTAACTCCTTTCCACGAATTTAACTTATTTTCAATTATTTTTCTTGAAAAAAATCATCCGTGTCAACTCGTAGGGGCAAATTTACTATTATTCCCCAAAATTAGCTCGATCCTACTCGAAATTCGATAAGCATTCGACCATCGAATGCTTATCGAATTGCTTTAGGCTATCATTTTGCTCGATATTCGATTTCTCAATGAATTCGTACGATCGTAAAATTTCATTTGAGCATCCAAAAAAATTCATACGATTCGAACGATCGAACGCTTCAATCGTACGAATGGTATTCGAGTAGGACTTAGTCTCAGAAGCCTATGGGGGGGTTCCCATAGGCTTCTATTGCAATTTGGTAGCTTCAATCTGGCGAAGTAGGCAGTCGAATAACTTTAAAATTTTGATTCCTTCGATCATCGAATTTGAATATCCGATTTCACGAAAAATTTATAATTTCAGTGAATTTTCTAAATCGCCCCCGTATTGTACGATGAATGCTACAAAATCTCAACTACTCCATGGAAAAATTGCCTAAGCAGTACACTAACATTTCCCTTACCAGTTTCCCTGTAACCCAGATATCCCTAGCACATAGACATATTTGTTGTTGCACAGTTGAAGAAGGTTTTACTATATTCAGTAACTAAATTTAGTAACTGTGAATTCCAATCTAAGTATAGATAAATAGAAGTTACATAAATGTCAGAGCAGTGTTTAGTTATTCTACAGGCCAGTGCAATTGTCTCCAAAGAAAAAGAGCAGCCTGGGGAACAATCTTAGAGATTTATTACTTTCACGGGAGGGGGGTCTAACATTTTGGCACCCCCCTCCAGTTAAATAGGCTTTCCTTGTCATTAGACTTTACAATTGCCCACAGCAATTTTCCATTTTTCCATTTTAATGTATACTGTACATATTCTGTTGAGTATTCTCCATGCTCTAGTTCACTACTTCTATAATTTACTCCTTTGGTGGATGGCTTTGAGGCTTACTAACTTACCACCTCCTTTCATTATTACTTCTATGTATATTTATATCCCCAAGCACACACAAATGTTAATCCTCTCTTTGTTTTCTTTTCCATCTTTGTCTACTGTATTGTCACCGACCAAACTGCATCTTACTTTAAAGGGCACCAATCACAACCAAAATCAAACACATATTAACAATCTGACAAGTACATCTAAACATGATTAATCAAACTACATATACAGTTTTTTTTGTTTGTTTTTTTTAAACAGCAGTTTTTTTAAAAATCCCATAATTTGTCAAATGGGTTCTTTCATTAATGGAGTCCATACTGTGACTACAACATGCAAATGAGTTCACAAGCATGCTCAGATTGTAGCACTGCCCTGAATATTCTTCCCAGAATGCCTAGCTATAGTAAATTCCTCCACTAGAAATATCAGGAGATTTCCCTATCTTGTCCCCTGCTGGTGATGTCATTATGCATATGAAGAGCACACACTAACTTCTACAAGGTGGCAGTTTACTACTGAACAGCAGCTAACACAGAAGTTTGACAGATTTGAAAATAGCTTAGAAGGCAAGCAAGAAATTTCAACTGAGCATGTGCGAGATTTCAGAGCTGCAGTTGGCTGTGAAGATATAGGTAGGAGGAGTCAGTGAAATCCAAGATGCCTGCCTCAGCTAGAACTACAGTGGAGATATGGGAGATATTGCAGAAGGTATAGTGAGCTGATGATTTACATTATACAAACAATTCTAACTGTTTTAGAAATTGGATTTCTTGAACTTTCTTGAACTAGTGTCTTTGCTTAGTAAATGATTTTAGTTATGATTGGTGCCCTTTAAGTTTTGCTTTACTAAATGTTAATTTTTGATAAAAAAACTTTATTCGATAAAAAATAAAGTCAGGCATTTTTAGAGCTGAAAATAGAAATAGAAGTAACACACAGCCTTTGCTTTTTTAAATCAATTGATAACAAAGGATCCAGCAGTCAGGAAATACACACAGACTGTCACTTGGTAGATGAAGATGAAAACAAAATAATCAGAATAACTCGGGCTATTGTATTGTGATTTTTTTGGATAAAGTGGACAATCAAGAACCACAACATAAACATTATTGATGCCTTTGAACTTATTCTTTTTTTAAAAGAGTTTTAAAAATACAGTTATTACTGTAAGGAAACAAGCAAATGGATACTTGACCATACCACTTCTAACCCGTAAGCACAAATGAACAAAAATTGCCATTATTTGCTGATGGGAAAAAAGAAAAAATATGTCAAGAAACAAGTTGGATAGATTTATTCACAACAATCCTGGCAATGCAGTTGACAAGTCTGAGGACACAAAAGACAGGCTTTAGAAACACTATCCATATTGTTGCCAAGAATCAACTTGAGTGCACTTAATTATAGTATGATGAATGATCCACTGCCCATTATATTTCTTGAGACAGATGCATGGTGCAAAAACACTAAACTAAAATTGGCAAACCAGGAACACTTATATACTTTCCATTTTCACCAAGATTTGTTAGTAGATTTCAACAGATCATTTGATGATCATTATAAATAACTGATATATTTTTAAGGGATACTAAAAAATGACTGTTTTGCCATGAACAGGTGAAACTCCTGATTGAACATATAGCAGCTATATTTCTGAAATATCTATAAATGTATGGGGGGAAATATGCCCTCTTTATCAATAGTTCTTATTTATGTATTTCTTTTAATTACAATGTAAAGTTGGTGGAATAGTTTTTACTGGACATTTCTTTTCTACATATTGATAATATATACAGGTGTAAGATCTATTATCCGGAATGCTTGAAACCTGGGTTTATGGAAAAAGAGATTTCGGATCTCGGGTGAAATAAATCCAATAGGGTTATTTTTGCCACCAAAATATTTTCATGTAGCTTAGTTAACATCAGGTACATGGTACTGTTTTATAATTACAGAAATGTACTTCATGGGAGATGGCCTTCCTACAATTTGGAGCTTTCTTGTTCATGGGTTGACATACGTTGAGGCTGCTATAGTAACTATCAAACAATTGAAAATGTTCTCCGTAGGTTGTCACATGATTACAAGATTTGCTTCAGCTGCAACTTTGGATGCTTACTGCAACCTAACAATATCAAAAGCACTATATACTGATGAGGAAAGCTTTGCCTCCTTTCTTGCAGCTACATATTCTAGTATGCATACTGTATATACGCTTATAAACTGGAATGCGCTCCACAATAACAAGTCATCCAAGGTCAGCGATTTCCAATTTTGAGACCTGTCTTTCTCCTTTTCATGAGCACTAAAATAGTTCCTGTCTTAAGATATTGTACAGCTATGGGATATATTACCCAGATTATACGCTGTCCAAAAGCTCCAAAATATGGCATTGTAATTTCCCTTAATGTCCTATTTAAACTAATAATTCTTCATTTTTGACTGCTTGTTTCTTCTTTGTAATAAGACTGTGCCTTGTAATTAATGTTAATGAAGCTAGCATGAATCCATGTTGAATACAAAACAATCCTGCTTGATTGTTTTTAATAAGCATGTTTTAGCTCAGTTTTTGGGCATTATTTCTGCCAATGATAGCAAATACCCAAATACCATTATCCTGATAGGGCAGGTATGTACATACATTTTGGCTTATTTTACTATTAGCTGTCTGAAAAATAAAATACAATTACAATACAAAGATAGAACAGTAACTGTGTGCCTATAATAATGATGTTAACCTCACTGTACACGGGTATTTTGTTGGCAAGCAGTAATGCTCAGATAATTATTTTTTATTTCTAACATTAGCAAAAGAGCAGAAAACCCTTAAGATTTTAATTAGTGCTATAATGAACCCTGTCTTTTCATTATAACACAAATTCAATCATATAACAAAGGAAATGATTGCACTATCCTGTATCCTTATATGTGATTTGCACAAAACAGGACAATGGTTTCCATGCGTTTATCATTTCAGATTTAACATTTCAGATTTAAGGCAGTGGTCTTTGAAAATAGGCTATATATTTTTTTTTTCAATGTTCACATCCTAAACTGCAGTAATGCAAAAAGAGGTATTAACAAAGCCAACATAACATAACACAAGCTTCCTTGCATTGTGTCATTCTTTGTCTTACCTTAATTATTGTAGACATTCTGTATACAGATTGAAACAGGGTCTTGAAAGTCAATTTACTGAAGATCAATTTGCCCTTTAAATGTCTTAAAATGAATTCAGATTTTCAGATCATTGACTAAATGATTCAGGGAAACTATTTTGATTTCAAAGCAGCCCTATGATAGTCTGGGCAGCAACCTTGCCCAACCCTAGTTTTGACCTTGCTGCTATGTATTTTCTTTTGACAACATTGCATTAAATGATATTTTAGATTATACAACCTGTTTCAATATTAGATTTGGCGGTTGTTTTAGAGGCAGGAACACCCCCCAAAACATAATGTTGTCCATGATGTTTATCCACTTGAGCTTTGGCGCATGCTAGTAATAAAAAAATGGTGGCATAGTGAAAATGTGCTCCTGTAATTTTTCTCATCTCACCTGGACATGTCATAAAACTCTGCTAAAACTCTCTATGACCATATATTGTATGACTGCATCAACATACTGTAAGAGAAACAACGTATAATCTGCTTTGGTAAAACATTTGTTTCGTAAAAATGTAAATTAAAATGTGCAAATACCATATTTAAAATGTACAAAATAGGGATGAGTAAAATGTTTCACCAAGTTTCGCTGCAAAAATAACACCCATAAACTCCAATGGATGAAAAAAATTGTTAGGCATCAAAAAAAATTTGTCACCCAAAAACTTTTAATGCATTTCAGAGGATTTTTGCCGTTTTACAGATTTTTGGCAAAGCAAATGGGTCAGAGTCACCCAACACTAAAACCAAATATGATATGGTAAAACATAAAATAATGATAGACTATACAGGTATAGGCTCTGTTATCCAGAATGCACTGGACCCGGCTTTTCCAGATAAGAGATGTATCTGTAATTTGGATTTCCATACCCAAAGTCTATTTAAAAATAATACAAATATTTAATAAATCCAATAGGACTGATTTGGCTCTAATAATGGTGAATTGTATCTTAGTTGGGATCAAGTACAAGGTACTGTTTTACTATTACAGAGAAATGTAAATATTTGTGTTATTTGATTATAATGGAGTCAATGGGAGATGGCCTTGCTGTAATTTGGAGCTTTCTGGATAATGGGTTTCCAAGTAACATATCCCATACCTGTATGTAGCAAACTGAAATATAATTTTCCATGAAGAATCCCATGCAGGAAACAGTTTGCACAATAGACATTGCTTGACATTCTAGAGATTAACAGATAGAGATTTACTTTATAAACAAAATGAATCAAATAGCTTTAATGATGCAAACTCCACAATCTTTTGAAAGAAGAAGAATTATACAAAAAAATTTCAAGCACAAGGAATTTCTATTATTCTTTTTACTGTATCTAACCACCTAATTCAGCCATGGCTTACTGTAATACATTTTACTCTGACATTTATATAATTGTATTACACTTTCCTAAGAATGTTATTGTAACATCACATGTCTGTGTCTTTATACAGAAATATTTAAAATATGTTATGATTAGCTAAACTGTGCTTTCATGCAAATAGGCTCATTAAAGGACACCTAGACCCTTTTTTACCTCCCTCTAAATATTGGCCATTCACAATTAAATATATAGTTACAGTCCATACCTGTGAAATCTTTAGCTCCATGAAGCATTCCTGGCCAGGACCTGTCTTTTTCACAACCCGGATGATGCCACAGACTTTTCACATCTCTGTGCTATGATTGGTTAAGAGCACATGTCCTACACATACACATCTCTGAGCCTGACTCTCCCGCAAACTCCTTTCTGTGCTCCACATCAGAAGTGATAGGCGAATTTATTCAACAGGGGCGAATTCCCGCGATTCGCGAAACGCCAACAAAAATTCGCCCGCAAAAATTTGCCCAAAAAAAACGAGTCGCGCGTAGTTTTTGACGCGACGCATCAAAAATGACGCGATGCGACGGAAATGACGCGACGCTATGGAAATGACGCGATGCGTGAATTTTTTCGCCAATTCGCGAATTTCGCAGGAAATTCGCAAATTTTTCGCTGAAGCGAAACGGGTGAGATTCGCCCATCACTACACATCAGGCAAGAAGTTGGAGAGTGCCACACCTAGAAATCCTTTTACCCAAGATGGTGACTGTTTAGTTGAAGAAAAGTCATTACATATATCACATACATGAACCAAATCTAAAAAGCTAAATATTTCTTGCCTTGGGTCATTTATGGGTTTGCTAAACTTATATTAAATAAGTAAGATTAATAATTGTACATATAGTTATGCTGTCAGCAACATTCACCCTTTTTTTTTTTTAAATTTCAATTATTCTGGAAAATTGTATTTTGAGCAGCCATGTTCCTGTTCATCATTTTGTATCCTTTTAGTATGTGTTTCAAAACATATTGTTACGCAATAAATATTTTATTAACATGAGATATACCATTAAAACCCAATTTAAAAAAAAATTTTTTTTGGTTTTTTTTTTTTTAATTTTGTTAATTTAATTTTATGTTTGTTTGGGAAATATTGAATTATGATACAGGTATTGGATCCCTTATATGAAAATCTGTTGTTTCCCATAATTCAAAATTCAAAATTGTAAAACCTATTTCCTTTTTATCTGTAATAACAGATTCCATCTGCAATGGAAATAGAAACACAAGTAAGATTGCCAGTGAGGCAATGAATGCTAAGGCAAAGCTAAAATTAGGGTTGCCATGTTTCATATTGTTTCTTACTGGTCTGAAGGGGGAGGCACTAATTGGTGATGTCATTGGGCTGGGCTGCTGATGTCACAGGGCAAGAAATAGGAGGTTCTTTTATACAGGAGGCAAGATCTGTAGAGCGTCAGTGACTACATTGCTGGAAAATTTGTAGTGCCAGTACTAACTGGTATTTGACTGGTATCTAGGCCAACCTAATACCAGCTGGGTGGCAACCCTAGCTCAAACAGCAAACTGAGCTAATAATTCATTCACAGATCCTTGGAGAAATAGAGCAAATTGATCATATTACAAAAGTCAAATATTTTCATAAGGCAAATTCATAGAGAAAATAATAGGAAACTGTAATTTATGAACAAACTTTTGATTTGAGTAGAGAAGATCAGTGTTGAAAAAAAGTGATTTTGCCTAAATATTTTTTTCTTTTAAATTGTATTTCCTGTTTGTTTAATGGTCTTTACACGTACAGCAGTCATGTCGTTATGATGGAATTCTAAGCCTGTTAATAGAAAAGAAAGTCTCAAAAGCCTCATAGGAAATCAGCGACCTATTTGAGATCAGGGAGTTTGTTTACATACACACCAGAGCGACATGGAAAGGTTAGGCACACAACTAAGACATTCAAAAAAAATTATATTGGTTAAGGCAGCTCAAAATTGCAATGTTTGCAGTTGTACAACTGTCAGAAAAACTATATTGCTTGGTAAGAAAAAAGGATAGCTAGTTGATAAAACGGAAAACTTTGGTTTCCTAGTAGAATCAACTGGAGTACAATTAATGGGGTGGAAGAAGGGCCAGGGGCCAGGAAGTTTGAGATGAAAGAGAGAAATCTGATACTGGAGCTAATGTGTAAAGAATAGGAGGAAAGGAATGTGGTGGTTCTTTTCGCAGAGGAACAGCAGCACTGTGAGTGTTCTTGGGTATACTGTATTTCCATAGGGATACTGTCATGGGAAAGCATGTTTTTTTCAGAAGACCTCTGCACTGAAATCCCTTTCTCAAAAGAGCAAACAGATTTTTTTATATTGAATTGAAAATCTGACGTGGGGCTAGACATTTTGTCAATTTCCCAGCTGCCCTTGGTCATGTGACTTGTGCCAGCAGTTTAGGAGGGAACTGCTTTCTGGCAGGCTGTTGTTTTTCCTTCTCAATGTAACTGAAGGAGTCACAGTGGGAACTTGATTTTCAGTGGGAGACCATCACTAGGTTTTGAATCGTACAACTATTGTACAATCCCTGTCAGGGGA
>CM044439.1:41725605-41738280 GCA_024363595.1 Xenopus borealis | reverse complement strand
CTGGGTTTCATGTGATGGGGTTTAACTTGATAGACTTTGTTCTTTTTTTCAACTTGTTACTATGTAAACCTATGTAAAAAACCTATGTAATAATTTGAATGTTAAGATTTGCGAGAAATTCAGTTTCTATTATGACAGCTGAATAAAACTTTGAGTAAGTAAACTCCAGCAGACTCCTGTAGCAGAAACCATCTCTCTGCCTTTCCTTGTTATGAGGCCATCGCTTCACCAAACTCCTATTCCGCCTTCAGGTGTCTCTGCACAATTTTTTCAAATTCAGCACCAATTACTCTTGCTCCCAGATACCTAAGCTCAGAACTCAATAGCAAAAGCTCAGAGCTTATCTCTGATAGACTTTAGAAAAAAGTCATTAGAATCACTGCAGGGTTCCATAGCTGATTCCCTTTGGCATCCCTGCTTCTTCAATCACAACATCCCAAAATACCTGATATCACTGGATTTACCGCGATCCAAAAGGACTTTGATGCATTTGGTAGCCTTGCTTGAAATATTTGTCTAATTCCATTCATTTCCAGATCACCTTGTCTTAAATGCTGATTAGTTACACTGATGTGAAGTAAAAGAGCACTCGTACAGAACAAGAATACACAAGCTTTCAAGGTTGAAACAAAGCTTTTAGATTCTTCATGTTCATTGCTGAATTATTCATATCAGCTACATTGCACTGTGAATAGTAATATATGGGTAATGGCACAACAGGCAGTTTCAGGTGCTCCAAGCTCTGCATTTTTAAATACAGTAGCCTCCAAACACTGCACCAAAGGGCCCAAAGCCACCACTCATAGACTTGCATTAAAATCACCTGCAAGCTGTTGTGCCATTGCTTGTTAGGCAATAGTTTCCAGGGTATTTATCAGTGCTAAGACACCATTTCATTTAACATTAATATTTGCTCAATATTATGACAAAGTTTGCTTTGAACCAGGTGGATCCATCCAAATATTATTACAGGCCCTTTCAGTACAGGTTTGAAGGGACTTTCTTCTTCCTACATAGGCCCTACATCTGCCTGGGTGCAAAATGCAGCAGACTTTGGTGCAGAAACCGATGAGTATGCATTTTTGCATTGAAATCTCCTTTGTGTGTCTGCAACCAGGCTGCCACAATACCTCTTGGTGCAAACACAGGGGATCAGAGCCCACCAGATTGGCTGGTTCTTATACAACAGTCATAACACAGTTTCAACAGGCAGTAACTGAAGCTATTTGGCTACCCTATGCAGTGTTTCTCATATTCTTTATTGTTTATCTGTATTTATGAATAAGCAACATTGGCATAACTATATGTTATTGGGCCCCATAGCAAATTAATTTTAGGGCCAATATCCAGAGGTTGTCCTGTTTAACCAACATACTGTTGAATGTTGAAATTGCTTTTTTATTTCGGCCTCCTGGGGGCCTTCGAGGGTCTGCTTCTTCTGTAGTTACACTCCTTATAGGCAAGCAAGTTTATTGTAAATGCATGTTAAATTGCAGAACCATGAAGATAATGAATATTTGATGACTAAATAAAATCAGGAAAGAGGAGATATGTGACATGAAATTCCACTTTCTCTGTTATAGGCTACAGGTATTAGTAGTTAAGCTTTTATATTATTAAACAACTACAGAAGCTGTCCACTATACAGCACATACACTAACTCTCAACCCTTTCAGCTCCAGCTGATTTTTACATGAAAGCAAAGGCACAAGCAAGAAATGTCAACAAGTAATAATTTGCAAATTGAGGTCATTTGGTTCAGCTGTCACACCTTAACATATTGGATGTCAGTATTTCCTACATTGTAGCAGTTCTATAATCATTCCTATGTATATTTTTTCAAGAATGTATGATGAACTAGATGGTTTATTGGGTTGTATAATAGTTGATGTTTTTGCTTTACAGGTCACAAGCATCAATATTTAAATTAGGCTAATGCAAATGAGTATTTTTTTCAAGGCAATTATGTGAATCACTCACTGTAGAGTTTAAAGATTATTTAATGAGTCTTTTGAATTTGCCTTATCAGAAAAAATTGTCCTTTGCCTGTGGATTAACCTCAGAGTTAACAGGCACTTTACTTTCAGTAATTAGAATAAAATGGGAAAATAAAATCCTTTGGCCAATGTTGTCTACATAAAACATGCCACTTGAATGCCCCCCAATGAATTGATCAGCTCTTTCCTGAAGAATCTACATTTGCTAATAGAAACCCGGTCGAGGCAAAAATGTGCAAATTTCGCTCTTACTGGTGAAGAGACCATAAAATATTACATGGGCGGTGTGTAGTTTATAGGAAAAGATGGTTGTGGCATATTTCGGAAGTAGAAAACCATGCATTTGCTGTGGTTCCTTTATTTTATTACAAAGTTGGGTCATTTTTTTAGTTCTTATATCATACCTATATCCACAGAACACTTTTCTGCCCATAGTTCGGCAACTGTGTATGTGCATGTATGAAGCATGTTTACAATTAAGTTGTGTTTGCTGCAGTAGTTCTATGTAGTTCAAAATCAATTATATTTATAACCATGGGCTTATTCCATGGGCCAGTTGGTTGGATATTTGTACAAATCTGAACAGGAAAGTTACAGGCCAGCGTTGACTCAATACATGCACCAAACTAGCCCACTAGTCAGACAATTTTGTTCTTGTTTTTGTGTGTTTTATATTTTCCTGTCAGATGTAGTAGATTGATTGGGTGAAACACTCCCTGGATCATAGGTTTTTATTGCAGATTAAAATTCATAAACACAGATGTAGGTATGTATAACTTTATTTGTGAAGTGCTAAGGAGCCGCAGTGCTGTATATATTCAGGAAGAAGGACCAGCACTCACTGTAATTCCAAATATTGAAGGTGATTTTTTTATTTTCAGTGCAAACACATCTCAATCCGACGTTTTGGTCCCACCTGGGACACATCTCAACCAAAGTTGAGATGTGTTTGCACTGAAAATAAAAAATCACCTTCAATATTTGGAATTACAGTGAGTGCTGGTCCTTCTTCCTTAATCTATGCAACCTTGAACCTGCACCACTGGCTATGAGATTGTCGTGAGTGCTGGTACTGTGGGATAATATATATACAGTATATATATATATATATGTGTGTGTGTGTAAGTATACACAGAGAAGACAACTTACACAATAAATATACATATAATTCATATCAGGACAAAGAGCTTAAATGCTATGTCCTTGCCCCGTAGATCTTACAGACCAATTGGTAATATATGTATAACAGATTATTTTTAATCAATACTAAGGGGTATGTAGCCATAGGAAATAAAAATAGAATGGAATAATTTGATTGTTATCAATTTTTGTGGGTTAACATGATTGGGCTTTGTCAATTCACTTTTTTTGTAGATATGTTAGTGGTCAATGGGGAAACTGATTGTGATAAACCAGTCTCAGTGACTCCCCAAATACTGCCAATGGACTGATATATGTAAGTGCTAAATTACTCAAATATCAATCAATTAGCATTAAGCTGTAAGCAGTCTACTGCAAGTGAGAAAATGAAAGCAAAGACCTGAGCTCTCAATTGTCAAATGTCAGAATATGTTGTTTTATAGAAATGGACTATAGGATTTAGTATAGGATAGCCTACTGGAATTAGTCAATTGTTTTGCACAAAAAAAGAAAAAATTCAATGTTGAATTAAGGGTAATGCATTACATTAGAAAAGCATTTCTCATATTAGAGAAATAAAAGTAATAATGACCATTCTTAGTTGCCCCTGATTGCCACCTATTGCTGTGGCAGTGAGACTATTAACTTTTTACTCCAAGACTTTTTAAGTATCATTTGTCTAGACTTTATTTTGTTTGTAATTTTTCTTGTTCTGAAAAATAAGTAAGACTTTGTCTGAACGTCAGAGTTATTAAGTGGTTTGGCTTGCGAGAATAATATCTAAAATTTTCAGTACTGGGAACATTATTTGCAGGAATCTGTATTTCCTCTACAGCAACTGCTGTTCTTTTCATCTTATTCTAACGTAATGTGTACCTGTATAGAAGTTCCAATTACAGCTACAAGTTTTGGAGTGCTTGGTACTTTATTAGGGTAGTACCCAATTAAACTTCTGAACTTGTTCCATGCACTCCACAGTGAGATATCATCGTATTTGAGAGATCCTCAATTGTGAATAGTTTTTCCTCCTGAGGAGACATTCACAGCAGGAAATCTCTCACTTATGTTCTTTTATTTTATTCCACTAATGCTATCTCTCTCTTTCTTCTACCATGTTCTCTCCTGAATTAGATTTATGTGACATCACAAGCTGAAAAGAAAAAGTCTTGATTTTTTTTATATTAGTGTGTCCTGAGAAGAACTTTCTCAAGTACAAGTCTAAGTTGACAGTAGAAGCAGAATGGTACACACTACATAAAATGTTCATTGCATAAATCAGTTCTCTTAAAAATATGTCTTAATCTCATGAACTGATGAACGTTACCTAAAGGGTTTACTAGCAACTATTTAACTGGTAACTTTCATTACTAATTTCCCACATCTAACAGTACAAGAATTTCAAATCGAAGAAGGATCAACAACCCTCCATAGTCATGGCTTCAGTGAATCCTATAAATGTAGTTTTTGTGACTGTTTGGCAATTTATTTATTTACAATTTACTGGAATGGTATCACACTGCATACTTATTTGGTATAATTACTAGTCACTGGGGTTTAGGCATTCTAAACTCCACCAGGGCAAATTATCTTAAATGCAAAGACTCGAAATATTATTTCAGTAATTAAACACTTGAGAGAAGTTGTTGATGCCTTTTAAGTACCATTTACTGGCACAAAAACGCTGTTGTTCTAAGTCTTCGGCTACAATTAGTCTAGCATCTCAGAAGTTCAAGCCATGGAATTGCCAGTTGTTAATATGTTAATTATAATTTATACATTCAATGTGTTCCTTATCCTAAATATTAGAAGAGGAGCGTATGCAAAGTTAGCAAAAGAGTTATGAATGCATAACTATGAAAGAAAGATTAAACACAAAACACAATCTGTAAAAGAACATATAAATAATCACTCACCAATTTTATAGCATTTCCAGGTGCCCCAACCCCAGACCCCCAGCAAAGGGTACAAAAAATGTATACTCCAAACAAGAAAGTTAGGCACTCAAACAAACCAGGAAGATCACCAAGGAATACATTAAAACAAAAAAATTAACATCTCTATCTCTTTACATATTTCTTGTTCCATGAGCACTTAGACATAGGCTGAGCCTATGACTATTAAGACTTGCTAAATCACAAAATTGACTTGGTTTAAGAAATATGATTATTGTGAATTGTGAAGGGTCCTGCAAAGCAACGTCTCCAAAATGATTTTGCTCTTTAAAATTGACTTGACTGGTAGAGGGTTTTCTAAAGAAAACAGGAACAACTACAGACACTGAAGCCATCTGCAATAAATGTGTTATACTGGAGGTTGCTTGAGTGGGGAACATGCAGTAGACCCCAGGGGTACATTGGCTAGATGTGTGCACAATATATTGAAAGAGATAGTGAAGTCATGCAGGAGCCCTATAGCAGATATGGATAGGAATAAGGAAATAACAGGAATGGTTTCCTTACACATTTACCTTCTTTCTGCTATACAAATTGCATCAGTCTAAACATAGGAAATAAATATAAAAAATATGAATCAGCACAATACAATAAATATGCAAATTAGTTGTGCTTTCTATTCAAAATGCCCTGCTGTGAATTTAAATTGTGATTTTTCTCTATCAGACTTGTAATCTCATTATGTAACAATGAAATCATGGTTGTTTCCTTGCAAAAATATAAAAATCATACTTCAAGCCATAAATGTTTTTTACTGTAGATTACACATTTAACAGTGTTGGGTATTTTTTTTTTATTATTAAGGGACCATAGGTTGCAATGGGATAAATGAGTGAACTGATTCTGGTTTAGATGTCTATTTTTCCCCCCACACACCTGATTAGAAATATACAAGGGTTAATTTACTAGCATATGTGTGATATTGCCAACAGAAACCATTTATTTGCTTTCATATTCTAATTAGTAGGACCCATCACAATGTATTTCTGATTGGTTGCTATGGTTAACTACAATTACATTACTAAACAGTTTTACTGTTTATTTAAGGGATAACCAAAGCTTAACAAAGAAGTAGGGTAGAAATTCTACACATTATATATTGGGGTTCAGTACCAGCCCACATAAACCACTGCACTTTAGCACTAAAGGTCTTTGAAGATGCCCCAGTAGCAACTGTGCCACTGTCAGTTACCTTAAGGGGAAATTGCCCTAACTGGTAGCTGCCAAGTTTATTACCAAAACAGTCCAATATGTTGGGGCAAAATGACTAGAATTTGCAGCCTGCAGCTGGATGTGGTGAGAGAAAATTATGGTATTTGCCAAAATTATAAGTGCATTTGTATTTAATCTTGGTGTTAATTTTTTATCAAATCTAATTTGTTATTTTTTTAGTTTTTCTTTTAATCTGGGTCACCTTTTATTTTTAATGAGTTTATTTGTGTTTAATCTGTCCATTAATAACTTGGAGGAGGGCACTGAAGACTGTTCTTGATAATGACACAGTCCAATTGAATGAATCCATTAAGGATATTTCATTTTGCATTTTCTCATCTACCCACATGAGAACAATGCTATCATTATTAACTTATATATTAACATTTATTGTAATGTTGAAGATGTTCATATTTCCACGCTGATTTTTGGAAGCATTTGGAAAGCTACTACGTAAACATTATTAGAGTGTTTTTGTTTCCCCAATGCGTATGGCTAGGGATCATGAAACTCTTATTAAGAAAAGTCTTAGAATAATTGAGTATCCTGGGCTTTTAAACCCACAGAGATTCAGTCTATATGTCTTGATTTGCTGTAATTGTTCTCTGTGAGAGTAAGTATGCCATGGGCAAATTAGGATGTGGTTCTAATAACCCATTTCTGTATTTTTAAACATTATTTTTAATTTTGAGTGGGAAAACAAGAATTGTATTATGCTTGTATTTTAACAGTGATGTTAATGTGCTTCAGTAACTCCAAGCTAATAATGATTTCACAAAATAAATCCCAGGCATGCCAGCCTTAAGGAACATGACCTTTGATTAGACAGTGTTTTGTCACTTGAGGCAACTTATTCAGCACATATTGAAGTGACAACCCCTACGTCAAACTTTAATAACCCTACGCACCACCTACAGTCTATAACGAGAATGAGGCATCTCAGCAGGGGATATCTGAGAAATAATAACTTAACATGATAACAACCTCGATATTTTGAGGCATTCTACAATCGAAAAACATTGAGACTTTAAATGTGCTTACAAAAGAAGCAACCATGAATTGAATAGGTCTACATTCTGGCAAAACAATGCTGAGTTAATAACTGTTTCTGTTGAACAAGTCATTGTCCCCCTGCCGCATGTTTTGGACTTGATTGATGGCTACCCGATGAAACTCACAGATCATGTGCTTAGTTTCAGCAATGTGATTTGCTGCAGGATTTTCAACTACTCTGCTGACGATGCCTTGAACAAGAAAACATTGTCTAATAAAGGTAAAGAGAATGGCTTGAAATGTGGTTACATCTATAAGAACCACCATGAGTAGAACAGGTCTACATTATGGCTTAATGTCCAGAGTTCTCCCTGCTGCCCATTTTTTGGGTGACAACATTTGCTTGATATAACTCATGGATCTTGTGATTGGAAACAGGATGCTCAGCTGATGCTGCCTTGAGTAACAACACATTGTGTAATAAAGAAAATGTCCCTTGAGATAAGTACAGTGTGGATATGTTATAGATCCCGAACTATACCTGTTTGAATCACATTGCACCCAGCGTAGACCCTATATAAATATGTTCATAATTCTTGTACAAACAAGGAAAAAGTAGTTAGGTAAAGTGTTGAATATGTTTGTCATGGATATGAGCCAAAAGGCAGAACAGACACTTTAATTCTAGCTTTGCACTCTCATGTACTCATTAATAGAGCTTTATTGCTACAATCACTATGTAGCTCACAATGATATTACACTGATTCATTCATAAACTCACTTTAGTACTCAAAATCACTCCCCTAGACTAGTGGTCTGGTCTCCAAACCAGTGGCTTGTGAGCAACATATTGCTTTTTTCAGTTCCTGGCTTGGAGGCAAGTTTTGGCTGCATAAAAATCAGATTTATAGCCAGGGCCACTTGTAGGCTGCCAATCCACATAGAGGCTACCAAATAGCCAATCATATTCTTTATTTGGCAACCCAGGACATTTTTCATGTTTGTGTTGCTCCCCAACTCTTTTTACTTTTGGATGTGGCTATTGGGTAAAAAAGGTTGGGAACTGCTGCCCCGGTGCCATGCAGTGCACACACTGTGCATATACTTTTACACAATGCCAATGGATTAAACACCCTAATCAATCAGTGGTTGGATGCAATCAGTGTATTACAACTGAAAAACTTTGCACAACCCACTGTTGAATAAATATTTTTGACAACATTTTTCTATGTCTTGTATGGCTAAAAGTTCACTATACTGTGTGTATTTGCTTTTCTGTTGACATTTTTATATGGCAGCTATGGTAAAATATTCTAAGATGTAATTATTGGCAAAACAGTTATGATAAAATAACATCAATATGCTATCAATGAAAAACTCAAAAATAATGTAGTTAGTAACAATGGCTCTTCATGCTGCCACCACTGACTGTGTTCACAGCATCATTGGATTAGTGATGGAAAAATAAAGAAAGAGGAGGAGAAAGAGGGAACATACAAAGGAGGGTTTAATGTTGTGGAAGCTATACCATTGGGATCTTATTGTTCATGATTTATAATGAATATGTGTTGGGGGGGGTTATACAAATAATGGGATACATTCAATACTGAGTTCACACTGAAATTAACTAGACAGTGGATTTATACATATTATTGCATCTTATTATATTATTAAATCTGCAGTGTCGTAATATTTCTCCCTGAAAACTTTGCTACGTGTTGACTCAGGATTTTATACTAAGGTTGCAAGTGCAAATTATTTATTTTGACTACTTAAGATAGAACATTACATTACAATTTTTCCATTAGTAACATTTGGTGAGGAGGCAACATGGCAACATTTCTAGACAACGGTGACCATAACCATTTTGCAATTTATGGTTAAAAATGGGTGAAGTTAGGTGTTGAATATGATAAGCATGTGAGACCTTGGTGAAAAAAGGTTGAAAATGTAAAATTAACGAGATATTGAGTCAGTTTTAAAACCTATGTGGATGTCAAAGATATGTTGTGGTCATAACTCTGTTCTCGTAATAGAGATGTTAATAAATTATACTTCTATGCACAAACATCCTGTACTTAACGCATGCCTTTGATCAAACTGTAAGTACAGGACTTCGGTGTCACCAGCACCTCTATATGCACATGGTTTGCTCCAAGCATTGTGGAAACAATCTATGAATCTATTAATGCCCTGGTCCACCTTATCTTAAGGAACTTTCCTCCAATGACCAACATCTATTGACTTTGAGTGTGCTGCAAAGCACATCGTACTTGTAAAAAAAGGTTCCATCACAAAATGACATGCCTGAGTATAGGTAAGTGACTTATCTGCACCATTTCTAGCAGTGCAACCCTAGAACATTTGTTTATGTTCACATTATCTAGTACATAAAAGATGTAAACTGGCTTATTACTAATTTTGTGGGTGATTACTAGCATTCCTGCTTTTCTTACTTCATTTATTTTTACTGCTTTCAGGAAGATAAAAGCCATTAGCAAATGTGACCGGTATTTCCTACTTACAACTGGTGCCACGGAAGCAAGCAAAACAATCAGATGCAAAATATGGATGGTTTAATTGAACAGAACAATGTGCTTCTGCATAATAAAATCACAGAGGCTGGGAAAAAGAATGGCTTAATCAACACCAGAAATTTAATGGCTGAAAATAAAGATGGCATGGTATCTGTTTATCCAACTCCTCAATACCAGAACCACATTGTTGGAAATATTTCGCCACAGATTGGAAAAGACAACATTAGCAATGAACCCGTTCAGCAACTCTTGGATCCAAACATGCTTCAAAAGACTGTGGAATCCCACTACCGGCCAAATATTATTCTGTATTCAGAGAATGTCTTGCGCTCTTGGGGAGAGAATGTCAGCACTGAGTGTTGTGAAACCACATTTATAGAAGACAGATCGCCCACCAAAGACAGTCTTGATTATCCAGATAGCAAGTTCATAGACCTTTCATCTGAAGAAATCAAAATTCATACTCTCTCATATGACGTTGAAGAAGAGGAAGACTTCCAGGAGCTGGAGGTCAGTATTGCAATAATGAATGAATAATTTATGACCAGGTGCTTATGAAAGGTCCTTTAAGGCAAAGTAAATTCTATTAAATGACACACGCTTTATTTCCATCTTTATTTCAATTTTAATGTTCTTTACATCCCTCACTGCAGCTGACATATCTGCCTAGTTATCAATCTTAACACGCATTTCTTCAGCTATCGTGAATAGCGCAGTAAAATCTAAATGGAAATGAAAGGAATTTACCACATAAAAATAGGAGCAATCATTTTAAAGTGCCTCTAATAAAGGTTGTGAGGGAAAATGTATTTACAAGAATTGCAAGAAAAAAAAACTGTTTTCCAGCTACATTTTCCCTTTACCCCCACTCCCATAATAATAATATGTCAAATGTGAAAAATGTATTTTTCTCAGTCCTCATTACCGTCCTCTGTGGTATCAAAGTGCTGCATTCATTTAACATTCTGAAATATCATTGTAGGAGCTCAGCATGGGGTTTTTCATAAGGCTAATGTCTCACTGGGTTTTCCATATAAATTAAATTGTTGCCAGCAGAAATGAATTAATAAGAAGGATCCTAACACATTTTAAATGAATGCTGCTGAGGAAAACTTTGTGCCGTCACCCAATGGGATAAATGTAACAATGGTTGTTAGCATTGACTTAATAATATATAAGTAATGTGGTTTAATGTCCTATAAATCAGTTTTATAATATTACAGTCATCGTGGTAAAACCTTTTCTTATCATTATTAGAGAAGAGCTAAAGCACTACTTTTAAGGGTTAGTATACCCTTGGTCGATATGAGTGCAATGAATAGGGATTGTGGCCACTTACTTGTTGTCAATAGTTTTAATAATGAAAAAAATCTATGGTTTATGTTATTTTTTTAAACTAAATAGGGCAACCAGGAAGATTGAACTGCATCCATGTTTGGTCCTTGTGGGACAGATAGGTTGCCATCTTTCCCTGCAGCTAACTCTGGACAGGGCAGGCTGATGATGTGCAGGGGCAGTGTGATGACCTTCCACAAACCAGGCTGTCCAGGACAAAACCGGGCAGGTGGCAACTCTAGGTACAGATAGTGAGATAGTATACAACCCCTGTCTGTTCACCTTTGCTGTGATTATTTGGTTAGTAGGAGTCCATAATGGAGGGCAGTGGGAATCTAATTAAATACCTCACAATACCCAAACATGCTGAGTAGCTTCAGTTCCCTCTTTAGCTCAAGAAAGCATATTTTTCTAAATTAAAAACATAAGGCAAAAAGTTATAGCATCTGGGCGTATTCATGGTCAGGACTAGAAGTTAAAAACTGATAATGTTTTGATGAGTTTCTGTGTAGGGCATTCTGAACTGGGTTTTTATTATTTTTCCATTTGATTGCAATTAAAAAATTGGAACTTGTTTGGATTCCTTTACAATAAAAGTCACATCTGTTTGAAGCAGCCTGCAGTAGATGTGCATAAATGTATATGAGAGTAAGGCAGCTGCATTGTGGCATAAAGACATGAAAATCTGTTAATTTATGCCTCCCAAAATATCACTGCTGATTGTCAGGGTTACGTTTCATTTCTGTAATGATATGGAATGGCAGGCAGATAAGGAGTCATTAACTAAATATGTCTTTCACAAGACCAGAGCATGGAGAAAGCCTTTTTTTATCAATAAATAGAATATGAAATTCTGAGGGCTTTTTCTATTGACAAAAATCCATGTTCTTCTTTCACAGTGATACATGTGCAGCAAATTAATTAAATGCATAACACTTATGGGTCAAAAATGTATTAAGCAAAGCTGCTGTTTCCTTAAAACTATATGGATTAGTTATGGAAGGTTATACAGAAAAAACACTCTGATTAATTCTTTAATTATTATTCTATTCTTTAATGATGGAGGTAGATTATGAGTTTATCACCCAACCAATGAACACATATATATCAGAAGAACAAAGGATAGTTAACCACACAGATTGCTAAAGGATAATTTCACATCTCTTTATACACTTGTATAGAGCCATAGCTTTGCATAGCTCAATCAAAAACAGTGCTCTTGTGTATATTATTGGATGCCACCTGTTTCTTGTATGAGCAAGGGAAAGGTTGGTATTCCTGACGAAGCACTGGTGGTTTTCACCACAGTAAAGAACTATAAATAAATAGAAAGAAACAGGTAACATAATAGAAAAGGAGTGTACTTTTTTGATGAAACTGCTCAAAACAGAGCTGTCATTCTGAAGGAAAGCACAACTGAGGCAGTGCCACCTATTTTCTGAGCTAGTGGCTCAATTCCTTTACTAACATGATGTAGTTTACACCCATCTTACTTACAGTATAGTGCTT
>CM044439.1:41703067-41722624 GCA_024363595.1 Xenopus borealis | reverse complement strand
GAACTTAATGGACTTTGTTTTATTCCGACCCAATTTAACTATGTAACATTAGAGAAGGATACCTTACAGGGAAAACTCCAGGTTGCAAGCACTCCAGATACTCATCATAGTAAGATTGATAGCAGCAAGTCTCTGAACTCAGTACAGAGTAGTGAGTATAATGTGCATTAGAAAAGCTGGTTGTGAGTGAATAAAATACAATATACAGAAAGTGGCACCAGAAAATAAAGTTTGTCAATTAAAATGAACTTAGATCGTGAGCTTTCATGGCAGGAGCTTGGATTTGTTGATGCTTGTTTCATGATTTGTAATTGGTTTATTTTTGTTTGTTGTTCTGTTTATATTTAAAGGGATTCTGTCACGGGAAAACATGTTTTACAGCAGAATACTGCATTGAGATCAGTTTTTCAAAAGAGCAAACAGATTTTTTGAATATTAATTTTGAAATTTCACATGACTAAAAATGTTAGTTTCCCAGGGGCCCCAGGGGCCCCCCATCCTATGACTTGTGCACTAATAAACTTCAGTCACTTTTACTGTACTGCAAGTTGGATTGATATCCCCCCTAGCAGAACAAAGGGAAGGTAATCTGATAGCTCTCTGACACTTGCATTGCTAAAATACTCCCATGCCCCACCTAATTATAATTGAACAGCACTCAGTAGTAAAAATCTGGCTAACCCAAATCACACCTTCAGTTACATTGAGGAGAAACAATAAACCTGAAAGTCGTTCCATTGTCAAGTGTTGGCTCTTTCTGAAATTACATGACCAGAGAAAATGACCTGAGATGTCTGCCTACACACCAATATTGTAACTTAAAAATAATTTTATTGGTTTAAGAATAACATTTAAAATGGTAGAATGAATTACACACAATTTACACAGTTTAATTTAGTATTACAAAATCATGCCATAAAAATCATGACAAAATTCCTTTAAGTACTGTACCATGGATAATACAATCTATAGTGCTGAAGTACCAGAAGGCCGTAGCATATTAACTACTGGATGTTTCTGCATTTGTGTGCCCCAACAGGAGAAATGCATAGCTAGGCATTAGTGGTTCCAATGACACAGTGGTGAACACTCAAAAGGACAAATGCAAAACTATAATAATACATCTTTATACCAAAATGGGCTACAGCTCACCTTGCAAGGAGCAGTGTTTTTGAAATAAGTAACATTCCAGCATAGCTTAAGTTGGATTGAAAGCTCAGCCCTTTCATTGCTGTTGCCCTGACCTTGCTGTGTGCACCATTGCTAGGCAATTCACATAGAACAATTAAGACACACAGAAACATAAATTATATGGTCGGGTATTTGCCTATCTACCAGTGCTGTAGATTTTATGATGTCGGCTAGTGAAGGGATTCATTTTCACAGCAGTGATGTCAAAATCCCAACACTGCATTTGTCAAAGAGTGTCCTGCTTTATAACAATAAAATGGCAGAAGTGAAATAAATTCCAAGCTGGCACGTCCATTTTTATTGCACATCACATTGTGCACAAAAGTCGTTTCATTACAGTTTGTGTAGATAAAGAGCTTAATAACCAACCATACATTTTATAGCAGGTGATTATCTGAAATGTGGAATTGATTAGAATACGGATGGATGATGCTTAGTGATAGATAAAATCCATCTGTGTAATTGAACTTTTATTAACTGGTAGCCTGCGGGAAGCAGTACATGGCAGCTCAAAGCCTCTTAATTACTGTCGATGAAAATGGGTCTCCAACAAAAGGGATTTTATTTATATCTTCCCTTTTGGACATTATGCACCTCTTTGGGTTTCTACTGAAATATCAGCCACAGAGTGCAAACATGAAGTGTCAAAGGGCCCGTGTCCTATAAACTGACTAGCACTCTAGCAATTATATAAGTGATTTTGTTACACAAATATTACATTCATCTGTCATGTGTAACAGTTTTATATGCTGGCTAAACTGAATTTTTAAACGTAAAATGTTAAGATCTTCCTTATGAACTGGATAATCACGGACAATGTTCCACAGGTGCAGCGCCTGAGCAGTGTGTCCCATATACTGTATTTCCAAACTTCTGATATTATGTAAGAAATACAGTTTTGTGTCCCATTGTGCTCAGAATATGATACATTTTCCATAGATATTTGTTGATGTTGAAATAATGCATTTCAAAGAAGAGCATTTTTGAGCATAACTCCTTCTTTAAAAGCTTGACAAATGCCTAAGCAAATAAGCAGATGGCGTATTTATTCCAAAATCTGTAATTAAATTGTCAATAAAAATTATTGAAAGGCCATGAATGAACCTATTGTTTCAGGAAGATTGTTTTCCCTTCTCATGAACTTGAAATGTTGAGTTCATTTGTCTGTTTTCCCTATAAATGCCAGTAGAACACCCAGAGCACAGGGGAATTATTTTCTTTTTAGTTATATTTTCATTTATAGCATGTCATACTTCTGTATGTAAAAATACCATTATTGTTAAATTCTAGGATGCCCTATTAATGATTTTACTCTGAAATAAAATATTGAATAAACAAATTATGTATTTAAATCACTGAAATAGTACATATAAAATTAAATTGGATTTCAATAACATTTTATTATTAAGTACATTTAAATTCAGGAAAAATGTAAAATGTTTCCAGTGAATTATCGTGATTTAATTGCTTTTATTTTTGTAATACATGCATGGAACCTGTTATCGGGAAACCCATTATCCAGAAACAGGGTCAGACTAGGACCCCCCTGCTGCGCCGGCTTGTGTACAATGTTTTTGCACATGCGTGCGGTGCCGCATCTGTGCGCATGCAAGCGGTGCCTTGGTTTTGCGCATGCTCGAGCACAAAATTAATTTTTCTGCGACCTCAGGACTGGGGGGATCCAGGCGCACTGGGCTGCCACATTAGGGGCAAAAAACAAGACAGCTGCAAGGGGATCAAACACTATTATACGATATCTCAAGTCTTTTGCATGCTTAATTGCGTTTTTACAAATTGTTCTTATTATGTTTTGCTATGTAAATAGTGTTGAACTGGGGGTTTGGGGCCCACCCTAGCCATATCTCCCCCAACTGCCTGCCCTGCAAGTACTTTGTTTCCCTCAAGATGGGGGGTCATTAAGGAGGTCAAGGGTCCACAAGGCCCAGTTGGACCCTGTAATATAAATGATTTTCCTATTAAAAACAACGTAGCCATGATGTTGGTCTGTAGTACATTGCTATTTCAAACTCATGCTGCAGGGCCACAATGTGCCTGTCATGAAGTGCTGGGGAGACTCTGTCCCTGACATGAAAATTGGGGGCTGAGAAGTATCTGTCATTACATTCTGGGGGCTGCACCGTGCATGTCACAAATGCTGGGAGACCAAGGAATGTGCAGGATGTGTTCTGTCCTGTCAGGGTCGGTGTAGAAAAAAACCCAGTGGGCCCCTGGCTTTAGTGGGCCCCGCCAGCCCAGATACAGGGCTGGCTTCTGCATCAGGGTCCCCCTCCTCCCTCTGCCGAGTGTGTGTGTACTGTGTGTATGCGCATTGTCGAGACAAAACAGCTTTTTAGGGGGGAAATGGTCTTTCTAAGGGGATGGTGTAATACCCAATGGTAAAAGTGCAAAGTGTGAAATCACAAAACTGCATAGTGTAAAACATTTTTGCCGGATGGTGTGCATGTGTGTGCATGTTAGGGGTACTGACCTAACAATCCCTACAGTTCTATGGGTCTTTATTTCTCTTTTCATTTGTTGGAAAATGTTCCCACACTGCCCATCTCCCTCCTTCGATTCTAATGGCTTGCCTTAAAGAACAACTAAAGATTAAAATGAATTAGGCCAGAAACTATACAATATGGGAAGATCTATGCCTCAGACGATTCCTTCTGGGCTGCTGCAATTTACACACAGGTAAAACTCTTTAAACACATATTGGTGAAGAGGCAGCCACCATGAAATGGTCATTCCACTACAACAATGAGACATTTATCACGTTGGTAAAAAAAATTATGTTGCTTTACAGTTGTGCCTTTATAAAATCATTACAGAGAAGTAACGACACATGGATTCTAAATTATAAAACAATAACCAGAGAACCAGTTTTCCGGATAACTGATCTTTCTGTAATTTGGATCTTCGAATTAAACCTCCCCAATAAAAAAACACCATCTATTACATAGATAGTGCCCCCTCCCTGTTTTCTACCCACATAGTATATTATCTTAGAAAGTGCCCTGGGCAGAATACTCACTTATTTATACAGCGGACCTTTAAATCTACTAGAAAATCATGTAAACATTAATTAAACCCAATAGAATGGTTTTCCTTCCAATAAGCATGCACTATGACTATATCTTAGTTGGGATCAAGTGTAAGTTACTGTTTTATTACTAAAGAGATAAAGGAAATTATTTATAAAAATTAGGATTATTTGGATCACATGGAGTCTATGGGGCAAATTCACAAAAGCGCAAAAATGCACTAGCTACAGCTTCGCCGGCATTCGCCACACATCGGCGGGCGAATTTTCGCCAGCACTACGCAAATTCACTAAGATGCGAATTTGCGCTCAGGGCAGCGAACGGTAGCAAAGTTGCATTTTTTAGGACTTAGAAAAAATTGACGCCAGCGTTTTTGGGACTTCACATTTTTTTTAAACTCCTATCTATTGTATTGAACTTCGCGAGGTCTGACCTGGCGAAGTAACGTCTAGCGCAAGAGGTAACATTCAGTAAAATGTTCATCTTAGTGAATTAGCGTAGTTGCGTCCATTCTTCACAGTGCACAACTTCGCCTGGCGTAAGGGTGCAAAGTTGCGCGATTGACGTCACGCTGGTGAATTAGCGCTAGCGTTAGATACTTTGCGCTTTAGTTAATATGCCCCTATGGGAGATGGCCTTTCTATAATTTCAGTGGTTTCTTGATGGATAATGAATGCCATACCTGTATGACATTTCCAGCTGTTCAGGAACTGCTAGCTACAATCCTGCACATCTCTGTGGTACCCCCAGTTCAAAACCAGTGTCCTCAACACACCTTGTACCCCTCTCCGTGCTGATTTTCTTTGCGGTATGGGGCCTTACAGGGGTGTCGGCCCGTGGTCCAATTGCACCCCCTGTTCCCCCGGTAGTTACGCCACTGTTCTGAACACATTATGGTTATCATTGTGTAAATCACTGCACACACTAGCACACTTGGTTGAATTAGCACATGCTTATACATGTGAGCAGTAACGCCACGCCAAAGCTTCAACCCTGTTACTGACCATTCACTCCGGGTGTAACATGCCTCAGGGGTGTTCCAATGTAATAATTTGCCATTGGTTCCCCTATGAGTGAGATATCATCTCACTCCATACAGTATACAGCTGCTTCAGAGATCACCTGACCAGAAATACTACAACTCTAACAGGAAGAAGTGTTGAAGCAAAATACAGAACTATGTCTGTTAATTGGCTCATGTGACCTAACTTTATAGTTTGTTTGGTATTTTTGTGTGCATTATTTTTAAAATGGCTATTTTCTATTTATGATTACCCAATGGCACATACAGGGTATTATTATGAAAATTGTTTGTTTACATGAAGCAGGGTTTTATGCAATATCTTTTTATAGAGACCTACATTGTTTGGTGGGTATAGTTTTCCTTTAATGTTGTACATGGATGGGGGAAGTCTTGTATACTGTAAAGAAAAAGGTTGAATAATCTGCATATTAATCCCAGACAAGTCTGTATAACTACTATGGAAAATGGATAGAATGCTAATGGATAGGACTCGTGCAATGAGAGGCCTAGACATTGCACGTGAGCTTACATATTTTGCCCAAATTGTGGTACTAACACCTCTTTTTTTTTTTAAAGACAACCAAACTCTGGCAATTTTTCTCTTTCTCTGTGTACAAATATTTGCATTTTATCATTTATAACAGCTGGTCAACCCCAAATTGTGGGTTAGACCGAGGACAGGAACAAGGGTGCTTCTAGCAGATGAACCTTGCCACAGCGTGGGTGAAACCAAGCACTGGCGGTTTCTTTCTGTTTTCATGTACACATTGTAGTAAAATTTTCCCTATTTTCTAGGTTAAGGGGACGTGAGTCTGTCTTACTACTTAGTCACACTGTTTTCTGGATGACTTGACTTTAATAGATAGTGTAGGCTCACGTACAATGAGGTACCTTGATACTGCATGTGTGCTTACATACTTTTATTTTTTATATAATAATTATTTTTAAAGGCAAAATAGCTAAGTAACCACAGATATGCCAGTATAACTACTGTAGAAATGGCCAATGGGAACTACCTTAACCCAAGACAAACCAGTGAAATCACTGTTGAAATGGCCATTGAGCACTCCATTAACTCCAGGCATTGCAGTAAGATGCATTCTGTTGTGTTTTGATAGCTGAGGATGAGTAGAGTATAACAAGGCTTTATTAGCAGGTTCATGCAGCCATTACAAAACAGTTACATAAACTTTATCCTTCTTAAACAGTACAGACAGTACTGTGTATACATGGCATAACTCATGTGCGCAGTGACCTCTGCAGTCCATTTATATAAACACCACATATTCCCCCTATAGTCGGAAAGCATTTTGGCAAATATAATAAACAACAACAATGAAACAGTACACATCTTAAAGCAATAATATACATTCTTCACATTGCATAGTCCTTGGTCCATGCAGGTAGTTTCCTGATTCTCTCAGTGTGCCTTATTGGTTCACTTTCTTCAGGCCTATTGCAGTTGGCATTAGGAGTAGGGAAATGTCTCCAAAGTCATATCTAGCAGGAGCAAGACGACTTGCATTCCATATGCGTCCATCAGACAGTTCATATGTGTATGGTCCTCACTGGCATCTCACTTTGTGGTGTAGTAAATTTAGATTGTCCTTGTTTCAGTATTCCTGGTTTCTTAATTCTAACTAAAGATCCATGCTAAAAGTGCACTTCTCTTGCACCAAGTTTTCTGTCAGTATAAGCTTTGCATTTGGCTTGTTGACGTTTGACAATGTCAGCAGTAGACGATTTTGTAGGAACAGTATTTGGTGGAAGTTTGATGTCTGCAACATGTAACTTAGTGTGCATCTGTCTGCTATGTAATAATTCAGATGGAGATGAATGGGTTGTTGCATGGCAAGTTGCTAGTCAGTGTCGGACTGGCCAACCGGGACACCGGGAAAAATCCTGGTGGGCCCTAGTCCTTGTGGGGCACCACGACCACATGCTGTTAATGCTTTTGTGAGCTGCACTCCAGTTTTTGCGCTTGCATTGTGAGCTTCACTCCCACATCTATGGGCCCCTGTGAACCCGCTGTACCCCGTGGGTCCCGTCCCACTGCTGCTACACTACTCCACCTGTTAAAGCAGTTGTTTCATCCCTGTTGTGCTCAGGACCAGTGACTCGCTGTATGCATGTTATAGCTGTGCCGATGTCACTTGCCTCTGTCCTTCACATGGGGAATCAGAGAGAGAGTGGAACAGCTGACAACTATCTGTCAGCCCAGCTTTCATCTGAGCACAGATCTAAATGCACTTAACAGGCATTGCTCTCCCCCATAGGTGAGCCTGCTGTACTATCTTACGGATTGCAACTTGAGCTCTGCACTTGCATCAGACAAGGAATACATTTCCCATAGGTCATCGGGGTCAAAGAGCAAAGTTAGACTAGTGACATAACTTCCACCGCTTCCTGGCATAACACTAGCACATTATCACCTGAAAGAGCTTCTGCATGCTCAAAAAAAGGCGCATTCCAAATCCAGAAGGGGTAAGAAGAGAAAGTGCTCCAGATCACCTTTTCCAGATCAATTACCTGTTTTGCATGCTATAGACTCAGAATCTGATATACAACAATCTGACCAAGATATTAACCCAATACCTACTACTATCACTACTTCTGCTCAAATTCACTCAGTTCCAATATTTACTAATCCTTTATCTATCCAAGATAAAAATCCTACTGTAGTACAATCACGAGAAGCTGACAGGCATGATCAGGATGACTCTCAATTATTAGATTGAATTCAAACACAGGTGAAATATTCAGTCTCTGAAGCACTAAAAGATCAGGAGAAACACAACAGCAGACACAAGGCAGAAACTCATACAGCTTCCAGTTCATCCCTAGAGTCTCAGTCAGCCAGTGAATCACATTCTGATGCATAAAGTGATTCTTCTTCAAGTTCTTCAGAGAACAGCACAACTCCTGCCAGTAGTGATGGGCGAAACGGCCGCGTTTCGCTTCGCCGAAAAATTCGCGAATTTCCAGAGAAATTCGCTAATTTTTCGCCGATTCGCGAAATGAGTCGCGCGCGTCGTTTCCGACGCGTCATTTTTGACGCGCGTCGCGTGGTTTCCGACGCGTCGCGTCATTTCGGCGACTCATTTTTGCGCAGCGAATTTTTTTGCCAGTTTCGCGAATTTATTCGCCAGCGGCGAATCGCGGGAATTCGCCGCGAATTCGCCCCTGGCGAATAAATTCGCCCATCACTACCTGCCAGTAAACAACCAGAAGAGCTGACATTTCTTCTCAAGCACCTGTGCAGTACATTAGAGATAAAAGACACAAACTCCCATTTTTCCCACCAGCAAAACTATCACCCAAACCATTTCTGAAGAATGGGTGGAACCAGACAGAAGAGCATCTATTTCTCAAAAAATTTTCAACAAATTTCCAGTTGCGGAAGATCATAAAAATATATGGGACAAGTCTCCCAAAGTCGACTCAGCGATCGTCTGTTTATCAAAAAATACTACATTACCTACTGAAGATGCTGGTTCATTCAAAGATTCCATGGACAAGAAAATGGACTCAGCCCTTAAAAAGGAATTCCTCAATACTACAGCAATTTTTCGACCAGCTTCAGCAGCACTGTCTGTGGACAAAACAGCACGTATCTGGTGCCAAGAATTGAGAAAGAAAACTCCAGACACATTGGATTTGGACAAAATCACAGCGTTCCTTAGTGATGCCTCACTGGAAATTGCAAAACTCACTGCTAAAGCTTCTTCTTCCTCCATAACAGCTAGGCTAGCATTATGGCTCAGACAGTGGGCGGGTGATGCTGCATCCAAAGACAAACTGACATTGCTGAAGTTTGAAGGATCCTATTTGTTTGGCTCAGAACTGAAGTGGCAGGCGGTAAAGGAGCCTTTCTCCCTCAAGGTCTCAGAAACAAAAAGGATTTTCACAAGCGGAAATACCACCACAGATCTTGGAATTCTTCTCAAAGAACATCCTTTAAACAACGTCCAAATACATTTCAATCATTTAACAAGAGATTCAAAACCTGGCAATCCCAACCCAGATCTAACAACCGGTCGGTACCAACTAAAACACAGGATTCCTGACTCAATTCACACCATTCCTGTAGGAGGTCGCATTTAGAAGTTTCACTGCAAATGGGAACAATCAACACAAGATCAAATGGGCACTCCGAATAATTTCTGCATGCTACACAATTCCCTTTGCAAAGACCGCAAAACATCGGTTTATACTGTCTACAGTATCAACAGATACAATCAAAGCAGCAGCCTTACACAACATCATTCAGGAACTAATGTCAAAGCAAGTAATAGTTCCAGTTCCAGAGCAACAACAGTTTCAAGACTACTATTCTTTTCTTAGTTTCAAAAAAAGATGGATGTTTCTAACCTGTGCTCAACCTGCACCCTCTCAACAGGCATGTGAGATATCAAAGATTCAAAATGGAATCCATTTGCTCCATCACATCCTCTATCCCGCTGGGAATAGACCCCCAAGACACATACCTCCATATCCCTATTCACCAAACTCACCAGAAGATTTATGATTCAAGGCCAGCATTTTCAGCAATGCCATTTGGCCTAACTTTAGGACCTTGAGTTTTCTCTTAAGTGTAGTAGCCTTGATCAGAGCCACAGGTTGTCACACATTTCCATACTTAGAGGATCAAATTTTTATTAAAGCATTTGTAGCTGCTTTAAGCTCATATCAAAAAGGGGGATTGTGGGAGCACTCTAAAGGCTAAGTGAAAGTATATTTAAGTATAATGGGAGTGCTACTTGCAAAGCACACTCCCTGGGCCCCTGTCTCATAAGTAAATCAGTATAAATGCCAGTGCATATTGTTTAAAAACAGGGGTTGTATTGTACAAAGTTATGATCATAAAGTTGATAAGCCACCATACCACGTCAAGGTAAAGCTGCTTTAAGCTCATTTAAAAATCTCAGCTATCAATCAAATATTGTCTGCCACTCCTCTATGCCTTAGGCATAGAGGCGGGGCAGATAATTACTTTCATTTTCCATTCAGCACTTCCTAGATGCCACTGCTCCCCACACATTCCCCCAGTTCTTTTAACCATTTAATTGTGTAGCCAGGACATGGGGATAGACATTGGGTCCCCCATTCTGGTGCACAAACAAGATTCTGAGATGATGCAAGGCTTGCCTTAATAACAGTGTCCACAAAATGGCTCCTGTCTGCTTGCTATAATTATGAATTCCCAGACTGAAGGAAACAATATTAAAATAATTTATATAGTGTAATTAATGTTCATTTTGCTTGACTAATGTGATAAAATAGAATTTTGAATATTTTTTTGGGGTGACAGGTCCACTTTAATGACTTTAGGCCTCAGGCGTTCTCAAAAGACGCAGTCCCGTATGCACGTTTTCACATACGCCCTCTGCAGACTCATTTGCTCAGACATTGGAACAAGAATCACCAGGACCTATCCCAGATCATACCCCTTTCACAAGAAATCAAACACAGCTTGTGCTGTTGGTTATTCCCCGACAAAGTCACCACAGGGAAACTCTGGCAGACACCAGAACCACTGGCCATATCAACAGATGCAAGTCTGTCAGGGTGGGGGGAACATTGGCAACATCTATCTTGCCAAGGGATCTGGTCAGAAGAAGAGAAGCACCTACACATAAACATTTTAGAAATCAGGGCAATCTTCAAGGCCCTCACATTTTGGCAGAATCTCCTTAGCGGGTTGTATGTCCGAATACTGGCGGGCAAAGGAACAGCTGTAGCATACCTCAACAGACAAGGGGGCACAAAAAGGAGAAAAGCCATGTCAAAAATCCTGTCCTGGGCAGAAATGCACCAAGTTCACATTTCGGCAGTCTAGCTTTTGAAAGGATTTTCACAGTCAGTCATAGTGACGCTCATGTCGGCCCGTAGGGCTACAACTATTAAGACATACCCCAGAGTTTGGTCCATTTTCTTCCAATGTGTACTAGAAGTAATCTTCAATGGAAGTCATGCTCTTCACCTCAGATCCTACAATTCCTCCAAGATGGAGCAGATAAACAACTCAGTGTTTCTTCACTCAAGGTACAGCTATCAGCATTAGCAGCTCTCTTTCATCAGCAATGGGCCATTTTACCAGAGTTCAGACTCTTTTTTCAGGCTATGTTGAGACTACACCCACCTATTAAAGATCCCACGCCACCGTGGGATCTCCATTTGGTCTTGAAATGTCTATAATGACATCCTTTTGAACCTATTGAATCTCTGGACCTCAAACTCCTTACCTTTAAAACAGTGTTTCTGTTTGCAATCTGCTCAGCAAAAAGGGTCTCTAACATAGCGGCACTCTCATGCAATTCTCCATGGTTAGTTTTCCATTCAGACAGGGCCGTTCTTAGAACGGTGCCAAAGTTGTATTACCTTTTCATTTAAATCATATAAAGACATTTTCTATCACAGGGCAGGGGGGGCAGTCTGTCCATCACTCAGGAATATATGCGTTGCGTCCTGCTTTCTCCCCCACCCTCCCCTCTACAAAATCTTCCTCTTCTCTGTGCTAACGGACTCCCTGCAAAATAGACTAGCAAAAGATAGGGGAGAGGAAGGCTGAAAAGGAAAATGAAAAGGATACAAGTGGAGAAGAGAATTGGGGAATGGGTGGAGGTGAAAATAATAAAAAGGTATGCATCATGTCATAAGGAAAAAACAAACCAGAAAAAAAACAAAAGGGGCAAGAGGAGCAATATAGAAAAGTGTCAAGGAGATATCATTGGTAAAGAGAAAAGGAACAGATATTAAACAGAAGGGGTTTTACAAAAAGGGAGAGGAAAATCCAACTAGACGGCCAAAGAAAGTGAAGGTGAGAGAAACAGAATGAAGTTAAATGGATAATCACCGGAAGAGCAGAAAATATGAAAGTACAAGAGCAGAAATACCAGAAGTAGAAAAATGCTAATTGATAGTGAGGGGAAGAGAAAATAATAAAAGTAGATTGGGACAACAAAAACAAGTATGTGAGTAAAGTGTTGTGCATTTTATTTACAGTTATGCTGTTTTTGGTTTTGGGCCTCTGCTGCAGTTTGTGTTGGACCTGCAAATAAACTGGCGCAAAACAATTTTTAAATCCAACCTTGCATATATCTCAAAATGGTTTACATGCACAACGGTTTAACTTAGGTCAATTATTTGAGCCTATGCTTGGACTATGTGGCCAGTATTACATTATTTGTCTGTGGTTTCCAAAGATTGGGGCTGGAGCTTTTACTATGGGTAGTAGACTAATACAAGTTAGGATAAGATTCAGAGAGAATTCTTGTTTGCTCTTCTCCATACACCTGAAAGCCCAGACCTGAAAGCCCAGGCTGAAAGTCCAATAGGGTGAGATTTGAGGGAATAGGTATTTGCTTTGACCTACAGTAGATATTGTTGGAATTGTTGAATTGTGTTCCCAATATGTTCGTTCTTGTTGTTACCTAAGGGCTCCTTGCCCAATGTTTGGGCATCCAAAGGAGGTATGAACTGGAAACAAGCCGTGTTCTCTAATGTAATGAAGATCATTTTTAAATCTGTTGTAAAGCTTCTAGCTGCAGTTCTCGATAATTAAAACTAGGGAACTTTATATTTCTTGTTAATTTAAAACCAATTTTATCTCCATGATAGTATTTCTGCCTGAACAAAAATATAGCTGTACCGAGTCTTACAATAGACAATTGTTAGAAAAGCTTTAGGGACTCAGCAAATTAGACTTTTGTTTTGCTGCAAGATAATAATAAAGTAACCACTTTTAGCTTGTGTAAGAGCTATTTTTCGTTACTGTAGAACTTGTACAGTGCTGAGCTACTTTAAAGTGAATCATGAAATGAATCATGGTTACAAGAGGGGTGCCTTAGGCAAATCTGTTCCATTGTACTGCAAAATGAAAAGGCTTGACATATATTCTTTTGGTACAAGCAGCCCATGCACACTGCAAGGACTAGATTACAAAGTTGAAGAAATGTCATGACAACTTTTCTCAAGTGGATTTGGTTTTGTAGGTGGTTTTTAAATGTTCTTCAATATTTTGTTGAAGTGATCTTCACTGCATAATAAATCTTCTGACTCATTTCATCAGCCTCATTCAGAGGCAGATATTTTATCATCCAATGCTCCAACAGCCCCCATCTTTTTTAGAGCTTTAAGACTCATTTATGATCTCTAGGCATACCATTTAAAGCTAAAATTATTGGAATTACTGGGACTGTGCACCAATTTGTCAGTTGTACCTCCTTGTACACATGAGAAGCAAGCAAGCATTGGCACATTGGTACCCAGTAAGGTTCGGGACCTGGAGTTCTGTAATATGGATCCCACATTAAGTTTACTAGAAAATCAATTAAAAATGAAATAAACACAATAGGATGGGTTTGCTTCCAATAAGGATTAATTATATCTTATTATTATCTATATAATATATTTATATATCTTATTATATCTATATCTTTTGATCAAGTACAAAGCACTGTTTTATTATTACAGGGAAACAAAGAAATTATTTTTTAAATTTAAATTATCTGGACAAAACAGAGTCTATGGGAGACGGCCTACGCTGCTTTCGGGATAACAGGTTTCCCATACCTGTACCAAGATATTGTATCCAAAGCAATTCTAACCCTTGTACTGCTTTCTAGTTCAGGAGATATTTTTCAAGGCAGTTAAAAGCTCTAGATCCCCGATAATTATTTATTATTTTATATATTATTATTATAAATTATTTTGTGCATGTTGTCCTATAAGTTATTGCTCTACTCAATTCTTTCCATAGGCCTTGCAATAATCTGCTCATCAGTGTATGATTGGATTCTGTGGGGCTTATTTAGGAACAAAAGTGCAACACAGTAAAATTAATGCAAATTTGAGTGGGCTTTAAGGCTTTTCATGTAGAAAGATTTTCTTCCAGGCCACTTGAGTTTCATGTTCCATTTGCAAAATACTTTAAAACTCCTATAAATTAGAAGTTCGGGCAATAAAAATCTATTAATACAATCACAACCCGAAAACTCTAATCGAATACAATCAAACTCGATTCAAGTTTGTGCATTGAAAAAACTTGAATGTCAGGAAGGCTGCAAACATCTTCAAATTGATTCCTGGACCTCTCCCATTGATTTAAACAGCAATTTGGCAGGTTTTAGGAGGCGAATGGTCAAATCTAAATTTTTAAAAAGCCAGTGTATGATATATCACGAAAATAGAAATTGATAAATCTGCCCCATAAAGTTGTACAATTCAATAAAAAAAAACTACCAACCCCACCTGCACAATGATATAATATCCTATATATATCACGACTGAACTAAACGCCTTACCCTTTAAACAAAACAGAGATTGTTTGTCCATATATTGCAATATATTTAAGCTGGCTAACTATGTCAAAATCATCCCATATCTGGCCAGGTAAGGATGGCCTTCTTCTTTTACAGGTCTCTTTTTCTCCAAGAAGTACGTATCATCTCTCCAATTACAAATAAACATTTCCTAAACCTTAAATGAACAACAATATTTGCTGTTTTGTCAAGCAGTCAGAAATAAATATTGGGTTATCTATCTTACGTCCTGTTTGTGAAGTTGTTGGTTACAAAATTATGATGGTAAAATTGCTAAGCTAATGGTGGGGGAGGACTAAGCCCACTGAAACCAATGCCCAGGTCACCTTGCACAAACACCACATATCTCCCCTATAGTAGGAAAGAATTTGGGCACATATAATAAACAGCAACAATAAAATAGTATGCATCTTAAATATTATGCATTTTTCACAACACATTGTCCTTGGTCCAGGTAGTTTTCTGATTATCTCAGTACGCCTTATAGGTTCACTTTCTTCTGCCCTATTGCAGTTGGCATTGGGAGCAGGGAAATGTCCTTCATCAAATGGAACACCTCCCAGGTCATACCTAACAGGAGCAAGACGACTTGCATTCGATATGCGTCCATCAGACAGTTCATATGTGTATAGTCCTCACTGGCGTCTCACTTCAAGTGGTGTATTAAATTTAGATTGTCCTTGTTTCAGTATTCCTGGTTTCCTAATTCTGAATAAAGATCCAGGCTGAAAGTGCACTTCTCTTGCACCACGTTTTCTGTCAGTATAAGCCTTGCACTTGGGTTGTTGACGTCTGACAATGTCAGCAGTAGATGATTTTGTAGGAACAGTATTTGGTGGAAGTTTGATTTCTGCAACATGTAACCTAGTGCGCATCTGTCTGCCATGTAATAATTCAGCTGGAGATGATTGGGTTGCTGCATGGCACTTTGCTCTGTAGTTATATAGGAACTCTATTGTAAATACTTTCCAAAATTTCCTATTAAGGTTTGCTGTCTGTTTGCTTGTGGGTAATACATTGAAGATTTTCTATTCACAATATTCCTCTCTTTCAGAAAGATTTCAGATTCAGATGAAACAACCTGTGGTCCGTTGTCTGATGTTAACTCCTTCGGATTACCTTCTCTGCTGAAGAATGTAGAGAGAAATGTTATTACTGTAGCTGATGTTATATGAGAAACAAATGCAACGTCTGGCCATTTACTGTAATAGTCTATCAGAGTTATAGCAAATCTGCAGTCTATAGGAGCATCTGCAAAAATTCCCACAATATCAATATCAATTTTTTCCCAAGCTGAATCAGGGAATGGCACTGGCTGAAGTGGTGGTGTATGTGTGATAGCTGTTTTGTCCTGATTCTAACAAGTAACACAAGAATGGATGGCAGTTACCACATCAGCATCTATTACTGGCCACCAGTATAATTCTAGCAGTCTTTGTTGTGTACGTACAATTAATTGATGACTCTCATGTGCAAGTTGTATGAGCTATTCTCTCAAGGTCTCTGGTACCAGTAAGTGTTGAGTTCCGTGGACAACATCTACTAAGGACAGTTTGTGTCTAATCTTTTTTGTATGTACAGTATATATATATATATATACAGTATATGTGTGTGTGTAATAAAGTCATGATCTTCATACAGTATATATATATGCATCTGACATGTTGGCCTATATTGGGATCTAGATCAAGGATAACATATGCAATGGCAAATATGCAATGGTTTCTAAATTTTATGCACAGCATCCACCATCCACTGTTTTGTAAGCTCCATGATTTGTGATCCTCAGCCTTACAGGCTATAACAGTAGACTGGCATCTACATAAATAAAACAGAACAACTTCCCAATGGTGCTCAATCTAAAGCAGTGCTGCTGCATCTTCCACTGCTCCCTGGAAACATGTTGGATTATGAAGCTCTATATTTTTGTATGTGCATGCACAGAAAGAATAAAATATTAACTAAGTATAGAACTAAGTGCATTTCTTTGAAGGTGAAATATGCTGCAGAGGTTCAGTCTCTTTCATGAGAATCCATGAATGTAAAAGTGCATGTCTATGAGCAGGAGATGTACACTTCTGGGTGACATTTGCACTTACTAATAAGATACATATTCTAGTAAATCAGAGATCAGTGCATAAAACAAGACATGTTCAAGTGAAAGCAAGGAGTGCACATATATGGGAACACGTATAATGTAAGTGCCATGCATGGGTCAGTGATTATATGCATCTGTCACGTGAAGCCCTTCATAGCTATGGACCTGAGCAGCTCTACTCCGGTACATTTTATATTGGATGTAAAGATGTACAATCAGCAACTGTCACAAAATAAGATTATATTATTCGCAGATGGAATTAAACTGTGTGTTTATCTTGCTGATAAGCATTTTCAGGGCCAGATTAAAGTATTGCTGATTACGAGCATATTAATGTATGTAAAATTACTGTATTCAACCATGCTGAAGCCATTGTTATTTATAGGGCAGAACAATATTACATCCTTTATGTTCTGTGTACAGTTGAGGAAGAAGAAGTTGATGTTAGAGGCTTCATATTTTATAGAATGTGACAATCAGGGGGTTATTTACTAAAGTTTGTTTGGACTTTTTGGTGCAAAACTAGAATTTTTCTGGAATTATTTTTAAATTTTTTTATGATTTATGAAAGTTCGATGCTGCAAAAAGTCTGAATCTGAAATTAATCCTATTTGTAAGTTTCTGTGGTCTGCACTTGAATTAGCTTGAAAATCAGACTTTTACTGACAAAAATCTGGAAACTTTGTCCGTTTTGGGGAAAAATACAAAAAATCTACGATTCTGGAAAAATCTTTGGTCTTGGAGTGCTTCCACATCGAGTATTACCTTGATCCGATTAAATCATGCTTTTTTAAAAAAAATAAATAAGGTCCAATTGTGGATTCTAGTTTGGTCTGACTTCTTTTATTCTGTTGATTCTTTTGGATAAAGTTCTAATACTGAAGTAATTTATCAGTCAATCCCCAATTACAATAACTCAGTATATTATAGTACTGAGCCATTATAACCCATGAGTCTTCCAAGGACATGTCATTTACCGATTTGATTTTTATTGGGAACCAAGAACAAGAAAATTGTTTGGTGGGATAGAGTATAAAAATAGAATTTTTACTAGTGTATGAATTCATGCCTGGCCATTCAAATCCTTTTTATGAGTTATAGTGTGAAAGGTTATTAATCTAACCTTCCATATACAAGCTTCCCATCTAGGAATGGCAAAGTGACATAGGCACAATAAAGGAAGTAGTGGAGAGAAGAAATAAACAGTGAAAATGAGTGATTTGCATTGCCCCCTCATAGCATGGAAATATTGGTTGTGATTCTGACCAGGGCATTATCATTGTGTAGTTTACGGTGTATATTCTTGTAGTGTTTATCTGGGTTTTCTACCATTGCTACAATAACATACTGGGAAGTTACTGGCTCAAATAAAAATTTTCAGGTGTTCATTTCTGAAGGGCCATGGCACAAAAAGTATTTTCTCTGCCAGTGTATCTACACAAGGGAAAATTACAGGAAAACCATATCCCATAGAGTTCATTTTAAACAAATAATTCTACTTTTCACAAACAATTCTTTTTTTTCTCTGTAATAAGACTATACTTGTACTTGATGGTAACTAAGCTGCATGAATCCATATTGGGGACAACACAATCCTATCAGATTTATTTAAAGTTTCAATGATTTTTAGCAGACCCAAAGTAAAGTTTTATAGGAAGTTCCCTCATTCAGAAAACCCCAGGTCCCAGGCTTTCTGGATAACATTTCTGTACTTTCATTTTTGGTATTTTAACTTCTCTGTAAAGAAGGAAAAAGAAAGTGCTGTGGGCTGTCTTTTAAATCATTTGCGTATGGGCCACGCACAGCTAGCAGGTACTGGACCAGCAAGGTTGCCTAGGGTTCCTGTCTGGCATGGCCCTGCCCTGGCCAGTTGTATATCTGGGTTTAATATAGTGCTTATTGGTCATTTACACAGTTATATTACTGGAAAGTCAAAGAAAATGGGCATGGCAAGAAAGTGTTTGCCAATCTGTGCATAGATTGTGGAACCAGCATGTGCTTCACTAGCCCTCTGGGAAAGGGGGGCTCCTAAACTGTAGTTACATCACTAAATTGATATGAAGATTTTATGGTGCTTCATTGGAGAGTTGTTGAAATCAAAATGTCTTTACAGACAATAAAATAATATTAACTTTATCTCCACTGTTGTAAATTTAAGTTAGAATTTTACATTTCCCATGAGGAGCAGCATTTTCACTTTAAGGGACAATGAGCTGCACTATAAATGTTTTTCTGTTTTAAATTTGTGACATAATGAGTATCATGTATATTTATCCCATAATTATCCTTGCACTGCACAATATTTTCATGTGTTTGCCCAGTTAAGAGTGATTTTAATGTAAATCAATTTTACATTTCTTAAGGGTATTTGTTCACTCATAAGTAAACAGAACCCTGTAGAGCTACTGCTTGAATATTGAATTTTATTTCCATAATAAACTCCAGGCATCAAGCTTCGATTAACTTGCAAATGTTTGTTTCATTTCAAAGTTTGAACATGGAATATTTAGGGAAATATTTATTAAAACTCAAATTTTTATGCTCAGGCTTTTTGGGGAGAAAACTCAAACTTTTCATGGAATTTTTCAAGATTTATTATACCCTGATGCTACAAAAAGCCCAAAACCGAAATCTGCCATCTCAGAACTGTCAAGGTCCTGTATAAGTCAATGGAAGTGGCACCTATATTAATTTGAAGTTCTAGTGGTCTGTGGTGGGTTAAGAGAGAAAATCTGAGCTTTTCAGGTTCTTTTGGGCAAAAACTCAAACCAATCGAGTGAAAAAAGTCTGAATCATTTGTATGATTCAGGTTTTCATAAGTTTTTTCACGATTGGATTTGATCAAGTTTTTTTTATAAATAAACAAGGCAAAAATCG
>CM044439.1:41643787-41682024 GCA_024363595.1 Xenopus borealis | reverse complement strand
TAAAACTTCTTTGGTTCTGGGCACCCAGCTCTAAGGGATTGCATCTTTCACACAATTTTTTTTTATATTTATATGTTATTTCCAAACTTCTAAACAGTATATACTGTGTAACTTCATCATACAGCATTCTTTATATTAGAACTCTTATTAAATTAAAGCAATGTATCTGAGCTTCCCAAACCATAGTTCACAGATAGATTTGTTTAGGTCTTGGATATTGAGAACAATCATGTAACTGGGTTGAAAATGATCAGATTCAGTTGTTGCGACATCTCTTTCAAGCATACTGTATCTTCTGTCTGCTTCCTGTTCCAATTCTATACTGTACCTCTATAAACCAGCTCCAAAAACATAAAGAATTGTCAGAATTCAGACATATTTAAAACTGGTTATATTATTGGGTTTTTTTTCATCTCCAGTAAGATTTCTCCATTCATTGGAGGAAGGAAAGCCTGGGTACACTTGGGGGTGCCAAACATAAGGGACCCCCAAGTAATTAAACTGATATACCTCAAACCCAGGGCTGGTGCTCCTATCAGGAGAAATCTGCACCGACCCCGGGTTATAGAAGTGAGCACCATGCAGAGATCTTACTTCCGTCTTTGCGCAGCAGAACGAAAAGCCGAACTTAAACTTTATAATCGGCTTTTTCATTCAAATGCGCATTGGTCCGGGGAAATGCGCAGCAGCGCGAAGACAGAAGTGTTGATCTGTGCGTGGTGCTCGCTTCTATAACCTGGGGCCGGTTCAGATTTCTCCTGATTGGAGCACTGGCCCTGGGTTTGAGGTGCATCGCTATAATCACTTGGGGTGCCTAACGTTTGGCACTCCCAAGTGTGTCCAGCCTTTCCTTCTCCTTTAAAGAAAGTATTTTAACTTTCATTGGGTAGGATTGTTCTCCTCTTAGCATGGGCTTTTTATTAAAGCTGGTGGGTCTCTCTACAGTGAACAGCTCATCAGAACATACAGAAACCCAGATCCCCTTGCCAGCATAGAAACCAGACAAACCAGACAATGTCTTCAGTTTTTCATTTTCAGAATGTAGTATTGTTATTACCAGTGAGCTCAAAAGGATAAGAAGAGTGATCTGACTAGTACAATTTTGAAGGCACAGTTTTGGGACAGGTGTTAAACCTCTCATTCCATTCCTATACCTGCCCTCTTAGCTGATACTTTCTAATATTTCTAATTATGCAACCATGGTTTCTCTTCCTATTCATTATTCTCCCTCTCCTATTTAATATTGGCATCTGACCCTTTCTTTTGCATCCATTCTCAGTACACTTGAATGGTCACATGTTATCTTTATATTGGCTGAGGTGCTAATTGATGTTTATACCTATTAATATGACTATGAATATCCCTAACAGTTATTCAATTATCTCTTTCATCCTACACTAAACCACGGGCATGGATTATCACTCAACAGAATCATTTTGGGAAATTTTTGGTTAATTCTTTAAAAAGTGCTGTTGTTACTTCATGATATGCCTTCAAGGAGATTTGCCATTCAAACAGAATGGGCAATATCTTGGAGAGAGAGAGGAAATAAAATTATTTCAGAGTATAAACAGCGTCCCTGTAAAAAATGATCTACTTATGCACTGATGTGAGAAAAGCACAAAAAATAGATTGGCAAACAGCATTTTTATAGGTGTGTTTTTAGAAGTCATTTAAATATCTGCTTCAAAAACACAACAGTACTTTCCATTAGAAAACTCATTCTTTATTCAGACACTGAAATTGGCACTTTTCAGACTTCCTTGATGCAGAGAAATGTAATCAACATTGTGCTACCAACTAAATAATTTTAATATCCATAGAGCAATATGTACATTGATTTCTACAAATATTTGTTAACAATGTATTTGGGCCAAATGGTTTACTTTAGGCTAGTGGTCTGTATTAATAGCTGTTGACAAGATACATTTTTTATGAGGCTGGTTGGGATTAGAATATATTAGAAAATTAAATGTGTACTACTATTAAACGTTCACCTTGAAATTAACTTTTAGTATGTTATAGAATGGCCAATTCCAAGTATTCTTTACTCTTTCTAGCTTTCAAATGGGGGTCACTGACCCCATCTGAAAACAAAAAGTTAAAAAAATGAATTTCTACTTTGTATTACTTATCTTTCTATACAGGCCTCTCCTTTCATATTTCAGTCTCATTCCAATCAATGTATGGGGCCAGAATTGCTGAAACTGCAAACTGGGGAGCTGCAGAATAAAAAGCCAAGTAACTCAGAGCCCACAAATAATAAAAAATCAGAACCAACTGCAAATTGTCTCAGAATATCACTTTATACATCATATCAAAAGTTAACTCAAAGGTGCACAACCCTTTCATGAATGGGATTTTTTTGTGCACTGACGGCAGGCAAATTTGACCACAAGGGTGTTTTTACTTGTTAATGAGCTTGTTATAGACCAAAAGACTCATGTAGAAAACTGCTAGCAAAATGCTAAATAATATGTTGGAAATGTATTTGAAAGCTTTGACCAATTTTTATTTTCTATATATATGGTCCATAGAGTAATTATTTTTCTATTGTTTAACTATACAATAGTTATAGTATTTTTGTAACTTCCCCGTTCCCCGTGGTGTTTATATGCAAGAAACTTTAATAAATGGCATCAATGTGTGTATTTTCTGCATAACCGTTTGTGTTTAAGATGGGATAAAATGATTTTGTTGTAATCCATACATACAATAAAGGTACAGAACACCAAGTTCTATAATAGCGAGTGCTGCCATGCATTGTTTATCCATAAGAATTCTCGGAGTAAGTAATGGGCACTGTATTGGCTAAGCAGAATGCTGGTTTTCATTCATCTCCAAATAGAAAGTCAATCCACATAATTTAGTTGCCTGTCAATTGCTTACATCTCATTGTTATTCAAGATACTTTTTTATTTACATTATCCCTTATTATTTCATTTAAATAAATAGATAAAACCAGTGAACCCTGCAAAACTCATTCCCCCTTTTTAAGAGCTGTTAATTTGTTATTCTGTTGATGCTGAATGATGACTTTTGCAGCTGAGCTGTCAATCGCCACTCCTCTTTTTTTCAAATGTCACATCCACAGTGTCTTGTATAATGCTATGGAGGCAATGACTTGCACAACTTCATTAAGCAAAGTGCTGACTTACAGGCACTTAGAAAGATTGCTCCCATACTCCTAAACTGTTCTTTGCTACTTTATCTTAAATTCTGTCTTTTGCATACAAAATCTTTAATATGTTAACCCCATCCTTTAACACAGCAAACTGTTATTCCAGGTATAATTTGTGACCATTCATTATCTATCTATCGACCTATATATGAATCTATATATTTATCTATCTATCTACATCTGTCTGTCTGTCTGTCTATCCATCTATCTATCATCTATCTATCTTCTATCTGTCTATCATTCATCTATCTATCTATCTATTTATCTATCTTTCTATCTATCATTTATCTATCCTCCATCTATATATATCTTATGTCTATCTATCTAGCTATCTAGCTATCTATCATCTGTCTACCTATGTATTATCTATCTTATATCTGTCTGTCTATCTATCAACTGTCTATCTTCTATCTATCCATCTATTTATCTTCTATATGTCTGTCTATCTATCTGTCTGCCTATCTAGCTATCATCTATCTACTATCTTTATACTATTTTTATTCCAGCTCGGTCAAGAACGTACAGTACTAGGAGTAATTCTTGTAATAACTAATAATACTGAACTCATCTGTAGCATGTGTGTGGGTGAGCATTTAGGGAATAGTGATTATAACATGGTTTCCTTTGAGATCCTGTTGCAGAGGCAACTCTATAAGGGAGTAACTAAAACACTAAATTTCAGGCGTGCAAATTTTGACAGTATAAGAGCATCTGTGCAACATATTAAGTGGGAAATGCTCTTCACAGGGCTAAACACAGAACAAAAATGGGAAGTATTTAGAATGCTGCTTAATAAATATACATATCAGTGTATTCCTCTTGTAAGCCAGGAACATCATTGGAAAGAAAAACCTTTTTGGTTCAATAGAAGTGTTGGTTTTGAAAAAAACAAAAGACATGCTTTTAAAGCTTTCACTTTAGCTGGGACAACTGAAACAATTATAAGGTACAAGAAGGTTAGAGGGATGGAAGACTTTAATTATGAGGGTAGACTGTAAAGTTTGAGTTATTTTTTCTGGAAGAAAGGTGCTTGTATGGGGACATGATTACACTTTATAAATACATTAGAGGACATTATAGACAAATATCAGGGGACCTTTTTACCCATAAAGAGGATCACCGCACCAGAGGCCACCCCTTCAGACTAGAAGAAAAGGACAGTGAGGTTGTGGAATGCACTGCCGGGTGATGTTGTGATGCTGATTCTGTTGATGCTTTTAAGAGGGGTTTGGATGATTTCTTGGACAGACATAATTTCAAAGGCTATTCTGATACTAAACTGTATAGTTAGTATAGATGCGCATATACTGTACATCATTTATTTGAAGGTGTCGAAGGATGTATCTATGGATGCTGGGTTTTCATTTGGAGGGGTTGAACTTGATGGACTATTTTCAACCCAGTTTAACTATATAACTATCAATCTATTATCTATCTATGAATCTATAATCTGTCTATCTATCATCTACTATCCTTCTTCTACCTGTCTATCTATCTATCTATCTATCTCTATCTATCTATCTATCTATGTATCATCTATATATCTACTATCTATCATCTGTCAATCTATCTACTTTCTATCTACTATCTATATATTGATCTACTATCTATCATCTATCTGTCTGTCTTAGATACCTCCCTTTCCATAAATATTTACCCCATTATGGGCTGAACCCTCAGTGCCCAAAGGATTGCCACCCTAATAGCGATGTGCAGATCAGGAAAAACTTATACCTCACCTGGCTTTGACCCTTTGCCATTTTAGAACCTGCACCCAACCACTACCTTTTTCTTTTCACTCTGTACACTACTTCTTTGTGTGCCTCTGGTTCCAATCTTCATATTTCCCCACTTTCACCCATACCCAAGCATGGCCCACACCCAATACTGACCCACAATGTGTGGCCAAATTTCAACCCAAACCTGCCTAACTGGTGGTCAACCCCCACATCATACACTCTGTATTTGGTACATATACGAGATCCCTTAGTCCTCCATGCAGTGTTTGTTTTAACTAAGTTGCAGCAAATCAATCTGCAAACTATGGAGTATAATTCTGCAGGGACTTGTTCCCATAATGTAAACAAATGGCTGTTTGTGATGCAAATAAACATTAAAGTTTGAAGTGCAATAACTTCTGAGCACAGTTTGGTTTCTTTAATGTTTCAACACCCAATCCAAGTTGTCCTCATTTATCTCTTTAAAAAAGTTGCACTTAAGCAACTTGTTTCTAATTGTAGAAGTCCATCTATAAGGACACCATTGATCCTCTACGGAACTATTTCTGGTGTTTTGTTACATTTGCTAGTAAAAATATTTTCAAATGGCACCATGGCATTTGCTTCCATATCAATTTTAAATGATAATTTTGTGTGGCGCAGACTGAGGCCTATATTTCATGTCTTTTATCATCCATTAATTTTTTACGAGCTCACATTATGCACTAGTCTTTTTAACAATTGATGATGCTCAGCGGATGAGTTTAATTTAGCTCCTGTCAGAGCATCCATAGGAATACGTTTTATATTCATGAATGTTGTATTTGGGCCACATTTCTTTTTTGTACCCGGAGTAACTTGTGCTCTTGTGTCGTCTGGATTGTTCTGTTAATTTGTGGTGTTCTGTCTCACTGTAGTAACACCGTTTCCAGCCTCTGTATCAAATTGCAGTCTTTCTGCAGCTTCTGCAATAATAAGCGTTTTGTATGATGAGCTCATGATGCAGAGACTTCTTGTCGGAGAGCTGAGCCAATGTTGCAGTAAAATATTAAATGAGTCTGCAGGTACAATTCATTTCCTGTGACTGATCTCTGCCACTTCAGAGGCCAATCCCATAAACCATTTTTTCTATTTTAATCAAGCCTACTCAAGTAAATAGATATTGTAAAAAAGAATTCTATAGCTGAGAGCTAATTCATTCATGCTGACAAACTGTGTTTTTTCCAGTTGTGTAATTCGGGCACAGTATGCATGGTTTGGTACTAACAGTGGAGAGATTTCAGTATTGCATATGACTTTTCTAATTTACATAGAATATTATATTATATTTATCAGTATTGCATTCTATTTTATTCCACCTTAGCTTTCCCTATGGCCACCACCAATTTCTACACATTATTGGCTGGCCAAATCTGTGTTCTTTGCTTTTCTTTATTATGCTGCTAAGGGATATTTTTGCTGAAAATAAGTACAGGTATGTATGGGATCTGTTATCCATAAACCCTTTATTCAGAAAGCTCTGACTTAAGGGAATGCCATCTCCAATAGTCTTCATTTTAATCAAATAATTAAAAATTTTAAAACATATTACCTTTTTTCGCTGTAGCAATAAAACAGTTGGATAAGATCTTTATTGGAGCCGAAACAATACTATTAGGTTTATTTAATGTTAAAATGATTTTTAAGTAAAAAGTAGAAGTATGGAGAACCAAAAAGTAGAAAGACCCCTTATCCTGAAAACGCCAGGTTACAAGCATTCTGGATAACAGGCACCATACCTGTACTGAAAATGCATTCTCTCTATTTTTTTTTTAATTAAGACAAACAATGTTTTATAAATCGTTTGCCATTGCAAAGCACTAACAAAACACAGTTTTGTTTTTATGTTTTATGTCATCAATGAACCAAATTGAAATGCTGAACTCCGAGCTATGGTTCTTTTTAACAATTGCACAGCTTCTACATTGTATGGAACTAAAACAGCATATACACAGCAAGGGATTTGAGCAGAATCTTCTCTAAATACAGTAGCAATAATAAGTCAATATTGTAGGAACTGACAATTAAATAGGTCCAGTACATCTTATATAATGTGACTTCTTGACTTAGAAGTGCAGTCAGTGTAGATCAGAACAATGTTTGGCAAATGAAGCATTGAAACTCAAAGGTTTGGGAACTTTGGGGACATTGACTGATAATCCTAATCTTTACATTATCATGGGAAAATGCTGAAATAATGGGCCAGATTTAAAAACATATCCATTCTAATTCAGTTGCAGATTTCCCCACAAACTGCTAATGAGTCATCATGAGATAAACCATGGATCAGTTTGAATCTGGGCCGATAGTAAGGGATTTTAGAGAATATAATAACTCTCAATAATATCCGCTGAATGAAAAATGTAGTTCTAAGCAAGATTGTGTCCCTTAAATATAATGGCTCTTTCTTAGGAAGTAAAGCTTAGACGTGGGTGCTCTAGTGCATGCATTTTTTAAGGCATTTGATATATTACTGCAGTAAATGTCAGTAAGTAGATTAAGAAATATACAGTATCAGCTTCACTTATCTCTTAATGGGTCAGTAGTGCCAAAAGGGTTCTAAAGATTAATTTTTTTTCTGAGTGCTCTTTTATTGATGCAGTTTAATTGTTAAAAAGAATAAAATAATATTCTTTAAAAGCCTCAGCCACTGGGGGTTGGCCAACTTATTAGGCACCTCTCACCCAATCTCCAGTGACTCATTTTATAAATAGTCCACCATACTACATAAAGACCAGGCCTGAACATACTATATATAGTGGATACATATGAACAGGGAAAACTGGTTGATTCTTTAAAGGGGAGTGCTGGTCACGGGAAAGAGATTAGAGTCACTGGGAAAGGGTGCCTCTTTTTAACAAAATTGGATTTAGGCAATAAAATGACAATAAACATGTTATGCTCTAGACCAGGGGTAAAAAAGAGTTGGAGAGCAACACAAGCATGAAAAAGTCCATGGGGATGTCAAATAAGAGCTCTGATTGGCTTTTTGGTAACCCCTATATGAACTGGCAGCCTACAGGAGAGAATGTTTGGCAGGACATCTGTTTTTTATGCAACCAAAACTTGCCTCTAAGCCAGTAATTAAAAAATAATCACCTGCTTTGAGGCCACTGGGAGCAACATCCAACATCCAAGGGGTTGGAGAGCAACATGTTGCTCGCGAGCTACTGGTTGGGGATCACTGCTCTAGACAGGTTTCTGCTACATACCCCTGTCAATAATTGGCATATTTTCTTAACAAATAGATTAAGGGGGTTATTTACTTAAATCTGAATTTTGATTTGATCTTGTTTATAAATAAAATAACCCGCATCATAATCGGATCATGGAAAAATAAAAAATAAAATTGTACAAATACCTGAATTGCTGGAATTTTTCCAGGCTTTTTTCGGCCAAAGATCCTGTAAAAGTGTTTTTGGGCTAAACCCAGAGCCATGAAAACTTCAAATTGAGATAGGTGAGACAGGATATCTGCCCCAAAAAGCCTGGCCAGATAAATTCAAGGTTTTGTAATAATCCTATAAAATATAAAAATAATAATTACACTACTTTGTGCTTCTGTTAGAAGCTGCTGCAAAGAAGAAGATAGCAGATATTATGAGTGATATCAAGAACAGCAAGGGTAAAACTCAATTCTAATGCAGAAATTTGCAGACTTAAATACAAACATGTTTTTGAAGCACGCATTATTAAAGCAAATAAACATGCAAAAAAAACTGAGCTTGTGTATTATGCACACTGCACTTAAATCAATTAAAAGATGTTTATTAGAGATGCACCACATCCAAAATATGGGTCAACATTTGGTCAAATACTAGTACTTTTTGCAGTATTCTATTCTGTCTGAACTGGAGCAGATCCTTAAAATTTGCAGCTGATTTATTTTATGACTAGGTGATAAGCTCATCCCAAAAGGATACCCTAGTGTTCATATGATTGATAAAGAGTGGGGTCTTGGTTAGTATTGGTACAGTTGTGCTATAAAATTCACATCTTTAGTCATGGTGGAATTTTGCAGATCTCTGCTAGAAGTCATTATTCTCCCCGTTATCAACCATTGGGATCAGAGACCTCCCCAACTTTCCCCGCGTATCTAAGGTGCTGCCCAGGCATCACGTTTGGAAGAAATGTGTAACATAAGAGCCTAATACAGTAGTAGTATTTTGGAGGGACTAACAAGGCAGGCCAATGAATGTGCTGTTGTAAAGATGAAAATGTCTGAGTTCCAGTTTAATGCATCAAAACTGTTTCAAGTCACATATTAGGACACAACAATAAACTATCTCTCTGATAAGCATTGAACTGTACACTTATCCAAATATCCACTGCCACTCTAATTACACTGCCAACAGTGGAATTATTTCACCAACAGGTTTAGATTAATGAGGCTTTTACCAACACTTACAGTAAATGCCAACTTTAAAATGGAAAGACATTATTACCTGATAAACAGCTTGTTAAGTACAGTGAAATACAACATTGCCTATGTCAGTAACACAGCACAGAAACATACTGAAAATGGCACATATAAAATAGTATTTGGAAGTGTCTGCAAACCAGTGTATAGTACTGTATATTTCATTTCATTAAAAAAAAATGTGTTTGTGCAGGGCATTGTATTCTACTAGGCTTTTACCAGCAAGGGATACAGCACATTTGGGTCAAAGAACAAAGTAGAAAGTGTCTCTTGTCAGCTCGGCAAATATTTGTTGTTTTAGGATTATTTGAAAAACTGAAGATAGAAACTGAGAGAAAGAGAAATAAGATGAACATCAGCAGGGTTAGATTAAACCAACACAGCTCAGCCAATCTAGCTTTATATTAAGGACAAACAATGGCAAGGAAGCCATTAAAGTATGTTGTAGCTGAGCTTGAAGAAGTGCAAGTGAATGGCAATGCAATGGGACCTGAGCTTTAGGTTGTAGTCACTTTATCTAGAAAGTTTCCCTAAAGTGTCTCAGCACAATGTTTAACGAGTTTTTGTTTTGAAAGTGTGGTACTAAATGCCATTAGGTTATGCCAAGAGGATATGTAGTGCAAAAGTAAATCTCACTAACCTTAAAAAAAATCTGCTTCTGAAGTCATCAATGGACCATCAGGCCATGCTTATGGGGTTTGTGAGACCTGAGCTGCAAAACTTATAGAAAATGTATATAAAAGAATGTTCATAGTGTGAGCAATTTTTTTTTTGTTTGCTGTGACCTTCTATCTCTTTGGCTGCTTTAGTAATAATATTAATAAATGTACATTTTCATTCTTACATTGCACATTTTACAACTCCTGTTACAGCTCCGCTTATTGTATAACTAACGTGGCAGTGTTTATTTAATCAGAATCTATAAAGAATACTATCCCATCCTAGCAGAAGCAATTAAAAAAAATAGCTGTAAACATTAGTAAAAAGACTTGGGGGTAGATTCATCAAAGAGTGAAGTTAAGAGTGAAGTTCCGCCACTAGAGGGAAATTCCACAGCTCTCAATTCATTTCTATGGGATTTTTAAATGCGTATTCATCAAAGGGTGAACTTTCACTTCACCCATTGATGAATACTCCTTGCAAAATCCCATAGAAATGAATTGAGAGCTGTGGAATTTCCCTCTAGCGGCGGAACTTCACTCTTTGATGAATCTACCCCATAGTGGTGGGACAGGCTTTGTTGATCCTTCTATGCAGGAAAATGGGAAAATAACTGTGGCGGTTTGTGAGATACATTATGCTGTTCCTACACTCACAGTTGTAGCTCAGATTTTATTGGTATTCTTGCTACAGTAGAACCCCCATTTTACATTTTTCAGGGGACCAGAAACAAATGGTGTAAAATCCAGGAAAATGTAAAATCGAGGGAACTGTATTATGCATAATGTTATGCATAATACAGTTCCCTCGGAACAGAAAACAACAATGTAAAATGAGGGAAACTTTTAAATCAGGAGATATAAATGGGGGTTCTACTGTATATAGCACCCGTGGAAATTCCAAGTACATCAGTTAGGTATGCTTCATATTTACTTGCAGAGTAATCCAAGACAACAAGTCCACAAGAACAGATTGGTAGAAATAATATCCAACAACAAGGTTAAGCAATAAAAAAAAATAAGCTATTAGGGTCCGGAGCAAATACAGCCTTCCTGTGTCCCATGTTATGAGAAATACATCTAATAAGCAAATACAAGACATATTCCCCACTCACTCATTTTCTAGTATCCTGTTCGGGAATGGAGCCATAGCATTTATATATATATATATATATATATATATATATATAGAATTGTTGCCATTAAGACTCTTATGACTTGTCATGTTAAACTCTTTTGGGGTTATATAAGGCTCATAACAACCGACCGGCAGGTAGCATTTACTAGTCACTTGCTTAAATGCAAGCATCTTATTGGTTGCTATTTGTTACTGCTCCTGGGCAAACTTAGTGTCTTTTATTAAATAATGTGGTTAAACTTTCACCAGATTAATAATTCAGTGTAGCATGCAGCACACATCTCACATGGATGCAATGGAAACTGATCCTTACTAAGTACCAAGCTCCACAGAACATTTGAATCCCCTAGTATGGCCTCCATATTGTGACTGGTGTGCATGTTAGGAGCATTCCATTGGACACCCGTATGCCCCCTACCTAGTGGAGCAAATAGTTGAACCTCAACACGCAACAACCACGGCAAGGTTTACTTTGAACCTGTTTTTGCCACATTGCACCTTGTAGTTGCTAAATGTAATAACTATTGCTTTCATTATCTAACTCACAGTACTCGGTTCCTATTAGCAGCTGCACGTGTACAAACCACTTTTTGTAATTCAGCCCACTTGGGTCTCTCAAGAAGAAGTTTTGCAGCTTATGACTTTCATTCATGACTCCCGTTGGGTGTCAAATGCACAATACAAAAGCTCTTGGTAATATTGCGTTCTCTTTCCCCATCCACTTTTGTATTTTAGTTGGCCAATGTGATGTTACCTGCCGTACAAACACAATTCTACTCAGTATTCTCTCCTAGTATTAACAGTCACTTTTTGTGCTTTATGCAGAGCGACTATTCAAGTGACACAGAAAGTGAAGACAACTTCTTAATGATGCCACCAAGGGACCATCTTGGCCTGAGTGTATTTTCTATGCTGTGCTGTTTCTGGCCTTTGGGTATTGCAGCATTTTATCTGTCACATGAGGTAAGTCTGAGTGTTTGGTTGACAGTTAACACATTTCTGTCAAATTGACCAGATAATGAACCTCTGCATTTTATATTCTCCCTCTTGCTGTGTCTGATTAGCGTGTCACTAGATATATTTTTAGCACGGAGGTAGCGTTGATCTGTCACTGAATAAATGAGACATTTCTAAAAGCTGAATTAAGATTCTCATTTGCAGGCAAGTATATTTTATTGTTTAGGTTGACCAGATTGGTCTATTTAAATGAAATCTTTTTTTTTTGTTGACTTACGTGATTTGTTTCCTATCATTTTTAGATGTAACTTGAATGTGTTTTTTTGTAGTCACAAACTCAGAGAAGGTACAGGGAAGGTGAAGTTATTGCTGTCACAATGTCACATGTATAAGGATCCGGATATCAGCAGTACTGGATGGCCATTATTAGCTGACAATTCCCTTTACATGTCTGTTACATTTATATATATATATATATATATATATATATATATATATATATATATATATATATATACATATACATACACATGGCTTAGTTAGATTAGACAAGTACAGTCATCAAGAAAATATTGCAATAATAATGTTATTTTTTAACTATGTTGGTATTTCTGTTAGTGGCATATTTTTCCAATGAATATATCATATATATCATCATTTTCTTTGGATATTAATTATACTGACAGCCTCCTACAGTCCCACTGCATTCAGTTCTCATTGTTAACTATCATTTAAACACCCATGGTTCTTCGGGGCAGATTTACTATTGGTCGAATTTCGAATTGAAAAAAATTTGACCATGTGAACAGGTAGGGAAGTAAAATCCTTCTAATTCGACCATAGAATTTAAATGACTTTACCACAATTCGATTGGCCAAATGATCGAATAGGATCGAACGATTTTTTTGATCGATCGAATATTTTTTATTCGATCAAAAATAATGAAACCCAATTCGGGAGCTTTGATCTGGCGAACTAGGTGGTCGAATAAAAATTTAAAGGGGAAGTACTTTAACAGTCGAATAGTCAAATATTCTAATGAAATTTTACAAAATTCATTGGTCGAAGTGGTCTTCAAAAACATTTGAGAATTTGAATGTTTTTGAAAATTCGATCGAACTTCGAATCCTTCATGTGAATTTAGTAAATCTGCCCCTTCGTGTCTTCTATACATGCACAGCCTTGCATTTTTTTAAAAAAATGTTGTTAACCACAGTTATTTTGTCACCACAATGAGATTATTCCTAAAAAATGCAATGATTTTGTTGTGGCTTTCTCCAAAACGCAGCGTTTGTTTCTTGTGTCCCAGTGACTTCATATCTAGTTTCTCAACTTTGAGCTCTTCTCAGTAGAAATAGAGAAAAACTATTCACTATGGCTTGTTTATATTTTCCCTCTAACACAAAGCTTTTAAAGCTGCTTATAGGTTGTGTTTTTGGGTTACCTGCTTGCATTAACGATTGTTCTTTTTTTTGCCAATCCGCTGTTATGCACTGTTATATAGAGTTTTTATCTGACCTCGAAATGTCATATAGCTAATGATGTATTAAAAAAAAGTTACTGCCTTATCTTCAAACTTAAACTAAATGCCTCCGAGCTACAATTATGAATTACAATTTCTTAATGAGTAATGAGAGAGAGGCCAGTATAGAGGTAGTTAAAACTAGGGATGCAACAAATCCACTATTTTGGATTCGGCCAAACCCACGAATCCTTCCCGAAAGATTTGACCGAATACCGAACCAAAGCCAAACCCTAATTTGCATATTATTTTTCAATTCCTGGCTTGGTTGCAAAATAAACAGTTGTATTGCCAAAAAGAGACTCCTGTAGGCTGCCAGTCCTCATAGGGATTACCAGCCATTCACTTCAGGAATTTGTTCCTGCTTGAGTTGATACCCAACTATTTTTACATTTGCGTGTGGCTCTTGGGTAAAAAAGGTTGAGAACACTTGCTTTACACTGATAATCCCAGGACAGTAATAACTGTATGGGCTCTATAGGCCTCATTATTTAATTGCTGATGCTTTAGGCATGGGTAGATGAATTAACTTGTCAAAAGCCACAAAAATTTGGCAGAGAAGATATCACCTTAGACTGGGCTCACTAAGCATAATGTCTATTTAGACTGTTTCTAACATAACTCAATGAATTCTTTTCACAAAGCCAAGTAAAAACCACCTTTTTTCATTTCCTGTGAAGACAAATTCATTCAGCGGAACTGAAGGCAAGTTACTTTGAGACAAGGAAATAATTTACCACCAGCTAACATTTACATGTTAGATGTTTTTGAAACCATAGCTCCCAAATGATATTGCACTTCAAGTTATTATATTCTTAATGTTACATTTGGAAAAAGAAATATGGGGACACATTATAAATTATATGGGAATTAAGAAAATGCCTCTTGCCTTTCCCTTACACCTTGGTAGTGATGAGTCCCTGGCTAGCTGCTCCCTTGCATATGTGGATGTGTTTTGGGGTCATTTTGGGTTATTGGCATTCATTTGTAGTGATTCCTTCTTGCTTTGGCTTGCATACATACAGAGTATTTACAGAACTACTAATTTTTTTTTTCAGGTAGGGAAGTAATAAAGTATGCTATGTGCACCATCGTCAACAGAATAAGCTCTTCCTATTTTGTGTCATGAACCCTTCCTATGAATATGCGACATTTTCCTTTAACTTTTTCTCAAAGTCTCTCTCTTATAAGTGATCTACTCAGACTCATCTACATACTTAGGGGTGATCCTGGCCCTTCTGTCACCTGATGCAGCTTGCAGCTCCTGGTTTCAAAAACCAGAAATTTGGCTCTTAAATTTAACAGAATTGGCATTTTTCTCTCCCTGGTAACTAGTGGTAACTAGTGCTGCTGCCTAAAAGTGAGTTTCTTAACAGGTGCAGTGCACCTGCACTTTCTATGTTGCCTGTATTCCATTGGCTCTGTCTCAAAAGTGTGCCCGTTGGAGAGTATGGTAAATTAGATTTGTTTGACTGTTTGTAAGATATTTGTTTAACACCATGTTCCATATGTTTTGAGATGTTGCTATTATATCTTTCAACATTACAAACTGCTTCCTCTTTTTTCAGACATTTACTTATTTGTTTTGAGTTCATTATCTCCCTTATCTCATATTGTCTCATATCATAATTTCTCACAATTCTCTCTAAATTTACATAGAACCTATTTATCTTAAATGCATAAGGTTTATTTAAACATATTTTTTCCCATTTATTTTTTATCAAGAACCAACCACCACTATATCTCATATAATCTGTTACCATATTTTCCTTAGCAATGATCTTAAATATAAAAGAAATATGTTTTAAATATAAAAATCTTCTGATATCAGGCACATCCCTTCCTCCATTTTCAATTCCTTTATACATAATTACTCTTTTTATTCTTTCCATCTTAGACCCCCATATAAAAATAAGAATTTCCCTTGTAAACTTTCTCATATAAAGATCCGATGGCAAAAAGACCATTGAAAAATACAGTAAAAGAGGCAATAGTGAGGCTTTAATGATTAAAACTTTATCAACTATAGACAATTTCCTTATTCTCCAAAAAGCCAGTCTTCTTTTTATTTTTCCTAATAATAAAATCCAATCTTTTTCTCCTGACAAAATCTGATTAAAAGCTATTCCCAAAATTTTAACTTTATCTTTTACTACTTGAAACTTACAAAAACAGTCAAATCCCCAATTCCCATATACACAACATACTGACTTATCTATGTTGAGTTTCAATCCTGATACATTTTTAAAACAATTAGCAATTAAACCCACCCTATTTACGGAAACGGAATCTGTACACACGACAACCACGTCATCCATATAAGCTAAACATTTTACTTCTTTCACTCTACTCCCCGATATTTTTATTCCTCTTATTAAGTTATCTTTTCAAATGCTCTGTAACAATGGTTCCATTACACAAATAAATAAGATTGGGGACAGCGGACATCCTTGCCGTACTCCCGAATTTATACTTATTTTATTTGTTAAAAAACCATTGACTAAAACTTGAGTCTCTACATTATTATATAAAACTTTAATCTTATTTATAAAATCCGCACCTAAATTCATCTTTTCCAAAACTAAGAAAATGAATACATGTGAGATACTATCAAAAGCTTTTTCAAAGTCTAATGAAAAAAGACTTGATCTCTGTCTATAACATCATACAACATATCTCTGATTAAAATAAGATTTTCCCATATTACTCTACCAGGTACACCACAGCCTTGTCCTTCCTCTATTAAAATACTAATTACTTTCCTAAATCTATTTTCTAAAACTTTGGCCATAATCTTATAGTCTACGTTTAAAAGTGTAATTGGTCTATAATTTGTTATGTCTTCTTTATCTCCTTTTTTATAAATTAGTCACCAAACCTTTTCTTTGTGATTCAGATAAGATTCCTCCACTAAAGCATTCCTTAACCACCTCATAAAAATCCAATTTTATTTGCTCCCAAAATTTAATATAAAATTCTATAACTAATTCATCCAAACCTGGTGCCTTGTTTTTTGCAAAACTTTTAACTGCTTCTTCTAATTCAATCAATGTTATCTCCCCACTTAATACGTTTTGTTCTTCCATATTTAAAACTCTATTTAAATTATTTAAAAACATTTCTAAAAAACTTTCATCAATCTTTTCCATTTTTCCAAATAGATCATTATAAAATTTAAAAACCACATTTATGATATAGTTCATATCATTATTTCCATTTATGTTATCAATATGATTACCCTTCTTAGCACATCTAAAGAAAAAGCTTGAACATTTTTCATTTTTTTCAAAATCCCTGATTCTAGAATTAAACACAATTTCTCTACCTCTATGTTCTATCCATTTTTTTAATTTCTTTCCGTACATCTCTCATTTCTTCCTCCACTTCATAACCTAAATCTCTAAAAGCCACCATTCCTTGCAATTTATCGTTTAAAAACTTAAATTTACTCCATTCTTCTTTTTTCTTTCTTACACCATTTCTTATGAAAAACAATTTACATTCAGCTTTCATCCAATCCCACCAACCTCTTCTAGACTTAAAAGATACTTTCAATCTTTCCCAATACTCATATTTAAAACAAAACTTTTCACATCTTCCAACAACAAACAGTTTAGTTTCCATGGTCTTTTTGCCGTACTATATATATTATCGGATGACAATGATACAAATAATGTTTTATGATCCGAAAAGCCATTTGACATTAATTCTACTTCACAGACTTTAAATTTTTTTTGCAAAAACAAAAATCGATTCTAGACTGACTATTCTTATTTGCCCAAGAAAACCCTTCTTTATTTTCATGCTTTACTTTCCATGCATCTACCAAATCAAAATCTTTTAACATATTTCTCAAAATAATAGAAGATCTATCTAATTTATCACACAATTTTCTATCTTTTACACCAATAATACAATTAAAATCCCCTAACATAATTATTGGATCTACTCCTGTAAGAAAGTATGATATTTTTTCAAATAACTGAATCCTATCAGTTTTTACAGTGTTTCCATATACATATATTATTCTTATTTTCATTCTTTTAAACAACCCATTAATACAAATTGCTCTTCCTGGTTCTATTTCTATACATTTTTTACAAACAAAATCAAACCCTTTAAATAATAACCCAACCCCTGAATTTTTACACAAATTCTCCCCAGAAAAAAAGGCCAGACCCCATTTCCAAGAATTTACCAATTGTTCATAATTTTTACAAAATGCAATCCAGCATTCTTGAATACAAATAATTTCAGATTTTAAAGTGGCTAAAAATTAAAAAATCCCATTCCTTCTCCCTGTATTTTTAATGCTTCTTACATTTAGGAAAACACAATTTATTAGCATATTCAAATAGGCCCCAAAAAATAACAAACAAAAATGTTTTTGTTTTTTTTTCCAAAAAGTCAAAAATTCAAAGAAATTTTTTTTTCTTTGAATTTTTGACTTTTTGGAAAAAAAAAAAAAAACGTTTTTGTTTGTTATTTTTTGGGGCCTATTTGAATATGCTAATAAATTGTGTTTTCCTAAATGTAAAAGCCACAGTTGAAAATTTCTTCTACAAAGCTAGAGAAAAAAAAAAAAAAACGTTTTTGTTTGTTATTTTTTGGGGCCTATTTGAATATGCTAATAAATTGTGTTTTCCTAAATGTAAAAGCCACAGTTGAAAATTTCTTCTACAAAGCTAGAGAAAAAAAAAAAAAGAGAAAAAAAATTAAAGAAATAGAAGAAAGAAATCACCCAGGATCATTTTTTCTTTCTTCTATCATCATAACAGGTGTTGCACTGAGGCGGCTACCACCTCTATTCCCTCTCGCCAAAAACTCACTCTCACTAATGGGAGAAAAAGGGTTGATGTCCGAACAATCAACAGTCCAGTTTTTTCCTGCTCCCTCTTCTGTTCTTGTCCTACTTTTTCTTCTTTCTTTTTCTCTTCACTTTCTCCATCCTTCTTCTCACTTTCCTCCATCTCGTCTTCACTTACTTCCTCACCTTCTTCTGAAAAAGCACTTCATTCCTTCGTCCTCCTCTTCCTTCTCTCACCTCTTGTTACTTTTTAAACTTTCTTTTCTTCTAGCACAGTTAAGTTTGAGCTTATTACTGTCTGTCTTTTCTCAGCTGTCTGTCTTTTTTCCACTTCCACTTTATTTCTCCCTTCCACCACCCTCTCAGCCTCATTGGACGCCATGGGTGCTGCCTTCTTCACTTTACTTGTGTAGGAAGACTGTGTACACTCCGTTACCTTATGCCCTTCAGCTCTACACACGCAACATTTGGGCACAATTTTACAATCTGGGTCATCATGACCAATCCCATCACAGACACGACAGACCAGTCCAACTGTGCACTTATTAGAAAAGTGACCAAATTCACTGCAATTCCAACAATAGGTGGGCATTCCAGAGTATTTCAGATATCCTCTGTTTCCTCTTATACTAAAGGTCTGGTGCAGGTGAAATAAACCATCATCCGATAACTCAGAATATCTTAGTTTAGCTCTGAACAGTTTTTTCCCAGACCAAATTTTATAGTCATTCGGAACATCTTTAATAAAATTCACCTCATCAAAATCAATTCTTAAAGAGTCAAGAATTTCTGCAGTGGTCACATATCGATTGTACATTGAAACAATCACCATTCTTATATTGTCTTGGTGTTTAAAGCTTACCTTGCAGTTGGAAAGCCTTGGATCTACTTGATTTTCTTGAAAATTCCTCCTGAAGTCATGGTATCTATTGGTGTCCATAAAAACAAGTTCATAGATACTTTTGTTGTAAAATTCTGGTAAGCAAAATAAATCCTTTGGTTCAATTCCACAGACTTTCATCAAGGTTTCCACGATGTAACGTAATCCATTTTCTCCACTATGCTCCTCAGGCACTTCAACAACAGCTGTATTTTTGTATCTTGTCTGAGCATCTGAAGGTGTTCCAAAATATCTTGAAAGAAGCTACCCTTCACCACCAAGGTGGTTTCTGGGTACTTCAAGGTGTCCTTTTGATCCCTTCTCAATAAGCACTAAAACGGTCTCCTCCTTATGGCAGCATCAGGCTTAAGACTCCTTACTATAGGAGCTGATGCCTAAAGGCAAAGAGTTGAGCATTCCGTCCACTCCTGAAGAAAATCCTAAAATCTACACCAAGGTTGAGAAACCCATGTATTAGGATTAGGGTTTTCAAATTAAACACCATATGGAAAATAACATTTGGAGACACAGGGGGATATTAAGAGATGGTAAACATAGAGAGAGTTAGTTTGAGACACAAACATTGAACTGTGCTCTCATAGGTCAATTAGTTTGTATCAATTATAAAAACCTGTGTACTAAGTTAGGCAGCATGTGGTAAATATCATTTGGAGACACAGGGGTATATTAAGGGATGTTAAACCCGGGGAGAGTTTGTTTGAGTCACAAAGATTGAGCTTTGCCCTCATTGGTCAATTATTTTGAATAAATTATAAAGGCTGTGATCTCATTAGAAATTATAAAAGCCAATGGGTAATGGTATAGTTCAGGGTATGGGTATGGGTTACGGTTAGGGTTTTTTAATCAAACACCTTATGGATAGTGATGGGCGAATTTATTCGCCAGGGGCGAATTCGCGGCGAATTCCCGCGATTCGCCGCTGGCGAATAAATTCGGGAAACGGCCAAAAAAATTCGCCAACAAAAATTCGCCGCGTCAAAAACGAGTCGCGCGTCGTTTTTGACGCGACGCGCCGAAAACGACGCGATGCGTCGGAATCGACGCGACGCGCGTCAGAAATGACGCGACGCGCGTCAAAAACGACGCGACGCGCGTCAAAAACGACGCGACGCGCGTCAAAAAACGACACGCGACTCGTTTCGCGAATCGGCGAAAAATTCGCGAATTTCTCTGGAAATTCGCGAATTTTTCGGCGAAGCGAAACGCGCCCGTTTCGCCCATCACTACTTATGGAAAATATCATTTGGAGACACAGGGGGATATTAAGGGATGATAAACCCTGGGAGAGTTAGTTTGAATCACAAATATTAAGCTGTGCTCACTTTGGTCAACTATTTTACATAACTTATAAAAATCTGTTTACTAAGTTTGGGCTCCATGTATTAAATATCGTTTGGAGACACAGAGGTATATTAAGGGACGGTAAACCCAGGGAGAGTTAGTTTGAGTCACCTTTATTTAGCTGTGCTCTCTTTGGTCAATTATTTTGCATAAATTATAAAAACCCATGTATTAGTTTAGGGTTACACACCATATGGTAAATATCATTTGGAGAAAGGGGTATATTAAGGGATGGTAAACCCAGGGAGAGTTAGTTTGAGTCTCAAACATTGAGTTGTGCTCTCATTAGTCAATTATTTTGCATAAATTATAAAACCCATGTATTAGGGTAAGAAACCATGTGGTAAATATCGTTTGGAGACACAGGGTTATATTAAGGGATGGTAAACTCGGGGAGAGTTAGTTTGAGTCACAAAGATTGAGCTGTGCTCTCATTGGTCAATTATTTTTCATTAATTATAAAAAATATGTGTACTAAGGTTAGGCACCATGTGTTAAATATCGTTTGGAGACACAGGGGTATATTAAGGGATGGTAAACCCAGGGAGAATTAGTTTGAGTCGGAAATATTTAGCTGTGTTCTCTTTGGTCAATTATTTTGCATAAACTATAAAAGCCGACGTATTAGTTTAGGATTACACACCATACAGTAAATATCATTTGGAGAAAGGGGTATATTAAGGGATGGTAAACCCAGGGAGAGTTAGTTTGAGTCACAAAGATTGAGTTGTGCTCTCATTGGTCAACTATTTTACATAAATTATAAAACCCATGTATTAGATTAAGAAACAATGTGGTAAATATTGTTTGGAGACACAGGGTTATATTAAGGGATGGTAAACCCGGGGAGAGTTAATTTGAGTCACAAAGATTGAGCTGTGCTCTCATTGGTCAATTATTTTGCATAAATTATAAAAGCCCATTTATTAGGTTAAGATTACACACCATATGCACTCTTTTTGGTCAATTATTTTGCATAAATTATAAAAATCTGTGTACTAAGGTTCGGCACCATGTGTTAAATATCATTTGGAGACAGGAGTATATTAAGGAACGGTAAACCCGGTGAGAGTTAGTTTGAATCACAAATATTAAGCTGCACTCTTTTTGGTCAATTATTTTGCATAAATTATAAAAAAATCTATATACTATAGTTAGGCACCATGCGTTAAATATCATTTGGAGACACAGGGGTATATTGAGGGATGGTAAAACCGGGGAGAGTTAGTTTGAGGCACAAATATTTAGCTGTGCTCTCTTTGGTCAATTATTTTGCATAAATTTTAAAACCCATGTATTAGTTTAGGGTTACACACCACGCGGTAAATATCATTTGGAGAAAGGGGTATATTAAGGGATGGTACATCCGGGGAGAGTTAATTTGAGTCACAAAGATTGAGTTGTGCGCTCATCGGTCAATTGTTTTGCATAAATTATAAAAACCTGTGTACTAAGCTAGACACCATGTGGTAAATATAATTTGGAGACACAGGGGTATATTAAGGGATGATAAACCCGGGGAGAGTTTGTTTGAGTCACAAATATTGAACTGTGTCCTCATTGGTCAATTATTTTGCATAAAATATAAAGGCTTTGAGCTCATTGGCCAATAATTTTGTAGAAATTATAAAAGCCCATGGGTTAGGGGGTTGGGGTTTTGGGGTTTTGGGGTTTTGGGGTTTTAGGGTTAAACACCATCTGGAAAATATCGATTGGAGACACAGAGGTATATTAAGGGATGGTAAACCCGGGGAGAGTTAGTTTGAGTCACAAATATTAGGCTGTGCTCTCATTGGTCAATTATTTTGCATAAATTATAAAAACCTGTGAACTAAAGTTAGGCACCTTGTTGCAAATATCGTTTGGAGACACAGAGGTATATTAAGGGATGGTAAACCCGGGGAGACTTAGTTTGAGTCACAAATATTTAACTGTGCTCTCTTTGATCAGTTATTTTGCATAAATTATAAAAACCCATGTATTTGGTTACAAAACATACAGTAAATATCATTTGGAGAAAGGGGTATATTAAGGGATGGTAAACCCAGGGAGAGTTAGTTTGAGTCACAAAGATTGATCTGTGCTCTCATTGGTCAATTATTTTGCATAAATTATAAAAGACTGTGAACTAAAGTTAGGCACCATGTGGTAAATATCATTTGGAGACACGGGAGTATATTAAAGGATGTTAAACCCGGGGAGAGTTTGTTTGAGTCACAAAGATTGAGCTTTGCCCTCATTTGTCAATTATTTTGAATAAATTATAAATGCTGTGATCTCATTGGCCAATTATTTTGCATAAATTAGGGTTAGGTTTAGAGTTTTAGAATTAAACACCATATGGAAAATATTGTTTGGAGACACAGGGGGATATTAGGGATGGTAAACACAGAGAGAGTTAGTTTGAGACACAAACCTTGAACTGTGCTCTCATTGGTCAATTATTTTGTATCAATTATAAAAACCTGTGTACTAAGTTAAGCATCATGTGGTAAATATCATTTGGAGACACAGGGGTATATTAAGGGATGTTAAACCCGGGGAGAGTTTGTTTGAGTCACAAAGATTGAGCTTTGCCCTCATTTGTCAATTATTTTGAATAAATTATAAATGCTGTGATCTCATTGGCCAATAATTTTTTAGAAATTATAAAAGCCCATGGGTAAGGGTAAGGGTAAGGGTAAGGGTAAGGGTAAGGGTAAGGGTAAGGGTAAGGGTTAGGGTTAGGGTTAGGGTTAGGGTTAGGGTTAGGGTTAGGGTTAGGGTTAGGGTTTTTGAATCAAACACTTTATGGAAAATATAATTTGGAGATACAGGGGGATATTAAGGGATGGTAAACCCAGGGAGAGTTAGTTTGAGTCACAAAGATTGACCTGTGCTCTCATTGGTCAATTATTTTGCATAAATTATAAAAACCTGTCTACTAAGTTAGGCACCATGTGGTAAATATCATTTGGAGTCACAGGGGTATATTAAGGGATGGTTTGAGTCACAAAGATTGAGCTGTGCCCTCATTGGTCAATTATTTTGCATAAATTAGGGTTAGGGTTAAGGTTAGGATTAGGGTTTTAGAATTAAACACCATATGGAAAATATCATTTGGAGACACAGGGGGATATTAAGAAATGGTAAACCAAGGGAGAGTTAGTTTGAGTCACAAACATTGAACTGTGCACTCATTGGTTAAATAGTTTACATAAATTATAAAAACCTGTATACTAAGTTAGGCACCATGTGGTAAATATCATTTGGAGACACAGGGGTATATTAAAGGATGGTAAACCTGGGGAGAGTTTGTTTGAGTCACAAAGATTGAGCTGTGCCCTCATTGGTCAATTATTTAGCAAAAATTATAAAAGCCCACATATTTGTTTAGGGTTACACACCATACAGTAAATATCATTTGGAGAAAGGGGTATATTAAGGGATGGTAAACTCGGGGAGAGTTAGTTTGAGTCACAAAGATTAAGCTGTGCTCTCATTGGTCAATTATTTTGCATAAATTATAAAAACCTGTCTACTAAGTTAGGCACCATGTGGTAAATATCATTTGGAGACACAGGGGTATATTAAGGGATGGTTTGAGTCACAAAGATTGAGCTGTGCCCTCATTGGTCAATTATTTTGCATAAATTAGGGTTAGGGTTAGATTTTTAAAATTAAACACCCTATGGGAAATATCATTTGGAAACACAGGGGGATATTAAGGGATGGTAAACCCAGGGAGAGTTAGTTTGAGTCATAAATATTGAACTGTGCTCTCATTGGTAAATTATTTTGCATAAATTATAAAGGCTGTGATCTCATTGGCCAACAATTTTGTAGAAATTATAAAAGCCCATGGGTAATGGTATAGATTTGGGTTTGGGGTTATGGAAAATGTCGTTTGGAGACACAGGGGGATATTAAGGGATGGTAAACCCAGAGAGAGTTAGTTTGCGTCACAAAGATTGAGCTGTGCTCTCATTAGTCAATAATTTTGCATAAATTATAAAACCCATGTGTTAGGGTAAGCCACCATGTGGTAAATATCGTTTGGAGACCCAGGGGTATATTAAGGGATGGTAAACCCGGGGAGAGTTAGTTTGAGTAACAAATATTGATCTGTGCTCTCATTGGTCAACTATTTTGCATAAATTATAAAAGCCTGTGAACTTAAGTTAGGCACCATGTGGTAAATATCGTTTGGAGAAACAGGGGTATATTAAGGGATAGTAAACCCGGGGAGAGTTAATTTCAGTCACAAATATTTAGCTGTGCTGTCATTGGTCAATTATTTTGCATAAATTATAAAAGCCCATGTATTAGGTTAGGGTTTACACATGATATGGCAAATATCATTTGGAGACAGGGGTATATTAAGAGATGGTAAACTCGGGGAGAGTTAGTTTGAGTCACAAAGATTGAGTTATGCTCTCATTGGTCAATTATTTTGCATAAATTATAAAAGTCTGTGTACTAAGGTTAGGCACCAAACAGTTTATAGGTTCTGTGGTCACACATAGAAAATGGTAAAATACTTGAAAAATTCTTTATTTCTGGGGAACTATCTAAAACCAACTGAACTGAAAAAAGTGTTGGAAGGTGAAAAGTCTTTTTAATACCTCTGAATTAATGCAAACCAAAGGGCTGCAATATCATATAGTTATTAAAAAATATATTTCACCTTCCACGACAACGTCAACTCGTCCATAAAATCAATAGGAAATAAGGGACACTAAGGTGCAGATTTACTAAGGGTCGAATTCTCAAGGGATTTTAGCCCTCAAATTCGACCCTAGTACGGTTTTCAAAGTAAAATCAGAAAAAATCAAACATCGAATTTGAAGGATTTTATCAGTTTTTCGATATCTCGCTAAAATTGTACGATCGAATGATTTTATGAAAAAATCGTAAAATTTCCTTTGATTTCTCAAAAAAATCATATGAATCGAACGATCAAAGTGTTCGATCGTACCATTTTTATTCGATAAGAAAACTTTAAAAATCAAACTATGGGAGTTTCCCATTTGCAAATATAGCAATTCTGTAGGTTTAATCTGGCGAATTGGGCCATCGAATAAAAATTTCGAAAGTACAGATGCAGTCACTGGGATTTGTAAGATAAATGCGTTGTGACTCAGGGCTAATTGAAGAAACTGTGTTATCTAAAGTTATCTTAACTCATTTAATGCATTTAACCTTTCATTAGCATACCAAAGCGCCATTGTTTTCAATGGTGAACTCTTTAATTGGATGGGATGCTGTGACACAATATTCTGTGCTAAGTGGGATAAATGGGTTAGATGAGTTAAACCACGACGCATTTAACTTACAAATCCAAGTTACTGCATCTGTACTTTGATCATCGAATGATCAAATAGATTTTTATTCGATCTATTCAAATCATTCGATGTGATCGAATTTTACAAATTCGATGATCAAAGTGGCCAAATTTAAAATTTGAAAAAAATCGTAATTTTACAATTCAATCGAATTTCGAATCCATTCGAATTCTTTAGAATTTAGTAAATCTGCCCCTATGGCTGATTAGATGGGAGTGAAAAAGTAAATTTACAAAAACGTTGCCTGTTGCACTTTATTTAGTAACTATTATTGCACTGGATTCTCTATAATTGTGTTTCAAGATTCTGTAAGTCACTGGACTTGTACAATGTCATTTTATTTCCTGAGTATTCATTGTATAATTATATTAATGGTACAATTTATAATTCAGGGACATTCTTTTAGGAGGCGCTGAAGACACAACTTTAACAATATAATGTGTTAGATTTGGAGAGGAGGTCTCACTGTTCTAGATCATTGTAAGAGTTGGCTGAAGACTCTTGTTGGTGCAGGTATGGGACCTACTATCCAGACTCCTAGGGACCTGGGGCTTTCTGGATAATGGATTCTACATGATTCCTTAAATCTAATAGAAAATTGTGTAAACTGTAAACAAACCCAATGGTTTTACTTGCGATACAAATTAATTATATTAGTTGCGATCAAGTACAAGGTACTGTTTTATTATTACAGAGAAAAAGGAAATCGTTTTTAAAAATTTGGATTATTTGGATATAATGGAGTCTATGGGAGACAGTCTTTCTGTAATTTAGAACTTTCTGGATAATGGGTTTCCAGATAACAGATCCCATACCTACAGGTATGGGGCTCTAGGGAGCTTCCAAACCAGGGTAATTTTCTTCCTTGCATAGAAAAAAAGTAACCTTAGTAAAACACGCTGGTATTTATCAGGTGTGATATTTTCAACCAAGCCCAAGAGGCATGCCTCTGGTGTCCGCACACATGGTACACAGTCCGCACACAGTTTGTGTTACAAAGTTCACTACCCTGTCCCAGAATTTAACTATCATTGGGCACGTCCAGAAGGTGTGCAGGTAAGTACCTGGATCCGATCCACATTTACAGCATAGATTTTCTGCTTTGAGGCCCATAGAATGTAGCCTCACTGGGGTAAGGTAGGTTCTATGCATCATACGGTACTGTATTAGTGTGTCATTGCTACTTATTACTCAGGGTAGGTATGAATGTGTGATATCATCCCAATCATCCAGTTCTAGATGTGGTATATCCTGTATCCATCTATCATGACATCTTGAGAATTTGGATCTCCTTACTTTGAATATGCCTAAAAATTATTTCAACATTAAATAAAACCCAGTAGGATTATTTTTGCCTCCAATAAGGATTAATAATACGTATCTTACTTAGGATCAAATACAAGGTACTGTTTTTGATTATTATTATTATTACACAAAAAAAAGAAATCATTTTTAAAAATCTGAATGATTTTATTATAATGGAGTTTATGAGAGATGGCCTTTCCGTAATTCGGAAGCCTTCTGGATAACGGGTTTCCAGATAATGGATCCTAGTTTAAAATGAATGTGTGCAGCAGTTCAGTATGGCATCTGTTGGAGTCTTCTAATAAAGTCTGTGCTGCCAGAGCCTGTGAATATAAATCCTTGACATGTGGAACCGAAAAGTCACATGATTTTAATGATTCGGATACAGTTTGGCCAGGCACAAGGATTCAGCCGAATCCTGTTAAAAATGGATGAATCCTGGCTGAATACCAACCGAATACTTGCATCCCTACATAAAATACAACTCGCAAAACTCAAATTTTAATTGAAAACCCAACTAGAACTTCAATAAATTTGCCCCTAAATGTTGAAACAGTCAGTGATTGGAAAAACCCTAGAATGCCTGTCCCAGAATGCTTTGTGAGACACAGCAATTGCCTTTTGTGAAGAAAAGCCTGCTTTAAATAAAACATAGACAAGCTCCTGCTTGAGTTAATTCTGTGTGTCTTTTTCTATAAAACATGCATTGCCACTTCTTCCATATGAGCAAATTCTTACAAGATATCGTTTGACACTCCAGGGATATTAAAATTTTTATTAGTGTATACCTAAGTTACTGGTGACAAATTGTAACATAAAATATGCCACCTAAAGAGACATATACATTCATGCATGAGTAAGAATATGAAAAAATGTCCCCCCAACAAAAAAAAAGTCACAATATTAAAATCTCAGTGAGTGTCCATTTTTCTATGGCTAAAACTTCAGAATGCCCCAGGAATATTTGAATGACACAATTTCTAGAGTAGATGTGATAATGAGTGTTTAGGAAGGAAGATTCAAACTAGCTGCGGATACATGGAATGACATTACAGCAATAACTATTTGCCTACTATACTGCTGTTCCACCACTGATAAAAAGTAATCTATTACTGAAATATTTAACTGACTTGTAAGGGGCACAGATGGAGCTATAGTCATGTGATACAGTAGGAATATTTCCAGAATATTTATATTAGGAATGCACCAAATCCATTCTTAAGGAAAACTATGTAGGTCTCCATAAAGATATTGCATAAAACAGCTCATATGTAAAACCCAGCTTCATGTAAATAAACCATTTTCATAATAATATACTTTTTTTTAGTAGTATGAGCCATTGGGTAATCATAAATAGAAAATTGCCATTTTAAAAAAATAATGGCCGCCCCGTCGGATCATAGGATTCACAGTGCACACAAACAAACCATATTTGTTAGGTCACATGAGCCAATCAACAGACAGAGTTCTTTCTTTTGCTTCCACACTTCTTCCTGTTACAGTTAGAGTTGTAGTATTTTTGGTCAGGTGATCTCTGAGACAGTACAGAGACCATCACAAAATGGGGGTTCAAGGCAAGAGATGTAAGATTCTTTAATATGCCACTTAATATGATTTAAACTGGCTGCTGCTCAAGTATTCATTTTGGGGGTATAGTTTTCCTTTAAACCCAGCGGACACCTTTCTAGCTGATTTTTGGGTAGGTTGATCACCAGGCACCATACATGGATCAAAAAAAAGTTTTGACTCTAATGAGGCTAAGCAGGCTGATTTAGTTGGCCTTGTTTTGGCCAGGTAAATACCTCCTCAAAACCGCAAGGTTTTTCTTCGCTCTCTTGCATCCATGGGTCTACATCTCAAGGACAATTATTCTTAGTTTTAGGCAGGCTGAACCAGTGCATTGGGGTTAGGTTCTCCATTATAATAGAGTATAAGAACAAAATTGCAATTGATTTTTTGATGTATCATATTTAATAAAGAATATGATGATGGTTTTTAAGGCCAAACAAGTTTCAGTCTCTTATTTCCACTAAATAATTAATCACAATGGAATGGACTTCACCTATACTGGACAAGCAAATTTTGTTAAGACAGTGAATATTCTTTAAGATTTATTTTAATCAATAATCCATTCGTTTATAGTGAATTCTTCTTTGGTGTCATTCTGCATGAATTTTTAATCATCTCTTAACCCATCCTTCAGATTTTATGACACATTATAGTTATAACTTATATCTTAATCCATTTGGCTTGCAGTAGTGGTAGCTGATTGGATTTGTTTTTGCAACTGCTTTTCTGCTATTTAATCTATGGATGTACAGTTTTTTTAAAGTGGCTCCGTTTAGAAGATATTCCAATTCAAGTAACAATAATCTGAATGGGGCACATCTGATAGCAGGTGGTACTATTATGTTAATTTTTTTTTTTTTTATCACAGCAGGTAAGTAGTAGAACAGTTAATCAAAACCATGTTGAGTAGTTTTATCAAATTTAAACTTGTATATCTACTGAGGGGTTGTAAGTTGTAGGGCCAGTCTGAATAATGCAGGAACAAGATTATGATTGATCAGTAGCTGGACTGGCCTGAACAGACTCTAGATAAAATAAGATGTGTCTCAAAAGGTAATTTACAGGTTGGAACAAGACACAATGCTTTAATAAGGTATCCTGAACAATGAACAAGAGAAGACAAAATAGGAACTCAGCAGCACAAAGCAAGATAATGAAATAGTTGAACAGGGTCAAGGGAATAGACAGGATCAGGAGAGAAAGTCTGATATCTCAGGCAAAGAGAAGCAGTGACTTCAGCTCTAAAGGAACCTTTTTCTATTGTATTTTTACCAGTACATACAATAAGTCATTTAGCACAAACCAAATGAAAAAATAGGAAAGCAAATAAATAAAAAAATAAATTTGAAGACAAATTGAAAAGTTGGTAAGTATAGGCAACTCTATAACAAACTAAAAGTTAACCTAAAGGTAAACTACCCTTTTTTTCCCCCACTATGGACTAATTCAATCTGATATTGAAAATATTTAAATAAATTCTTCTGACAAATTGGTAGTATCAATGGAGAAAAATAGATCTGATTGTAAAATGCTTCAGACCACTCCATTGCGTACCTTTAAAGACAATGATGCCTGTGCATGGACTAGTTTATTTGCATTTGTGTATACCCTACTGAAGTGGTGGATAAAATAATCATGTCCTTCCCAGGGCAGAGTTGTTTGAATTACACAAAAAGAATGAAACAAGTCATATGTGTTTCACAAACCAAATAATTATCATATTCATTTCAACTTTTTCTTCCCGAAATTACTTGATAACTTCAGGATGTCTTGTTCTTGCCTCTTGGATTTGTCTCAACACGATTAAAATGAACCAATTTTTACAGATTGCCATTTTCATAAAAGCCTCAAGGAAAGGAACCTGCAGAGTGTAAGTATATATCTCACAGTGGTAATGTAATACATTACAGTGGTGAACTGAGGAGGCCAGAAGAGACTTTCAAGACCTGCTGACACAATTAAATTGAAAAGACAGTGGACAGCTGAGACTGAAAGACCTAGAAATCCTTTATTTTGTACGTATGGTTTAGAAGAAATCTGTCATTTATTTAGAGCAGCATGAGCACCACCAATGAATATACAAGTGGGCTGCTCCTGCTGAAAAAATACAATCCGTTTTACAAGAATTTATAGATTTTCTTTTTAACTGATAAATCTTTTCCGTTCTTAGACAGTATTTTTACATGGCTTTTTCTTGAACTATGGGAATACAGGCTATCTCTTGTAGTCACTCGCAGAAAAGTATATAGGCAACCAAAAATAGAATGTCTACCCACAAGAAATGGTCACCCGAATTTTGTGATTCTGTTAAATACCAAATCTTTCATGAAAGGCTCAGCTAAATACTGAACTGAACTCTATTTAATAATACAAAAAAGTCCATACATTATGAAAAAATAAATGTCATATTCAGTTGTCCAGAGACACATGACTTTGGATGAACACAAGTTGAGGGCAGATTTATTCATTTTTTTATTCTATTCGCTGAAAAAAACTCAATTAAAATAAAAATATTACTGGTCCGTTCACTTTTACAAATTCGATTGTTCGAAAATAAAATAGATGGAATGGTGAAAATACACCTCATTGACTTATAGAAATTTTAGCTGCCAATTTTTTTTCCAAATTTGAGATTTTTTTAAAGGAATTTGAAATAATTCCAGATCAAATTTTAATACATTACACCCATAGGATTTAGATGAATCCCAATCATGCAAAGAATGATAAGATTGAGCCAAATCCCAAATGGAGTCTGATATAGACTATTTCCACATGCACCTGGGGCAGATTTATTAAGGGTCAATTTGTGTTTTCCATGAAAAAATCGAGGGTGTTATTCAGTCATAGATGATTTTTCAGGTTATTATACCCTGTCAAGGTCATTCAGGAGAGGTCCCTTGAAGATGTTAACAGCCTTCAAGATGTTCGAGTTTTTTTCGATGGGTTTAACTTCTGAAAACCCTTATCAATTTTAGTTTTAAGGTTGTTAATCCCAACTTTCAGTTTCATCTTAAATTAGAAAGCATTCGAGTTGTGAGTTAATTGGAGTATATTTGCTTATGATTAAGGGCGCATGTGCCCTAAACGTGTCAAGCTAGACTTGCTGTGTGTCCTTTTAATTGATTAATAAAGATTCTGGATTTTAAACAATTTCTGTGTGCGGACACTCCGTTCTTTTTCCTCCTAGATTAAAAGTTAACTCATATGTGAACAACCCTTTTAATAAGCCCATTCCCCATCAAGCTTTCTAATTAGAATAAACATTTTTTTTCTTTAATTCTAGGGTTAAAATAAATGGAGGCAACTAACAAGTGTATCCCTTTAAATTATAAATGTTTAGGAACAACCATTTTCAGGGCAATAAAGGATTTTTCAGTGCAGCACTGTGGCCCAAATGGTTAGATTTACTGCCTGCAAGAAATTTATATCTCCTTGTTTATGCGTGGGTTACCTCTGGGTACTCCAGTTTCCTTCCAAACTCCAAATACACACAGGCAAGTTAAATGGCTTGTGATAAAAGTAACCATAGTATGAGCAAGGGACTTATATTGTGAGCTTTACTAGGGCAGAGAATGATATATACTCAGCTAAATATTTCAGGACTATATAAAGAATAATAATATTGTTTAAATATTAGGTCTAAAGGAGGGTAGCACTAGGGGGGGTTATTTACTAAACCTAGAATTTTTTTGGTCTGGCTTTTTTGGACAAAAACTCAAATTTTTTCTTTAAAAAAAATAAAATTTTTCAAGATTTATTATACACCGATGCTGCAAAAGCCCAAATACAAAAATCCACCATCTTAAACCTGTTGAGGTCATGTATAAGTCAATGGGAGATGTCACTATCCCAGTCACTGAAAACTTTGGGGTTTTAAGGCAAATACCCGAAAAGCATTTCAGGAAAAAAGTCAGAAAAAAATAGTTCGATTTGGATTTTCGCACGATTTTATTGTGTTTTTTTTTCCCAATCTGATACGTTCAAGTTATTTCAATGATAAATAAGACAAAATCATGGATGGGAATTTGGTTGAACTTTTTTTTATCTAAAATATAAGATAAAATCAGATTTTAGTAAATAAACACCTAGATGATTCTGTTGCAGAATCCAGTGACATTTTTCCAGCAGACCTTGATTTTTCGATTAAATATAATTGTTGTCTTTGGGAGCCTATCTGCATTTGGAATACAAGCCTATATTCATAGAACATTCACTTGATAAAAAATCAATTTCAGGAGAATATATTATGTAAATAACATAACAGTAACGGTATCCATAAATAGTTTGACAAGGAGATGTAAAAATCTGATGGTATATACATACATTAGAAATCCAGTACTGGATGTACAGTTTCAACCTGCTCTGTTAATTAATTAAATGTACAGTCCAAACACAGTCTGTTGTTACCATATTACAATAACAGGTACAGCAAAAAGCTTAAAATTGTTGATCCATTTACTTGAACTGATCTGCAAGTTCCCTGTCAAGGCCAGGTGATTACCATTCAAGTCAATGAGGGGTAGTTCTGAGCATTTTGCTACCTTCTGATCTGAAAATCATGTGAATACAACATACTAGGCATCTTACCATGTGCCATTTCCCTAAGGGCCCTTACACATGAGCGTTTTGGACCTGCGCTCCCCTGCGTTGCGTTTGGCTGCGCTCAGCCGCAGGGGAGCGCAGGTCTAGACGCACCTCATTCTTTTCAATGAGGTTGTACCCATGAGACTCATGTAAGCGCCGAACGCAGGTTCAGACGCAACATGCTGCATTTTTCCTGTGTTTGGCGCCTACATGCGTTCGTGTGAGTACAGCCCCATTGAAAATTATTGAGTGCGTCTATACCTGCGCTCCCCTGCGGCTGAACGCAGCAAAACGGAACGAAGGGGAGCGCAGGTAAAAACGCTTGTGTGTAAGGGCCCTAAATCCTGTGTCCTGCAGCATCAGACAAATAGTTTCTCCTCCTGTACTTTGGTCAATGTCTACAGCAACTATTGCTTGCCCATTGGCATTTGTTAATTGACCAGTACAGGTATGGGACCGGGGTTTTCCAGATAAGGGATCTTTCTGTAATTTGGAGCTTCATACCTTAAGTATTGATTAGAAAATCATTTAAAGGAGATACTTTCATTGGAAAAATGTTTTTTTTTTCAAAACGCATCAGTTAATAGTGCTGCTTCAGCAGACTTCTGTACTGAAATCCAATTCTCAAAAGAGCAAACAGATTTTTTTATATTCAATTTTGAAATCTGACATGGGGCTAAACATATTGTCAGTTTTCCAGCTGCCCCCAGTCATGTGACTTGTGCCTGCACTTTAGGATGGAACTACGACAGGCTGTTATTTCTCCCACTTAATGTAAGTCTCAGTGGGACTTGGCTTTTACTACTGAGTGTTGTTCTTAAGCTGGCCATAGACATAACGATTTTTAAAAGATCAGATCATCATTGTGAGACCATGATTATCTCGAAACAATCGTACAAGTTGTCCATCAACTAAAAAGACCATTTCAGGCGATATTGTCAGCAAAACTGAAGGATAGCTGCCTGCTGGCCCTGCAGACATAGACAGATTGCACTGGGAGCGATAAAGATTTTTTAACCTGGCCAATCAATTGTCTGACAGATGTCGGATGAAAAATCGCACGATCGTTCGAATCCCACTAAACGCACAATAATTTGACGGATTGGTCGGACTGCATTGAAATTGGTCGTCCACCAAAGAAGAATCGTCGCGTCTATGGGAAACTTTAGAGCTACCATGCAGCTGTTATCTTGTGTTAGGGATCTGTTATCTGGTTACCTTCCCATTGTTCTGTTGTTAGGCTGCTGGCTGGAGGAAAGGGAGGGGTGATATCACTCCAACTTAAAGTACATCAGTAAGGGTAAGGGCACACCTGTCGATTCTGGGAGATTAGTAGCCAGGCACCTCTTCTTTGGGGCAACTAATCTCCCTGAAGTTGCCTCATGACTTTGGAAAATGAAGTGTCGCGTGTGTCATAACTAAGCGACTTTTGTCATGCTGCAGGGGACTTTTCATTATAGCCGGCGCAAGACAGGGAGAAGCTGTTCGGGAAAATTAGTCGCCCCAAAGAAGTGGAGATTAGTCACCTGGCGACTAATCTTCCAGGATCGCTAGGTGTGCCCTAACCCTAAAGAGTGATTGAAGTTTATTAGATCACATGAAAGGTACTGTTTTATTATTACAGAGAAAAAGGAAATCATTTTGAAAAATTTGGATTATTTGTTTATAATGGAGTCTATGGGAAACAGGCTTTCTGTATTTCGGAACTTTCTGGATAATGGATTTCTGGATAACGGATCCCACACCTGTACTTGCTTATAGATGGACATAAAAGAGCACTTCAATATAATAGCACTATCTGGATGCAGGTGATACAATACATAAATTAACACAACACTCATCAGATCTCACCAACTGGCTTTTATTAAACAGAAATAGCCGTCTTCTACTTTATGTTGGTTTAATAAAAGCCAGATGGTTACTGCTGATAAGGGCAATTTAATTTCTAGATAGATGTAGGTATAGGGATGATTTTTTTTTTTCTTTTCTAAATCAATTTCCATTTAATCTACGTGGATCAATTTCTGCATCTCTGCCTTAGTTCTTCATGCAGTTATAGGAATTGGCAGAATGAACAAAACACAAGGGACAAAAGAAATGGAAAATAAGATTCAGAAATGAGAAAAGACAAGGAAGATGCTGCAAGTATCAATGAATTAAATCCCAGTATCTGGATTACATTTAACTTCTGATGTCAAATCATTTATCAGTGTCTGTTTGTATAAAAGAACATTGCCACAGGATCAGATATATAAGATACAATGTACTTTAAAGAGGGTTTCCTGCCCAAGTAAAAATGTTTAGCCATTTTGATTTGACTTGTGTTTAAAGAAGAATTAAAGCTTCAGAGGCAGTTTATTGCCAATAGATTAGCTGCAATAGTACAAGCTAGAATGCTATATTTATTCTGTAGAATGTCTTACCATACCTGAGTAAAAAGCTCTAGAAACTCTTGTTTAGGATAGCACCTGCAGTATTAGCTTGTTGTGACATCACTTCCTGCTGAAGTCTCTCCCTGCTCACTTATACTGTAGCTATGGGCTCAGATTACAGCTAGGGTTGCCACCTTTTGTAAAAAATGTTACCGGCCCGCGGGGGGCGGGGTCAAAAAGGGACGGGGTGTGACGTAAAAAGGGGCGGGTGTGCCATCACATGGGCGGAGCCACAGCGAGCGATCGGCCGAAGACGGCGAGAAAGGTAAGTTTTAATTGGAATTAAGGCAGGGCAAGGGCCTTTTTAAGGGGTATTACAAATTTACCGGCAGCTACATTGCCGGTAAATTTGTAATACCAGCCCCGGCCTTGGCTGGTGTTTTACCAGCTAGGCCGGTAAAATACTGGCCAGGTGGCAACCCTAATTACAGCAGAGAAGTGGGAGCAAACTGAACATGCTCACGCCTGGGGCAAGGAGGTTTAAGATGAAGGCGGGAAGTCTGATACAGAAGCCGATGTGTACACAATAGAAGGAAAGAAATGCAGGGTTTCTTTTGACAGAGGACTCAGAGCAGCACTACTTTGCGGGATTACTGGTGTATTTAGGGGGACCTTTCTGATAAGGCTTACTTAGTTTTAACCATTCCTTCTTCTTTAAACCTGAGATACAGGCTGATTTGTTCATTGTCTTTAAATAATGAATTAAAAACATGGGGTTCAGTGTTTGACTGTGGTGTATGAGGCCTATAGGTGCTGTCACCTCAGGGGCCCCACATCGAAGCTACTCTTCTTTTTGTCAAATACCACCCCCTCCCATGATCTGCTTGCCACATACCTTTTACTTTCTCCTTGCGAACGCAATCCGTGGGAAGGTGGAGCGACATAAGCCCGAAGCAGAGAGTTGACTCGGGTCTGCTGGATTTTTTCCAGTATCCCACTGGCCCAGTCTGACCCTTATGGTGTTTACTGACTTTTAAAGATCAGGGCATACCTCCCAACATTTAAAAACTGTAAAGATTTTTTGGACATGCCAATTTTGTGGCCACAACCCCTAAATATCACACATTCAGTAAGGGTAGTGGAAAAAAAACAGAGCTCACCCTCTTGCTATGCAGCGTATTTGTGTCAGTCACTGCTCACGCGGTAACCTGCCACATCCAAACTGGAACTTGCATCAGTCCATGTAACCCATGACCCCACCCTCAGTGTCGGCACTTCATCAGAGGCACGGAACGTGTTAGTTTTGACCACTTACCCACTGCGATGTAATCACTTATTGTGTTCAAATAAAAACCGCTTTTCAAAGAAACATGTAGTGACAACTTGCAGTACAGCAGTAAAGAGTGATTGAAGTTTATTAGAGCACAAGTCACATGACTCGGGACAGCTGGGAAATTGACAAAATGTCTAGCCCCATGTCAGATTTCAAAATGAAATATAAAAAAATCTGTTTGCTCTGTTGAGAAATGGATTTCAATGCAGAATTCTTCTGGAACAGCACTATTAACTGATACATTTTGGAAAAAAATTTTTTCCCATGACAGGATTTTTACAAGTCACAGTTTCCCCAAGAGACTTGCTTATCTTATTAGTAATAATTGTATCTAAGTGCAGGTGTCAGGTAGTCTGGGCTCTCTGCCAAAAGCCTCTTATTTCATGAAGTTTTAGAAACTTTGTATCTTTTTCCGGAGTGAGTGCAGGACATTTTAATAAGAATCTGGCACTGCAGGCTGAGCTGTCAAAAGCTGGTCTGTCCTGCAAAATTGGAACAATTGAGAGGTATGCTCAGGATAATATTACATTATGAATTTTAATTGTGCATATTAGTGCATTGTAATGGCCTGCTTAAAGGTAGTGTATGCAAAAAATGTATATTTCTAGGGAGAATTGTTATCAAATACACTGTACACAATTATACCACCAGAGAATGAGATTGCTGAAATAGTTTCCGGGTTAGCCAAAGCTACTGTACATTCAGTTGGTGCAATGGAATCATTTTTTTGCAATGCAAACTGTAAACTGTAGATGTACGTATAGTGGATCTGTGGGTTGGTTTTTGGTTTACAAGTCACAAAATACTCTCCTTTTACTTCTTTTTAACCTCCCCTGCACTCACTTTCAAGTAACAATAATGTCACTTTCAGCCCGTGTAGCATCACTCCTGGTTTTATATTAACTAGGACATAGTAGCTCATGGATAAAGCAGTTGCAGGTTGAATCAGGTAGCAGGTAAGAACAGGGTAAAACTCAGATTGCAAGTCAGGTTCAGGTCAGCTTGATGCCTAGATGCACACCGATCTGTTTTGTTATTGGTATAGAAGTGTGTGTATGTATTTATGG
>CM044439.1:41621385-41633673 GCA_024363595.1 Xenopus borealis | reverse complement strand
GGTGCTGCTGGTTGGTACAGGTACAGACTACGGTGGGGGCAATATTTTGGGTGCTGCCTAGTCTTTGCCTAGGGCGCCAAAATACCTTGGCCCGGCTCTGGTCACACATACAGTAGATTTGGGTATGTATTCAAGTTATGTGTATGAAGGGTCAAGTATATGAAAGAGGCTGCAGAGCAAATAATGAACAATACAAATATGTGCTTTGGTCCATAAAATTCCTGCATAGGAATGGTCAGCAAGTAAAGTCATGTGAAATTGATATGAACAAGTTTACTAGTTAAAACATTCAGGGCAATTACAATATACAGTAAATAACTTGTTCTACTGACGGGAATGTATTGTATCTGCTGATGTGAATTAAATCAAGTGACTTTGTAAATGTAGATGGTAGTTTGATTCATTGGTAGATACTGTATGGATTTTTACATTTTAAATTGAAAAAAAAGAGTGAAAGTGCAGGAATTGACAGCAGTCCAGTAAATAGAGGTTATCTGTCATTGTATACAGTTTTAATTGAATAGAAAGTTCATTTGTGTGTGAGCAGCTATTCTGATATAATATGATGCAGAGCATTTCTTCCGGCGCAGGTTTATAACAGTATCACAAAAGGGGGTTATTTAGGCATTTCATCTATACCATAACCCTCACTTCACCCTTGATACATGTTTTGTGGGGTTTATAACACTATAGAGTGCATTCACTTATCTAGAAGCTAAAAGCATGTGCAATTTGTAGAGCAATCGCTATAGTTTTTTTTGCTACAATGCAGCTTTTACCCCCAAAATTCCAGTTATTGCAGACCGAAATGGGTGATTCTCTTGATGCAATTGCTCTGCACTTAACTCACAAATTATTGTTACATTTTTTTGCCTTGACACAAATTGGAAACAATTGCGCTGAATATTTTCAAATTCTGTCTGACGTTATTCCCTGTGTTTGCCAATGTGAATGACGGCTGTGCCATGATCTTTAAGCGAAAGTGTGCTACGCCTACTAACACAGGGCACAAAGAGAACCCTGGATCAGTGGTGCACCAGACGTGCATTGTATTCCCACCAAGAAAAAAATCTTCAGAGGCACCCAGCACGCATATCTGCTCCAGCCTGCAATGCAACTCCTGCTGCATGCTTGGGGGGGGGGGTTTAATGCTATATACCAGAGGAACCCAACCATGCACTCCCTCCCTACCATCTGATTCTGATATGATTCATCTATAGTTATGCCACTGCTCTGGAGCTACAGCCTGGTCAAGCGGTAACTCCAGTGTTCACCTGCATCAAAAGGAGCAGCAGCACTCAAGACAGAAGGCAGGAAGGACTGACCACCGGCAACTATACAGTAGTGCAAGGATTGAATTGTGACGCAAATATCTTTAATGAAAGTGGTTTCTCACATGTAAATAAGCCGTTATATATTTGTAATGTATGAAGGGACCCATAGGGTTAATGTGTCCCTATGGCTTTAAATCCCTACCCTTCCTGATCTTCCTAGTTGCTGGGTAGATGCCCATGTACTGTATCTAGTCGTAATTTGCATAGTTGTGCTGTCACACTTTGATATAGTGAGTGAGAAGGGGTGGATCTTCCTCTTTGGCTAATGGCTGCTGACCCTGCTGGGTGTTTCCATTGAGCCTGGGTAAAACAAGGCCCAGTAAAGCCTTTCTGCCTGGTAACTCTAGAGAGTAAGGTTGGGGAGCAGGGACCCCATGAATGAGGCCAGCTAGAAATAGCTACCTGTAATAGACCTCTCTAAGTAAGAGCAGCCTGGCTCCAACTAGGAGGGATAGTAAGGAGGTAGCTCTCCCCTCAGGAAAGACTGGCCTATAGTGTAGGGATCACAGCCTGATAGGGAATAAGGTTCAGTGATTTCCCTGATCCAACGTGTGGGATCCAGTTCACGGTGAGGGTGCGTCTATATACATGTGTGATATGTTACCTCCACTGCGCTGTCTCTGAGGGACATGTTGTAGCCATGTCGTGAATATCTGCTGGTGCCTCTGTGTATTGTAAAAAAATGTGGATCATTTGTCTTGGACAAATAAACTTTTCTATTTTTGTTGCAAGAACCTCCAGGCGCCCTTGTATTTGTTTTTTTATGCACAGTGGCAGATAGGAGCTGTAGTTACACTACACCATTTCTTCGCCATTTTGCAAAAGCCCATCCTGGGGGCAGATTTACAAGCAAATTTTCACCAGCATCAGCTTTGCACCCATTGTAACACTCTGTCATGCACAAATGCGCTCAGACAACTCCAATTCACTAATATAGCGAGTTTCGTCCTAAACACTGCCAACTTTTCACTAGCGGTACTTTGGTAATGTGAGCATTCGATAGTGAAGGTGTGCTAGTGTTCATTTGTGCCTAGTGAAGATTCACTAGTGATCTTGCGCTCAGGTCAATTTGCATAGGGTGGGAAATTTAAAGTTGTATGGACGTCTTTATTTTATATGTTGGTGCAAATACTTAACATTTCTACTTTTTGAAACACATGTCCAGGGAACCTTAATAAAGACAAGAGAGTTAATATAATCTCCTACACATGTAAAATGAATGTTCCATATGTTGTAAAATGTCTGGAGAAAACCAGTTATCCCAAAAAAAGTGTAAGTTAGGACGTTTGCAGGCAATCATGCTGAAAAAAGGAAAAGTTGCCAGAGATGGCAGCATTGGCAAAAGAGGTAAAGTTCAGTAAAATCTGGTACGTATGTTCACCAGAGCGAAATGTCGCCTGGAGATAGAGTGCTAATGACTGCTACCGACTTTCGTTAGTGAATTGGCTCCTGCGCCTGTTAGTAAATTGCAGATGTCCCTGTTGGTGGCAGCGCTAGAGAATTCTTGCTAGTGTTAGCCACTTCACTCCTGCCCCTGGTGTGAGAGTCCAATGTAAGACATGCTCAATGCCTATAGCTGGACATTAACCCCTTTGTGCTTAAATAGCTTAAAAATCTGTTACATGTGCTATTATGCACCTTCCTCGGTGGCAGATTAACACTACACGAGGACCCTAGGTTACACTTTCCACAGTGGCTCAACCCCCTGACCCGTCCCCCCTTTCCACAGCTGCATCTAGAACCTGATAGAGTGCCATGCTGCCCCCGTGCATGGCCATTACCTGCTTTCAGGCTGGCTGGGAGCAGATTAGGCAAGGTGAGTGTCAGTGTGCGTTCACGTTCTACATGCTGCGTCTACTTCGGCATGCGGTGGTGACATCACTGGAGCTTGCCCATTCCCTAAAACTGTGCTTGACTACCTTGCCTAATCCTCATTAAAGGGAAACTGTCATGGGAAAACATGTTTTTTTTAATAATAGTGCTGCTCCAGTAGACTTCTGCATTGTAATCCATTTCTCAAAAGAGCAAACAGATTTTTTTATATTCAGTTTTGAAATCTGACATGGGGATAGCCATTTTGTCAATTCCCCAGCTGCCCCAGTCATGTGACTTGTGCCAGCACTTCGGGAGGGAACTGCTTTCTGGCAGGCTGTTGTTTTTCCTTCTCAATGTAACTGAATAGTACGCATTGGGACATGGGTTTTACTATTGAGTGCTGTTGTTAGATCTACCAGGGAGCCGTTATCTTATGTTAGGGAGCTGTTATCTGGTTACCTTCCCATTGTTCTTTTATTAGGCTGCTGGGTGAGGGAAAGGGAGGGGGTGATAACACTCCAACTTGCAGTACAGCAGTAAAGAGTGATTGAAGTTTATCAGAGCACAAGTCACCTGACCAGGGGCAGCTGGGAAATGGACAATATGTCTAGCCCCATGTCAGATTTCAAAATGAAATATAAAAAAATCTGTTTGCTCTTTTGAGAAATGGATTTCAATGCAGAATTCTTCTGGAACAGCACTATTAACGGATGCATTTTGAAAAAAAAATTTTTTTCCATGGCAGAATCCCTTTAAGGCTAAGGCCAGACGGGGAGATTCGGGGGAAATTTGTCGCCTGGCGACTTCTCGCCCCCGAACCTCCCCGAATAGCTAGGCACCGCTGCGCACCGGAGAGGCTTAAAAACGCCGGCGCTTGTTCACACAGAGCGGCGCGATATTTTAAGTCACTCAAAATTGCCTGGCGAGGCAATTTTGATTGATTTTAAAAATCATGCCGCTCTGTGTGAACAAGCGCCGGCGACTTTAAGCCTTGCCGGTGCGCAGCGGTGCCTAGCTATCCGGGGAGGTTCGGGGGCGAGAAGCCGCGGCGACAGGGGGCTGTCATCTTGTAACTTTGTTAGACATCTCTGCAATATCAAGACTCGCACATGCTCAGTGGGGTCTGGGCTTCTTAGGGGTCGTCATAAATTATCGAAAAACAAAGCTGCTTGAGTTCTGCATGGCTGGTAAGTAAGGCAGGGGCTCCCCCTGCTGTTCATAAGTATGGTTGTTTCCCTGCCAGAAGTTAGGGACTGTATGAAAATTCCTATCCACAGCAGTAAATGAAGGGAGAATTTCACTGCATACAGTCAGGTTTCTTATAAAAACGGTACACATTTTTTAATTAAAGTATATTGGAGATAGATTTCTTTTTCATTAAAGAAAGTAAAAATGGGATTTTATTTCTTTGCCTTTCCTTGCCCTTTAAAGCTCCCCACTGCTTCTGTGCTGGAGAGTGCCGTGGCCAGTGCTAGGACTCTGTGGCCACAGGAGTGCAATGCGACCGGAAGCGGCTGGCACAAGGACCATGCGGGATGCCTCTTCGTCAAATCAGGCCCTCCAGGCATAGACTCTAATTCTCTTGAATGGTAAAGGTATTTTCAGGCATTTTGTTGCCCGTGTGCCAGAATTATATTCACATTTAACTATGCCCGATTACTCAATTGCCCTTTCCTCCTCAGTCCATTTGGAGAATAAGCCCAGTTTAATTTGGAAACAAACAAATCATTTGTAAAAACATACATATATGGATCTAGTTATCAGTGAATGTGAATAAGGGTTTGTGGACGAAATACTTTATATTGCAAATGTTTTATTTTTCCTAAATTCAAAATATTTTTGCAAAAGGTTCATTTGGTTTTGTAGCAGAAATGCTCCCTACTTGTCAGTGTAAATGTGCTCCACTGAGCCAAGCAGATTTTAAAGTGACCCTGTCATACCGGCATTTGAAATTATTGGAGAACCTGAAAGGTCTTGATGTTTCTGAGCACAGCATGAATTATAATGGAACATATATGAACTGAGCCAGACAAATCATACCTTTCCTATGGCCCATATCACTGCCTGTCAAACTGTGAGCCATTGGAGAATCTGTCAAAGGCTAAGAGCACCTTTACTACCAATACATAATATTTACATATTCATTGTGCTAGGAGATGTCTTGCACTAAAGAGACCATGGTATATGCATGGGTGTATTGGTGTGTATGTATTATACCATCCATATTTCTTCAAATAAACACTTGCCTTCATTGACTGATGGATTAGACACTCATTTGACCGCACTTATATCTTTCAGACTCAGAAGTCTCTCTCTATAACAGAGTAGTCAACTATTATGAAAGGGAACTATTTATTTATTTTATGTTTACTATTGTTCTATGAAAGGAAAAAATATAATCACATCATGGCACTCATACAGCATTACTTCCCTTGATGTTATTATTGATGTTATTACTGTTTAAATTATTTTTTAGTAGATATAAGGTTAGGAGATCCAAGTTATAGAAAGATCCTGTATCCAGAAAACCCCCAGGTCCCAAGCATTCTTGATAACAGGTCCCATATGAACTCTGCACTTGGTGTGGAAAAAACCCCAAAACAAACGCTTCTATGCAGCACCAACTTATAGTGCGGGATCCACTGGTCCACAAGTTCAAAGGAGTATACAGTAAAGAATAGCGGTGAGCTTCGAAGACTCAGAGTGTGTCTCTAAGGACCCTTACACACGGGCGTTTTGGACCTGCGCTCCACTGCGTTGCGTTTGGCTGCGTTCAGCCGCAGGCTGGTTGTATCCACGAGACGCGTGTAAGCGCCGAACGCAGGTTCAGACGCAACATGCTGCATTTTTCCTGCGTTTGGCGCCTACATGCATTCGTGTGAGTACAGCCCCATTGAAAATAATGGAGTGCGTCTATACCTGAGCTCCCCTGCGGCTGAACGCAGCAAAACGGAACGCAGGGGAGCGCAGTTAAAAACGCCCGTGTGTAAGGGCCCTAAAGGAGAGGATGCGCTGATAAGGTGTAAGGTTGTTACTTATACAGAGAGGGTGTGATCAATTGGAGTTACTCACATTCGGTTGGTTAGCTTTTAAGTGGGAAATCATATAGGGGGTCCTCTGTCTGGGTTATGCCTGTCGAATAAGAGCCAAATATAGTGAAGTACCACAAAGGACAGTGGATCAGAACACGCTTAGAATGTACTTACACGAAAGCGGATGTCAGAGCACATATCATGACATTCTTTAGTTAGCAGACGGCCTCTGAACTCTGCGGGACTCTGCTGAATAATAGTCCCACGGGAGCAGTATTTTAGAATCTCACCCTGAATATTATTAATCAGCCAGGTTCTGTTGTGTTTGGTAGCCGAGGATGAGGAGGGTATAACAATGCTTTATTAGCAGGTTCATGCAGCCATTACATAACAGCAGAAAGTCTTACTTTCACTTTCAAGCTGTATAGGTTCCTCTTAGTTAACATGAATTAATTTCACTTATTTGTGTAAAAATGTCACTTATTTGTGTAAAAAAGAAGCCCAACGCGTTTCATATACACTATGTACTTCATCAGGGGAAGTTACCCATAAAACAGTTCGGTGTTATATATCTAGTAAGCACTTCATTGAACACCTTTGTATTTCAATTATACAATTTAACAAAGCTCATTAGCAATTACCTTTTCGTAATTGATTTCATGATAGGAAATAATATAGGAGATAAAGGAAAAAAAAAAGATTAAAAACATTTAATAAACAGTTACAATGTAATTCATTAAAAAGAAATAATTCATTGTTAAGGAAAAATACATTACTCTTTTTAAAAAAAAAAACATTGTAGATCGATAACTATATTTAATCCATTTGGGTCAATGTTTTTAATTTATGGATCCAGAATGTTTCCTCTTTAGAAATGGATTTTATTATATCTTCCCCTCGCCACTGGGAATTATTATTATTAGTATACACATTAGGGTAAAATGTGTATGATGCAACTAATTGATTTTATGCAAATTATATATGTAAAAAAAAAATGAAATTGTTTTATATTAATGTAAGTCAACAATTGTTTGTTATTATTTACTGGCAGCCAAAATGTCTCAATATTTACCCCCCCCCATTCGCTGTAATCCCTCCTTGCACTCTGTCTGGCATAAATCCCAAAAATGTAACAGAGCTTTTAGCATTTATTGTGTTAAAAAGCCAACATAATTGGCACTGCTTATTAGGGCTGAACTCCACTGGGCCTCTTTATCAGATCCGACGCAATGAGAGGAAGACGGGGCGACGAGACGGATGCGCAGAATATAATATAAGTAATAGGAATGTCGGACCTACAAGCTGCGTTGCATCTGACACGACGCAACTTTTGGATGTGAATGCCACAAGTTGTGAATTCATCCGACAGTTGTGTCGTGTTGGGTGCACACAGCTTGTAAGTCTGACATTCCTATTACTTAAGGTGGCCATAGACAGGGAGATCTGCTCATTTGGCAATATCTCTCCCAGATATACCCACATTGAGGTGGGCCCAAGGATCGGATCAGAATGGCAGCTTTTATTGGCCCGTGTATGGGGGCTCTTACATTATATTCGTCGCATCTGTGTTGCCACATCCGCTTCCTGTCATGGTGTCGGATCTGATGAAGACACACCGTGGAGTTCAGCTCTTAGGAGCATTCAGATTACTATTTAAGTTAATTGTATCTTCACAGGAACTGGAAGCAAATTTTGTACGACAATAAATGACACTTCTTAGTGCTAAAACCTATACATGTAAGGACCCCTGCATTATAAGATCAGTTGCAAGATCAATTTGTCCAAAATCACACACACATATATGGGATCACATGTTATCTGCAATGACTATCTCCCATAGGGGCAAATTCACTAAAGTGAGAAAATGCGCTAGCGTTGCCTTCTCTGACGTTGGCCGCACTTCGCCAGGCGAATTTTCGCCAGTGCTACACAAATTCATTAAACGTATAATAGAAGTATATGTTACAGCCACTACATTCCACTACACAAGCCCAGGAAACCTTTAATAAATATAATAAAGTTCTCCTATTGCCTTACATGTGCCTCCTGTATAGTTGAGTTGCCATTTGTTAGGAAATGTAGGGCGTAATGAGGGTAAAAAAGATTTATGCTGTTTTTCAGACTGTCACCCAACAAAAGGTGTTCTTTTTTTTCAAATTCCTACCTATTGTATTGAACTTCGCCAGGTCTGACATGGCGAAGTAACGTCTAGTGTAAGTGGTAACGTTCAGTAAAATGGTCATCTTAGTGAATTAGCGTAGTTACGTCCCTTTGTCAGTGCACAACTTCGCCTGGCGTAAGGGTGCAAAGGTGCGCAAGTCAATGTCCTTCAATAGCGAATTTTCACCAGGGACACTGTTAGTGAATCGGCAAAGTTGTGAATTGACATCACGCTGGCATATTATGCTTCGCGCTTTAGTGAATTTGCACCATAGACTCCATTATAATGAAATAATCCACATTTTTAAAAAGGATTTCCTTTTTTTCTGAATTAATAAAACAGAACCATGTACTTGATCCACACTAAGATATAATTAATCCTTATTGGAAGCAAAACCAGCCTATTAGGTTTATTTAATATTTACATGATTTTCTAGTAGTCTTAAGGTATGAACTCCCAAATTACAGAAAGATCTGTTACCTGGAAAACCCCAGGTCCCTAGCATTCTGGATAACAGGTCCCATACCTGTATACATATTCATTCAGGTATAGATAATAATTGTATTGCCATTAGTGTCCTATATCTTCTTAATTGTTACCGATTCATTAAGGTGCACTTCTGCCAGCAAGCTAATGCTAATTGGATATCATTTGCTCAGTATTTCTCTTATTTCTTTCTAGCCCTAGGATAATAAAACATGTTTTCCAAGCAATTAAATGGAAAGCAAACATCTGATTTTCAGATATAAGCAAGAGATGGTTCTAGTAGCCTTTAGGTATTTTCAGCTTTATAGGATTTAAACCTTTTGTGGGCACTTACTGTAGCTGTCTGGTGATGTGTACAGCCAAAGAAAGATACTGTGTTAGGGGCCTCATTTTTCAAAGTGAAAAAACGTTGAAATTTGACCATTGAAGATTTTTTTTTTTCAAGGGTAGAATTGTGAAGTTTTTTCACTTTGAAAATTCGGCCCTTAGTAAATCTGCCCCTGGGTAGATATGAAAATTCGAATAAAATTTGAATTTTTAAAATTCAAATTTCAAAGTAATTTGGGGCTACTTCGACTATCGAATAGCCCAAAATTTGAATGGAATTGAAAACATTTGAAGATTCTAATTTTTGAAGAACAGTATATTCGCCAGCTTAAAGCTGCCAAATTGGCATTTTAGCCTATAGGGGACCTCCTTGATCTTCTTAGATGCGATCGTTCGATTCGATTGATTTTAATATGCTCGAATACAGGCGCATTTGACAAAAACAGCCATATTCGATCAAAAATTACCCCCCAAAAAATTTGATGGTCGAATTTATAGGTTTTTGCACTTTCGAAATTCGACCATTAGTAAATTGGCTCCTTAGTGTGCTGAGCCTTCTCCCAGATAAACCTGGAAATGCATTGTTATAGAGATCTGTAATAATACAACAAGGTTAGCAACAACTATAGTCTTAAGAACTGCATTCAGATTCCAGTGAGGCCTCTAGGCTGGGAGGATTTGTACACGTATAGGATCTGTTATCCAAAAACCCATACTGCAGTAATCAAATTTTTTTTTACATTATATCCTTTTCTTCTGTAGTAATAAAACAGTACCTTTTACTTGATCCAAACTATATACTTATAACATTTTCCTCAAAATTTTCTTTGTGGGGAAAACGTTTGATTTCCAAGATTTTTTTGGATTTCTTTTCTGAAACTGGAAATTTTTCATATTTTCTCCCCTGAAAGCTCAGATAACATTGATGAATTGCTCGAAACCCAGCGCACATCAAAAAAAATCAATGGGACTTCTCCCATTGACTTATATGCAACCTCGGAAGGTTTGCGATGCCGGATTTTAACATTCAGAGTTTTTCATCCTCTGGGTCTAATAAATCCCGAAAAATTTGTGATTTTTAAAAAGGCCTTTTTAAAAAAAAAAAAAAAAAAATTAAAAAAAACACAAATGTTTTGGACTTTCAGAATTCAGAGCTGAATAAATAATTAATGTTTACATTATTATCTAGTAGACTTAGGGGGTTATTCATTAAGCTCCAAATTCTGAAAAAGGCCTAAAATAGGCCTTTTTTAAAATCTCAGATTTTTCAGGATTTATTAAACCCCAAGGATGAAAATGTTATAATAAAAAAAACACGCATGGATTTGCTTGGAGTTTTTAAAAGAAAATACTGAGATAAATTCGGAGCTTGATAAATAATCCCCTTAAAGTATGAAGAGCCAAATTACGGAAAGATCCATTATCTGGAAAACTCCCGGTCTAGGGATGTGCGGTACGGGCAGGTTTAAGTTAACTTACACACCTAAGTTTTCAGGACACGGTCGACCATCTTTTGCCTCACTTCCACCGGATGCGCTCTTTTTTATACAGCGTCGGAGTGTCCCGTCCACTTCCTTGATATCACTGCAGCACAGGTACAGGTATATAAATACATTCACCATACAGTTTGAAAGGGGCTACTCACCTTTAGTATGATGTAGAGAGTGATATTTTGAGACAATTTGCAATTGGTTTTCATTTTTTATCATTTGTGGATTTAGCTTTTTATTCAGCGACTCTCCCGTTTGCAGTTTCAGCAATCTGGTGGTTAGGGCCCAAATTACCCTAGCAACCATGCACTGATTTGAAGAGACTAGTATATGAATAAGAGAGGCCGGAATAGAAATATGAGTAATTTAAAGTAGCAATAGCAATACATCTGTAGTCTTACAGAGCATTTATGTTTTAGATGGGATCAGTGACCCCCATTTGAAAGGTGAAAAGAGTCAGAAGAAAAAGGCCAATTCAGAAGTTGCTTAGAAGTGGCAACTATCTAACATATAGTGAGGGGCGAATCTGGGTCGGTTCGCCAAACTTTTCGCAAATTTCCTGAGAAATTTGCAAAACGTCCGAAAATTTCATGAAAACCACAAGCACCTCATTTTGGATGCCCATATTAGTTTTTGGACGCCAGCACACATTCACCAAAATATGAATGCCAGCGGCGAATCGCGCGAATTTGCCGCAAATTTGACTCTGGTGAATAAATTCACCCATCACTACTAACATACTAAAAGGCGAACAGAATTCTTTTAGCAACATTAGACGAACTGAAAACCAAAAGGAAGGGTGTCAGATCTGTCTATTGTCTGTGTATATGTATAAATAGAACGGAACCAAAGCTTGGATTTAAAAAAAATGTTTTAGATTGTTCTCCTTTTTAAAAATAATCTTCTTTAAGCAGACATCTCAGAAATAAAACCCATTCTGGGGCAGAATAACAGCAGCAAGGGATTAGGTAATATCATTACTTATTTATAAAACAGACCCGAGAATAGTCTTAAAATATTAAGCGTTTGACTTTGTTATTTCTCTATAGATATCATAGACTCCAGGATTATTACTGCACCGAGATAAAAATTCAGCCATGTTTTATTTATGTGGAAAGCCTAACAAATTGATCTTCTGCAAAAAAGAGGAAATATAAAAGAAAAGTGATTAAAAAAAAAGATTATAAAGACTTGAGAATTTGTATATGTTTATATTAAAATACACTTAAAAAAGCTCCAGTACTGAAAAAGTTATAATGTTCCTTTCAGAACATGAAATCTAATAAATGGCACAGACAGTATGTTACAGACTTACAGAGAATCAATAATTGTGAAAAGACTTGTCTACCTGTTTTATGTAGAAAACTAATTTCTATATTTTGTATTTGATGATAATATTTTTACCTTTGCTTTTTTCCCTTCTTCCTGTTCTCCGACTTTTCCTCCCATGCTATTCTAATCCTATACACAAGGGGACAAATGGTCCATGACCTTTGTATCTTTCTCATGGAAAAAAATTAAACGTTTCAGTTACACAAATGTTTAAAGTATATATAGAATGTAAAATCCATGATACAAAACTGATAAGTAAGTAATTCAGAATTAAGTAACCTAGGGACATAGAAATCAGTGATTTGGATTAT
>CM044439.1:41536738-41549102 GCA_024363595.1 Xenopus borealis | reverse complement strand
CTTTAAGAGAATAAAGCCTGTTGCTATTTGTTTTGTTCATGAACCTTCTGGTGCCCAATTCTTTTATTTAGTCACGCAGCACAAGTGAGGTGTAGTTGCACAAGGGAGGTGTAGTTGCACAACATCATCCCTTCACCCTTTCATGAAGCAATGGTCTACTTCCAGACTAAGCGTCAGAGTGAGTAAGTAAATACTATCATAGTCGGTAGACAGGAAAAAGTCATGTACAGGTTCTGAGCACTGATTATTTTCGCTATAATCTCTATACTGTTTTATGTGACTGCTACTGGTTTTTTATTCCTACTTCATGCATAGATCTTGTAGCATACAGATTTATTTGTGTCTAATGGGACAATTTAGCAGGGTTCATTTCAAACTGGAGGAGCTTGTTGAAATCGCAAACTGGAGAGATGTTGAATAAAAAGCGAAATAAAATACTAAAAGTTAACTCAAAGGTGAACAACCCCTTTGATGCTGTGCGAAAAAAGTCGCTTTTTGGAATTCTGAACCAGAGTTGACGTATTACTGAAAGCTGTGTATCTGGCACATAAGTGACAGTCAGTATGACCTAATGGTAATTAAGTGATTGATCGAGATACAGAAAAAGCCATCCTTTCAATAAGAGCTAACAGGGGTTGTTCACCTTCAAATTAACTATAAATATGTTGTAGTAAGTCATATATAAGATTCTCATTCATCCAGGTCATGGTATATTTAACAAAAGTAACTCAGTTAGTCCAGTTGCTTTGAGTTACTTTTGTTAAGTAAGTCCTATACTTTTTCAACTTTTCAATTGGTCATCACTTTTTATATATTTCTTATAGATTTTGAATTATTTATATTTTACTTCTGCCTTATTCCCCAGTCTCACATTAACAGCACTGCATGGTTGCCAGGTTAAAATGGACCCTAGCAACCCCATAGCTGATGAAATTACAAACTGGATAGTTGTGTATCATACTATCAGGGAATCTAAAGGTGAACCAACCCTTTTATTTTCAGATAATAGTTTGCTTCAATAATTGGCATTTATTGTGGGCAGTACTGATGAAATCAAATTCCCATTAACAATAAATAGCCTTTGTTTTTCAGTCATATTATTGTAGTGTTGGTATGGGCTCATTTCAGAGGTGAGCATTTACAACAGGCCAGTAGCCCACTGCACTGAAGATGGTTGCCGTGAACTCCTGTGGCAAGAATCTGCAGGAGGGGTAAGTAAAAATAAGGGTCATTTTCCCGGCAGGGGGGGAGAAGGCTGGAGACAGAGGAGGGAGGGGGGTCCACACAGGGGAGAGGGAAGGTTTTTTTTTTCCTTACAGGTTTGGTTCTCCTTTACGTTTATGTATGTCCTAGAGGGCTTATTGCTACATGACTGGAAATCAAGGTAGAAGCACCTTGGATCTGATTATACAAACTATATAGATAGATGCACTATCGTTCATTTTTGCCTAGCCAAAATGAGCTAGTGATCCCGCACTCAGGATAATTTTCATAGGGCGGGAAATTTAAAGTTGTATGGACATCTTTGTGTTAAATGTTGCAGCAAATACTTTACATTTCAACTATTTATATCACATGTCCAGGGACTGTTTTTGGCGACTTTCCATTAGTGGTACATGCGAGTATTTCAAAACGAAGATGCGCTACCATTCATTTCTGCCTATCGAAAATTTGCTAGTGATCCTGCGCTCAGGCTCATTTGCATAGGGCGGGAAATTTAAAGTTGTACGGATGTCTATATGTTATATGTTGCAGCAAATACATTGTATTTCCATTGCTTATTACAAATGTCCAGGGACTTTTTTTTGGTGACTTTTTGCTAGAGGTACTTCGGTAATGGGAGCATTTCAAAGAAAAGATGTGCTAGCGTTCATTTCTGCCTACAAAATTCGCTAGTGATCCTGCTCTCAGTCTAATCTGCATAGGGCGGGAAATTTAAAGTTGTATGGACATCTTTGTGTTAAATGTTGCAGCAAATACTTTACATTTCAACTGTTTATATCACATGTCCAGGGACTGTTTTTGGCGACTTTTCGTTAGCAGTACATGCGTTCATTTCTGCCTAGTGAATATTCGCTAATGATCCTACTCTCAGGCTAGTTTGTATTGGGTGGGAAATTTAAAGTTGCATGGACGTTTTTATTTTATATGTTTGCAGCAAATACTTTACATTTCCACTGTATATTTCACATGTCCAGGAACTTTTTTTGGCAACTTTTCACTAGCGGTACTTCGGTAACGCAAGCATTTCAATGTGAAGATGCAATAGCCTTTATTTCTGCCTAGCCAAATTTGCTAGTGATCCTGCGCTCAGGCTAATTTGCATACGGTGGGAAATTTAAAGTTGTATGGACGTCTTTATGTTAAATGCTACAGCAAATACTTTACATTTCCACTGTTTATTACACATGTCCAGGGAACCTTAATAAAGGCAATGGAGTTGCTATAATGCCCTACACATGAGCCCACTGTAAAGTTAATGTTCCATATGTTAGAAAATGAATGGGGAAAACCGGTTGAGGCAGCATGGTGTTGCTGCCACCCCCCTGTGCGTTCAACTTTTTCAACTGGAGGGGATCCATGAAGGTGGCGGAGAGGGCCAGGAAGCTAGCGCAGAGATCATAATTGCATTCTCTGTGCTAGAAGAGTCTCTTAAAGCAGCATTTTTGACACCCCTGGCACCCAGTCTGGTGCTGCCGCCTGAGGCAAGTTTCTCAACCCTCCTCATTAGCAGAGCACCCCTGATTACTTTGAGGGTTTACTAGTGTATTCATATAAACATTTCTGATAAAGCTTATATGTTTTAACCTTTCCTTCTCCTTTAAAGCAAATTTACCAAAATAAAACTACATATTTTGGTATAGCATGTAACATTCCCGGAGGTTAATTCAGGAACTGGCTGCAAATGTGGGCACATTAAATTATTTTTATAGAAACTGATTATGATGTTAATTAGAAGCCTTTTCAGCGTGTTGACTAAAAAACTGCCTGGAAGATGAGAACTTATGATGATTTTTTAGTGCTACAATCACAAACACAAAATTAACCTGAACAGCGATCAGTAGTGATGGGCGAATTTATTTGCCAGGTGCGAATTCACGAAACGCCAGCGAAAATTCGCCTACCGAAAATTAGCCGAAACATGTTGTGTGTTTTGTAGTCTGGTATAAATCACTTTGTAGCAGGAAATCTGCTTTTGGATTGCTCTCCTCATTATCTGCAATTTATGGTTATATTACCAGACTGGCGGTAAGGTCTAAGAGGATAAAAGCATCACAGCATTTAAAGTCTGGGCAGTGCACTGAAGTATCCTGTTTTGGCACCTTCTCAAACCTTGTACAATTCCCTAGAAATATGTGAATTATCATTTTACCTGAATGGAACCAGCATTGGGGTATATAAAGCTAAATCACAACCAAATAACATTAGAATGGTTTTTATTTCGTTCATATTTTAAAAACCTTCTTACATCTCCAATATTATCAGCCCTTATGGGAAATTACATTATTTAATTGCATAAAGTTGATGTGTAACATTTACCCTCTTTTCAGGTCTGAACCAGCTTCAGTTGTCAACACGAATTCCTACCAACTACTGGGTAAGCTATTCTCCTGCACTTTCACAATAATATGGTGGCAGAGACCCAATTAATATATAGCTACACAATGTTAGAATTCATGTGAGAATTGCTTTATTTGATGATACAGGTGCTAAATCTCCCGTGAAAGAGTTCTGATCGCTCTGTTATAAAATTAGATAATTAAAGTTATTCTCTGGGGCCTCATTAACAAAGAGCAAACAAGGTACAAATTGCAAAAAAAATGGTGGAACCTATTTTTATAGTGTTATTTAAATAAAGTACAAAATTTTTGCCCGACTCTAATATATGCAATTCTTTTACCTGTTAGCTGTTAGCTGCTACATTGCATTAGCAGCTCCAGTATTTTATATCAGGAAGTGTCATCTCCACCTCTTGGCCAGCCATAGCAGTGAGTGCCATTAATATTTTGTGGTTGACACTGGAGGATGTCAATGTAGCTTTGGGCAAAACAATAAAAAAAACAGCATTATTTCAGCTAATATTCTTTAGCAATTTGATTTGAGTCGAAACTTGTTCCTTAGATTTAAAATGCTCATGACGCCATTTATATATTTTTGCAGAGCATCAACAAATAAGAAGAAGTCTGAAAATAGACTCCTGCAGGAAACTGACTGATACGGTAATTTTTGTATTAACACATTGTGATGGAGATAGACTGCAAGATGATTAAGAAGCATGTATACAGTAAAGGGAAAATGTAACCCTTTTTGGCATGTACCTTATATAGAAAAGGTGTATAAACACAATCTGAATTATTTTTTATATATTCTATGTATTATGTATTTATCTGCTTCGATAAATAGTAATATTATTATTAATAATAATGATAAAATGTACAAAATAAGACCAAATCAGTTAAAAGTAAAACTAGGGGTCATATATTAAGTGCTGGGCATGGTGCAAAGTGCAAAACCTTTGTACCCTGCTCTGCATTTTAAGCAAAGATTGTTGCTAAAGTATTTTTTTTTTTAACACTGAAGAGAGATCGTGGCATGCATCTTTTAAATAAGGTTCTGACTTGGCAGAATAAAGGCAGCAATAAATTAAATACACTTGACCTGGCTAAAATATCTTGAACTAAGGTGATGGATGTTAAATGGCCTAAATATACTCTATTTCCGTCTCTTTAGTATTTTCTGGCTATGGCAAAGATCTATTTCCAGTGCACCAAGCTCCAGAAAGAAAAGTACACCACCGTGAAATTCTTTGTTGCCCTGTAAGTATCTTTCTTTTAGACCATAAATGATATATACAAGTGTACAGTTAATTACAAAATAAATTTATGCTAAGTGCTACTTGTATCACTTCTCACTACTGTCACTGAGTAGTGCTGATCAAACAGTTACATGAAGTATGGGTATGGGATCCATTATCTGGGAAAAAAAAAGTTATCCAGAAATCTCCGAATTACAGAAAGGCGATCTCCCATAGACTCAATTTTATCCAAATAATCCAAGTTTAAAAAAATGATTTCCATTTCTTTGTAATAATGAAATAATACCTTGTATTGAAACTAAGATATTATTACATTTATTGGAAGCAAAACCAGCCTATTGGGTTTATATAATGTTCACATAATTTTTCATAGACTTAAGATAGAAAGATCTTACGGAAAGATCTGTTATACAGAAAACCCTTGAGCAATCTGGATGATAGGTCCCATACCTGTATGACACAAAATAATTTCTTGCACTCACTCTCTAGAGCCAGACACATACCTTAACTAACTAAATCTTGTCAGTAGTAAGGCACAGGTAATAAAGAACCCATCCACTAAAATTTAACACATTTAGGGAATAAGGATTTCTCCTCCATCATCCTTGCACCAAGGCCAAAACTCTCTCCCCTTGCTCCCACATACAATATATGTCCCTGTAGCAAAATCATGCAGTGCTCCCAACAAGCTACCTTGTTATCACAACAGGTTTAGAAACAGGATCCCCTTCTGCACCTGTAGCTAGAAGTAGAACTGACTAAAGGACTTTAGATTTTATTTTATACATTACTTACACATACAATAACACGCTCCCACTTTGAATCCCTCATAGTGGCTGTTTGGGTTCATAAAAGAGGCACGGCAGCATAAGTCTGATGAACATTGCATACAGTATCACATAGAAATCCTCTACAAACATACCATGGTATTGTCTCTAAGATATCATAAACATGTAAATATACATCTTAGTTTGTGTCTGTTTTACAACCTTAACTACTATGTACTGTAGCTGTGAATATGCACCAAATCACATTCATTTTTGGAGTAGCAGCAGACTTTTATTGGCATTAGGCAAGATTCATGCAGTGGGTCAGGTACCTGTGGGTTACCCGCAAATAACTGTGGTACCCTGCGGGTGTGAGTATAGAAGTGGATCGGTGGTTCTGCGGGTCGCGGGTTGGGCCATGGGTCTTCTTAATAGTGATTTTTACTCCTTTTTTCTGATCACGCCAACTTCTGATGATGTCACTTCCAGTTTACCATGACAGCACTTCCTGATTCTTGATGGTGAGCGGGTCGCAGATTGGGTTGCGGATAAGTTACTTGCGGGAGGGGTAGCTGGTCCAAGCGGGTAAGAAAGCAGGTTGCGGGTCTGGGTTGCAGATTGCCAATTGCAGGTACAGGTCGGGTACGGGTTCCAAAAATGGACCCACGCAGGACTCTACATTAGGCCTTTATAAATAGATTCTCCACTTATTACACTGAATAATCCAGATTTAAAAATGTGTACTAGCAGTTAGGCAGCTTAAAAGGTTGGAATTGATGGATGTGTGTATTTTTTCAAGCTGACTATGTTACTATGTTACTCTACTGAATGCAGAACACTCCTTCTGTCCCTATTACTATCTGTGCTTGTCTTATCTACAGCCAGCAGATTGTGCTTGGCTATGACGGGAGGTTTAATTGTGCAGAGAAATGCACACAACATCATGGGGGTGTAGTAGTTTAGCAAGCAGGCTACTCACTACATATGCACTATTAGAATGCATTCATTTCCTATGCTGATCAGCATCACAAAATGTAAAGGAATCACATAAACTGCATCACCCCACACAAGTCGTGTTTTAAGCAAGTGATTTGAGAGTGTAGGTTTTGTATATACCTACACTTGTTGATTGTTAGGGGTGCTTAGTCAGTGGTGCTTTTGCAGAAAAGCATGTAAGTACAGGTTTGGGATCTGTTATCTGAAAACTCCTTATCCTGAAAGCTCAGAATTATGAGAAGGTCATCTCAATTTTTAGTTTCCAGGGCCAATGTGCATTCAAGAGATGTGTTATTTTGAACCGTTTTGCCATTAAGAAGGTCAGAATATACAGTATGTAGAAAAAGAATTGTAAATATATATTAACATACACTTGAATGCCAAATGCTAAGAACATTCATAGTAAGTTAGGTTGAAAAAAGAGACACTTCCATCAAGTTCAACCCTTCATCTATTTTAACCTGCCTAACTGCTAGTTGATCCAGTTGAGGAAGGCAAAAATCCACATCTCAAGCCTCTCCAATTTGCCTCAAAGGGGAAAAAAATTCCTTCCTGACAAAATGGCAATTGGACTAGTCCCTGCATCAACGTGTACTATGAGTTATAGTTCAAGCCCTCTCCTATTCATATTCCAGTCTCTTATTCAAATCAATGTATTGTTTGTAGGGTCATGTGGAACCTAGCAATGAGATTGCTGAAATTTTCACTGGAACTGGAGATCTGATGAATAAAAAGCTACAATAACTGGAAAAAACACAAATATAGGTATGGGATCGGTTATCCTGAAACCCGTTATCCAGATAGTTCTGAATTACCAAAAGGCCATCTCCCATAGACTCCATTATAATCAAATAAAATTTTTAAAAATGATTTCCTTTTTCTGTATAATAATAAAACAGTACCTTGGGTTTATTTAATGTTTACACGAGAAGATTCAAACTACGAAAAGACCTGTTATCCGGAAAGCCCCAGGTCCCAAGCATTCTGGATAATAGATCCAATACCTGTAATGAAAAATTATAACCAATTACAAACTGTATCACAAAATCGCTTTCTACATCATACTAAGAATCAAAAGTGAACAACTCATTTAATGGCACATATTATATATAGGGATGTCGCGGACTGTTCGCCGGCGAACTTGTTCGCGCGAACATCGGCTGTTCGCGCTCGGCGAATGTTCGCGAACGTCGCGCGACGTTCGCCAATTTGGGTCCGCCTTAGCTGGCGCTTTTTTTTTTGCCATTTCTCCCCCAGACCAGCTGATACATGGCAGCCAATCAGGAAGCTCTCCCTCCTGGACCACCCCCACACCCCCTGGACCACTCCCCTTCCATATATAAACTGAAGCCCTGCAGCGTTTTTTCATTCTGCCTGTGTGTGCTTGGAAGAGCTAGTGTAGGGAGAGAGCTGTTAGTGATTTGAGGGACAGTTGATAGTAAGTTTGCTGGCTAGTAATCTACTGTACTTCAAACAACTGCCATCTAGCTGTGTGAGCTTGTTCACATTCTGTCTAAATATCAATAATATTACCGTCTCCAGAAACACCATCCTGAGTGACGTTTTTCAAGCAGCAATAATATTTTCCGTAATCCGTATCCACTGCTGTAGTAGTGCATACGTTGACCTTGTAGGCATTGTTTGCCCAGTCTTTAACCAAGTGCCACGTAGCTGTGTGAGCTTTTTCACATTCCGTGTCCAGAAACATCACCTGAGTGACTAGTGTGATTTCTGCCCTTTACAGCACAAAACGCAGCGCTGTGTCAACAATGTATTTTTTAGAAACATTTTTGCCCTTGATCCCCCTCTGGCATGCCACTGTCAAGGTCGTTGCACCCTTTAAACAACTTTAAAATCATTTTTCTGGCCAGAAATGTCTTTTCTAGCTTTTAAAATTCGCCTTCCCATTGAAGTCTATGGGGTTTGCGAAGTTCGCGAACCGTTCGCATTTTTGTCCGGAAGTTCGCGAACATGTTCGCGAACATTTTTTCCGACGTTCGCTACATCCCTAATCATATATTAATAAAAGAGACTTATTTGGATTTTAGAGGCAAAAAGCTTAACGAATATGAACTCTGGCTTGGTGTTATTGGCACATGGAGTGTTTTTCTTCTGCCTGGTAAAAGTTTTGCATTAACTTTAATAGTGGCAGCTAGAGTACAGATGCTTTTCAGCTCAAAAGGTCTTTTAGAGCAGAAGTACAAATACTGCCATTAGATTAAGAAAAAATAAATACATTGGCATAAAATGTGTGATGTGTATTATACGCATAGCAAATATGCTTCTTTCATTGCAGACAGAGTATGGGGTGGACAAAAACTTTCTTTTAGAGAATTAAAGGTATCTTAGAAACCATTGTCACTATAAATAAGCGCAATGGGGTAAATGAAAGGAGCCTTAAATTCAAGCTATGACTCTTTAGCTCCGCATTCAGTGATAAGTCTTAGTACGGCCAAGAGTAGGGTGACTTTCATTTAATAGCTGCTGACTCCAGCGTCTGGAACCTTTCTGTACACGTAGTTTTTGCAATCATCTGTGAAATAAGGACATGCATTATAATATTCCTCTCCATTAGCATTTCCTCCACTTCTCTTGTTTTCAGGTTAATCGGCCCCTTCTAAGAGCAGGTCATTCAAGGGAAAACTAGTTTTGATTCAAAAACAAATTTATTCAACCAGTTAAAGCTGTTACAGCAAGGACAAAACAGAGATTTTAATATTAAAAAAGTACAATGTTTTATTAACATTTAGACATCTTTAAGAAACCTTTTCATAAATGTTTTTTTCACTGTCTTTTCGTACCTTTTTTTATTTCTGAGATTTTTCTAATCTCAAGACAAACTGTCTTTCTACCATTCAGAATACTCATGTTATGCCATAGCAAATGGGCATCCATTCTGTTTGGAAACAAGCTGATAATGCCTCCAATGCAGTGACTTTAAAGAAGAAAGGGCATTTTTAAGTGTGATCTAACGATGCAATATACGGGTATAGGAGCTGTAATCCTGAAACCTGTTATCCAGAAAGATACAAATTACTGAAAGTCCATCTCCCATAGACTCAATTGTTATCAAATAATTCAGATTTTTAAAAAGGATTTCCCTTTTCCTTGTAATGAAATATAACCCTAATTTGGTTAGTGTCTCTTTAAATAGCAACTTACCCTTGCAATCCAGGGGCCCTGAGTCCCTTTAGCGTATGAAAAGTACTGGGAACTGGGAATTACAGCGCAGTGCCTCCACCTAGGGAACCCTGAAGAACACACCTCAGGGGGATTCCACTAGGAATAATAAAACACACAGTTTGCAAATGAGCAAATTTATACTTTATATAACTGTAGTGAACTTGGACAACTAATACACCATGCACTCCTACTTCAGGCCCTTTCCTATTTATTATTTTCCATTTTGATCAATCAGAAAAATAAAAGTAGTTGCAATGTGTATTGTAGTAGAACAGCCTACATCAACTACCCCTTTAACCATAAAAAATTGTCTATTGTTGATACATCCTATAGCTTTTCCTCATCTCAAGCCCAGACATGGCTATTAATTGCTCCTTTTCTGCTTACTAAGGCCATTTTTCCTTGAGCAGCTTCTTTTACAACAATCCGCTCCCATATGTTCCCTTACAACCAGCATAGCTATGGATGAAGCATCGATATGTTTGAATACCTCAACCTTTTTCCCACAAACTATGCTACTATCTATTGATAGTCCAAGCTTTCATTTTACACTGTTAACCTCTGTACTAGAAAGTTTGCCCTTCACAATTGTAGAGGTTTAAAATAAAAAGGTATATTTGTAGGAACCATGGGAATACACATTCTCCTTTATGATATTAGGCTAGATTGCATAGGTAAATAAACCCAATAGGCTGGTTCTGCTTCCAGTAAGGATTAATTATAACTTATGGTGGCCATAGACGCAGAGATCTGCTCGTTTGGCTTTGTCGCCAAACGAGCAGATCTCTCCCCAATATGCCCACATTGAAGGGGGCTATATCGGGCTTATCCAATCGTGGGCTATATCGGGCTTATCCAATCGTGGACCCTAGGGATGGCATTTATTGGCCGTGTATGGGGGCATTTAGTTTGTATCAAGTACAAGGTACTGTTTTATTATTACAGAGAAAAAGGAAATCATTTTTAAAAAAATTGGATTATTTGGATAAATTAGGTCTATGGGAGAATTTGGTTGAATACCTAACCGAATCCTAATTTGTTTGTGTGATGAAAAATCAGTGTCAGAACTACCGGGGGAGCGGGGGGTGTTATTGGGCCAGGGTCCACACCCCCTCAGGGCCCCTGGCAGCTCACACACTGCCAATTTCCACAGTGCAGATAATCTGGTACAGAGGGGCGCCCGGCTGAACGTCCCGCACCAGGGCCCACCCCCCTCCAGTTAAGTTACTGTGAAACATCAAGTGATTTTAAGATTAGGCCAACCAGAATCCTGCTAAAAAAGCTGAGAATTTTGTCTGAATCCAAAACCGAATCCTGTATTCGGTGTATCCCTACTATATATTCACTTTTTTCCTGTTTTTAAAGGGGTACGGATGAGGAGGTCATCCAGTGATCCATGGGAGGCGTAATATCGTGTGACATAATTTAAGCAAAATGAGGCTCGGAGAGGTCCGGTGCACTGGACCTAAATACATCACTGGTTAAGGATTGACATGTGGTAACATTAAATAACACTCTAGGTTAATGGAATATGTACATAAATGAACAAATATTAATTGACAGATACTTTCTCCAGTCTCATTACACATCCCAAAAGCAGCAGTGCCATGTAAATAAATACAGTTGCTGGAACACAGTTGGTACCAGGAACCTGTTCCCAATATATCAGGTCTGTTGGAAACTACCAACAATGCAAGAGTTAAGGCCAGAAGCTTTAATGAGCCTACAGGGTCTGAATTTAGGTGTGATCTCTAGATTTGTGTTGGACACTGGTGCCCTCCAAGATCTTGTTCCAAGGGATCGTTTCACAACAAATACAACCCACAAAGAAGAACTCTTTGGACATTTTAAAGTGCTGCACTGCAACACCCAATCCAACCCCTTTGAATTGTTTGGGGTAAAGGGATTGTGCACCAATATGAAGAGATCCAACCTTAAATAAAACCATCATAAGTTATTTTTTTTCCTCTTGTTAGGGTTGTTAGGGTTAATTGCTGATCTGGGTCTTCACAATAAGAGAAAATTGGTGGTAGATGGAGAATCAACCTATTTATACAATACACACTATAGGGAATGTTTTACTCTGCTTATTGTCTGATTGCTGCATCATTAAAATATGTTTTTGTCTGTGGAAATTCATGTGAACTGAGGATAAAATGTAGCTCCGTATAATTGGCTTACCACTGGTTTGGATTATGGGATTCTGTAATTAGGGAACAGACTTATGTGTTTTCTTAATGAGCCATCTTCCTTTGTGACATATATTTTGTTTATGTCTCACTTTCAATACTTTCAAATTGTTACATTTATTCTGTAATAATATTTTTTAAAGGGGGCGCCTCACCCAAATAATGAAAAAATTTAATTCTGCAAAAAAAAAAAAAATATCTATATTGTTAGTAAAGTTCCAATACACATTGATTGACTAATGTTTCATGGCTGAAAGGGAAATTGTTCTTAAGTAATATGTCTGTCCCGCTGCTATTCTCTGCACTGCTGGTTCTGATTCTTGACAGATTTATTTGTCGGAACCTAAATGAGGAGAAAGAAAATATGATTTTCACTTATTGCAGTTTAAGTTATTTGTATATGGATTTACAAA
>CM044439.1:41485656-41530625 GCA_024363595.1 Xenopus borealis | reverse complement strand
GGAAGTTCGCGAACATGTTCGCGAACTTTTTTTCGGCGGTTCGCGCCATCCCTATTGGTTTATCGTTGTCTGTACGGCTGGTTCTGACTCTTGAACAATGTAGCAGATGCCAAGGCTTCAATTCCCAAAATACATTCAATGTGAATTTGCAGGTCTGATAACTTATGCATTGGATATAGGCTATAGAAAATCATGATGGAGCCACAGTTCACTTTAGTTTTAACATATTTATAGCAACCCACTGCACTTTTAATGGACAATGTGAAGAGATGGCGGGGACTGCACTGGCCCTTCATCTCTAGGTTGAATTTTGGTTAGTTATTTTTCAAATCATGTAAAGGATGAGTTATGCCATCACATATTAGAAAATTAACTTTTCTAAAATGAGACTTTTCTGTCTCAGAAATGTATTAACAATGTTTTGGCCAAGTAAGTCAAGCTTCTGCACACAGCCGACTTTATTTGCATCCATGCACCTCTATGCCAGGCTGCACCAAACCAATATTTACTACACATAAAGGGAGAAGGCACATGGAATTTATGTCGGGCAATTGCCCTACAGTATTTGTTTGAAAAGTAGAGGTTGAAGGGGTCAGATAGGTCTAATAAAGCCACTTTTTGGGCTTGAGCATTTTAGCCTGTATATGTTTTTCAGGTATATATCCATTATCTTGCTGGCTGTCACTGCGTCAAGCCTTAGTCATATATCCTAGTCCTAGCCTTGTATCCTAGCCTATTATCCAGTCCTGGCCATGCCTAGTCTTGTCCATATTCTAGTTCTTCCTTGCCCAGTTCCTGCCTGTCTAATTAAATGCTCACTCTGTCCTGTTACTGCCCAGTCCTATTCTATGTTTACTTTGTCCTGTTTCTGTCCAATGTACCAGTTCTGTCATGCATTTGTTTGTTCTTTACCCTTTTCACCTTGTTCCAGTCAGTCTCCTAGTCCCTTTCTGGGTTCCTGCTGTCTTTTGGACTTGCCCCTTACCCCAACTCTTTTATCAGGGATTCCCCTTCAGTCCCTGACATCTGCCTTTACAGATTTCTGACAATATATTCCTATTGTCAAAGATATATATATATATATACATAAATATATATATATATATATATCGGTCATAAAGGGGAAGGCCACAAAAACAGCTTTTTGAAAAGTAAACATAATTTCAAGCAATTTTTTTAATGGTTTGGAACAGTTCCCTAAGCCTAGCCCCCTGCTCTCCTGCTGATCTTTCTGACTACTTTGCTGAGCTGGCTGACTACTGTTACTTTGTAACAGCAGCCATCTGTCCTTAAGGTGGCCATAGATGTAGAGATCCACTCGTTTGGCGATATCGCCAAACAAGCGGATCTCTCCCCAATATGCCCACCTTGAGGTAGGTGATATCGGGCTGATCCAATCGTGAGCTCTAGGGCCCAACGATCGGATCCGAATGGAGGCGATATGGGCGGTCGGATAGAGGGACCGCATACATGTACAGATACGCCCGCGATCCGACTAGGTTTTTTAACTTGCCGATCGAGATCTGGCGACTTTCAATAAAGAACACATATTCCTTCATAAAAAAAATGCCAATCCATCCTTTTCCTATACATATATATATATATATTTATATATATGCATCTTTTGATCTTGCACCTCGAATAATATACGAATTGAGTGCTGGCACTCTGGGACTATACATATAGACTGAGAGAGAGGTTATAGGAATACTCACAATATGGTTTTTCACCAGCTGTTCCCCATAGAGTTTATATCAACATACAGCATTTTATTCAGCGATCTTAACCCAAAACCATGATTTATTTTATTTAATAAAATATTTCCAGTTGACATTTTGTTCTGCTTCGCCGTCTATAAACTTAAACAATATAACACTTAAAAAGAACAAAGGTGAATTAATCACGGTGTAGTAATTAAATGGCTTCAAGTCATTAAAAAGTTTTCAGGCAACATTTTTTAAGGGCCACTTGACATTAAAGTTAGAAAGAAACACTTTTAGATTTGCAGCTTTGCGTTCGTTTCCAGGAAGATGCTAAAAGCCGGTACACGTAATATATAAGCCTTGGCTCGGCAAATGGAATTATAGTCAAGTGCTACATGTTTCAGGAACCTATAAAGATGCAATAAAACTTGAAGAGATTTTTAACATCAAAGGAGAATGTAGAAGTGAATTTGTATCAACAAGCAACACAACCAGGAAGAGCCGAATCTCAGCAAATTAAGGAGGCAAAGGATGAAAGAACAGAAAGAGGTGGCTCAAAAGAAATGGCCCTGCACTGCGGAGAAATGTTGTTATTGTGTAAGAAATGCATGAGAGACAGGGAGATGCACTGTGGTGCAAATACTAGTTTTTCTCTTTCTCCCAACCTTCTGCTCTTCAAATTAAATAAAAAATGTTCTTATACATATCAGACAAAGATAATCAAAGTTTCATACAATGTATGTGTGTGCAGAAATAGAGAAGGAGTGAACAAAGAACATGACAGTTGAGAAAGGAATGCACAACTCAAATATATTGCTTATTTCATGCAACAATCAATCAGCAGGTACATGTATAGGATCCGTTATCCAGAAAGCTCAGAATTATGGAAAGGACATCTCCCATAGGGGAAATTCACTAAAGCGTGACGTCAAATTGTAACTTCGCAAATCCACTAATACAGACTCTGGCGAATTTTCGATAGCAAAGTAGATAGACTAGTGCAACTTCGCACCATTACGCCAGGCGAAGTTGCGCACTGACGAAGGATTGTAATTACGCAAATTCACTAAGATGACCATTTTACTGAACGTGACCACTTACACTAGACGCTACTTCGCCAGGTCAGACCTGGCGAAGTTCAATACAATAGATAGGAGTTTGAAAAAAAAAACTGAAAGTTTTTTCTAAGTCCCAAAAAAACGCTGGCGTGTTTTACCTTTCTAGGGTGATAGTCTGAAAAAGAGCAAAATTTTTTTGGGGGGTTACCCTCCTTCCCCTCTATATTTCCTAATGGCCATATGGCAACTCAACTATACAGGGGGCACATGTTTAGGGCAATAGGACAAATTAATTTTTTTATTAAAGGTTTCCTGGGCTTGTGTAGGGTAATGTAGTGGCTGTAACATATACTTCTATTACACTTTGAAATTCGCGCCGTATGCAAATTAGGCATCGCTAGAGTAAATGCGCTTTGCCTGGCGAAGTAACACTAGCACAACTGCGCTACCGTTCGTGACCTTAGCGTAACTGTGCACTTTAGTGAATTTGCGTAGCGCTGGTGAAAATTCGCCTGGCGAAGTGCGGCGAACATTAGCTAAGGCAACGCTAGCGAATTTTCGCCGCTCAGTGAATTTGCCCCATAGATTCCATTTTAATCAAATAATTCCAAAATTTCAAACATATTTCTTTTTTCTTTGTAATAATAAAAAAGTACCTTATACTTGATCCAAACTAAGTTATAATTATTCCACACAATCCTGATGGTTCATTTAAAGGGATACTGTCATGGGAAAACATGTTTTTTTTCAAAACGCATCAGTTAATAGTGTTGCTCCAGCAGACTTCTGCAAAATCGATTTCTCAAAAGAGAAAACACATTTTTTAAATTCAATTTTGAAATCTGACATGGGGCTAGACATTTTGTCAATTTCCCAGCTGCCATTTTGTGTTAGGAAGCTGTTATCTGGTTACTTTCCCATTGTTCTGTTGTTAGGCTGCTGTGGGGATAAAGGGAGGGGTGATATCACTCCAACTTTCAGTACAGCAGTAAAGGGTGATTGAAGTTTATCAGAGCACAAGTCACATGACTTGGGTCAGCTGGGAAATTGGCAGTGTATTGTACATGCAGTTGAGGCAGGAAAGAGTCATAAATCAAAGGATCTGGGTCCATATCTGGGCCGGCGGGGCCCACTGGATTTTTTCCAGGTGTCCCACCTACCCAGTCTAACTAGAGTAGGTGCATTAGAGGAATAAAGTCAAATGAAAGAAATGTAAATTGAAAGGAGTGGTTCACCTTTAAGTAAACTTTTAGTATGTTATAGAATGTCCCATTCCTAGCACCTTTCCAACTGATCTTAATTATGTTTTAATTATAATTTTAATTATTATTATTTGCCTGTCTCTTCTGCATCTTTCCAGCTGTCATATACAGGTCACTGACCCTGGAAGCGAAAAAAACAATTGCTCTGAGAGCTAACAATTTTACTATTCATTTTACAGTCTCTCATTCAAATCCCTGCCTGGTAGCTAAGCTAAACCAGACCCTAGCAACCAGATAGCTGCTGAAATTCCAAAATTCCAAACTGGAGAGCTGCTGAATAAAAAGCTAAACTAATGAAGAACCACCAAACAATATAAAATAAAGACCAATGGCAAATTGTTTCTAATATCAATGCCTACATTGTATTAAAAATGATTCTCAAGGTGAACAACCCCTTTAAAATAATAGTTGTGCAGCTTTTAAAATAAAAGAAGCAAATCTGATTTTCTCAAAAAAAGCAACTAGTCAGTTGCTTTGACTTGTTTAAAATGAGTTTTTGTCAATAAGAAAAAGCTCTCCACATAAAACCCAACCTTAAAGGGATACTGTCATGGGAAAACAGTTTTGAAATCTGACATGGGGCTAGCTATTTTGTCAATTTCCCAGCTGCCCCCGGTCATGTGACTTATGCCAGCACTTTAGGAGGGAACTGCTTTCTGGCAGGCTGTTTTTTCTTCTCAATGTAACTGAATAGTACACAGTGGGACATGGGTTTTGTACTATTGAGTGCTGTTCTTAGATCTACCAGGCAGCTGTTATCTTGTGTTAGGGAGCTGTTATCTGGTTACCTTCCCATTGTTCTGTTGTTAGGCTCCTCGGGGGGAAAGGGAGGGGGTGATATCACTCCTACTTGCAGTACAGCAGTAAAGAGTGATTGAAGCTTATCAGAGCACAAGTCACATGACTTGGGGCAGCTGGGAAATTGACAATATGTCTATCCCCGTGTCAGATTTCAAAATTAAGTATAAAATAATCTGTTTGTTTTTTTGAGAAATGGATTTCAGTGTAGAAGTCTGCTGGAGCAGCACTATTAACTGATGCATTTTGAAAAAAAAACATTTTCCCATGACAGTATCCCTTTAAAGAGCTTAGCTCTGTAAATATAATTGTTATAGAGTAAAGACCTTCATAAATAAAAGTAGAAACTGTTGAAGGTTTGCATGTGGCTTTTGGAGAGTGGCTCAATGTAAAGATCCATGATTGAGTCCAGATAGAGCTTTATTTGATCTATTGTAGAGAGTGGTCCTTGTTAGAAAACAGTGCAGCATTCCTAATCCTTATTACCCCACATAATACTAATTTATGCATTTAAATAACAGCTATAATTAAAATTAACAGGGTCGCTAGGAAATGACTATAATAATGGTTGGAGCTTGCTGCTAGCTAATTAACAAATCTTTCAGTCTCCGGCACTGTATTCCCTTCTCATTCACGGCACTAGAATGCTTGTGTTTTCCACTGAAAAGAAAAATCAGTGGGGTGTCACAATCCAAGAGCTGTTTCATTAGAGGCAAACATACCCTTTTGTGCAGATTATTTATCTAAACAAATTATTTTATTATTTATGATTTTTGAGTTATTTTGCTTTTTATTTAGAAGCTCTCTGTTTTGTAATTTCTGCAGTTTGGTTTCTAGGGTCCAAATTCCCCTAGCAATGCCAGTCAGCAGCATCAAGGGCAAATAAGGTCTTGAGCTGTATTAAAAGGGACATAGAGTCACGGGAGGAGGGGGTCATTCTTCCACTTTATAAAGCACTTGTAAGGCCACATCTAGAATATGCCGTACAGTTTTGGTCTCCCTCACTCAAACAGGACATTATTGTATTATAGAGGGTACAGAGAAGGGCAACTAAGCTGGTAAAAGGTATGAGAAATCTTAGCTATGAGGAAAGACTGGCCAAATTGGGGATGTTTACGCTGGAGAAGAGGCGCTTAAGGGGTGATATGATAACTGTATAAATATATAAGGGGGTCATATAATAATCTCTCTAATGCTTTATTCACCAGTAGGTCTTTCCAGCTAACACAAGGTAACCCATTCCGTTTAGAAGAAAAGAGGTTCCACCTAAATATTCGGAAGTGTTTTTTTTACTGTGAGAGCTGTGAAGATGTGGAATTCTCTCCCTGAATCAGTGATGCAGTTTGATACATTATAGCTTTAAGAAGGGGTTGGGTGGCTTTTTAGCAAGTGAGGGAATACAGGGTTATGGGAGATAGCTCATAGTACAAGCTGATCCAGGGACTAGTCCGATTGCCATTTCTCCCTCTGAGGCAAATTGGAGAGGCTTCAGATGTTTTTGGTTTTTTTTGCCTTCCTCTGGATCAACTAGCAGGCAGTTTAAAAAAAAAAAAAAGTTGAACTTGATGGACGTGTGTCATTTTTCAGCCTAACTTACTATGTTACTATGTTCTTACCAGGGCTGCTTCGGCCATGATGCAAGGTGAGACCCTTGCCTCAGGCGGCACGAAGTGGGCAGTTACCAGGGGAGGCAAAAAGCTCCAAAACTCCAATGCTACAAGTTAGAAGCGCGGAGCGGGAGGGGGGGGCGGCATCGGGGCTGCCTGACATGTTGGCAAAATTTCCACAGTTTAACCCACAATGCAGCATTCTTTACCACAATTCCAGTGTAATTGTGCCTGTGAACAGTGCCATATGCTGGAAGGGGAAGAGTTTGGCAAGTTAATAAATTGTGCGGCAAAGAAGTGAAGTTTGCACTGAAGTTGGCGAATTGATGCATTGATCAATAATAAATGAGCACAATAAGGTGCCCCCACAATATATAGCTGATGTTTTAAAGGAGTGGTTCACCTCTAAGTAATTTATGTTATAGAATGCCTTATTCCTAGAAACTTTGCAATTGGTTTTTATTATTTATTTTTAATAGTTTTTCAATTATTTCCCTTCCTCTTTTGCCCCCTTTCAGCTTTCAAATGGGAGTCACTGACCCCCAACAGCTAAAACCTATTGTTTTGTGAGTCTACACTTGTATTGCTACTGTTACAGCCTGGTTGCTAGGTAAAATTGCACTCTAGCGACAAGATAGATGCTGAAATACCGAACTGGAGAGCTGCTGACCAAAAAGCTAAATAACCAAAAAACTTGAAATTGATTTTAAAATATCAATGTCTACATAATACTTAAAGTTAATTAAAATCGTACAGCCTCTTTAATGGTTGTAATGCTGCACTGGAGCTAGTAATAGAGCCCTTATGTGAGATTATTGCCTACCATACCTGACAACATTTGGAAAACAGCAACCTGTTTGGTTTGCAAATTCATTAGCTCACCTATTATTTTCCTATCGTCAGTTCATTTTCTGATGAGAGGGTTTTTGTCCCCTTCAAGCCACAGGTTTTTCTTGTTCACAGTAGTTGCTGCACAGATGCAAAACTCTATAAAGATGTTTCAGGAAAGTTTTACAATATGTGTTCTTTGACTTTCATTTCTGGTGGAGAAAGTACAATATATCTAGTTCCCCACTGCATAGAGAATAATGCACTTGTGGAGCACATAAAAACTGACACAGCTATGAGTGATGTTGTGGCAAGTAACAGGTAAAGAACTCATTGGACTTTACAAACACTTCGAGCACAGCGTGCCGCAAGAATACACCTTGACGATTTAAGCCATAATAACAAATGGTAGCTCAATAAATCATCTATATTATCCAGGTGAACTGTAAAAAATATATAGATAAATAACTGTGGTGTTAACCAAAGCTTATTAAAGTTTTGAGCATCCTCTTTATTTATATCTTCTGTAACGTAATCTCCCATGGGCAGAGTAGGAAATACCCCTCCAGGAATAAAGAGATCAGGAGAGCAGACCAGTGGCGTAACAAGAGTCCATAGACCCATTTTTATCCAAAAAGTCCAGATTTTTAAAAATCTAAGATATAATTAATCCTTATTGGAAGCAAAATCCTTTTGGGTTTATTTAATGTTTAAATAATTTTCTAGTAGACCTAAGGTATGAATATACAAATTTCGTAAAGATTTGGAATCCAGAAAACCCCATTCTGGATAAGAGGCTCCATAACTGAACCAAGGGGATTTAGTCTTAAAGTGGCCATACACTGAGAAATCCACTCGTTTGGCGATCTTGAGTTGGGCGATATCGGGCTGATCCGATTGTGGGCCCTAGGGCCCAACAATCGGATCAGAATGACGCGCATATGGGCGGTCGGATCACGGGACTGCATCAACACACAGATGCGGCCACAATCCGGCGGGATTTTTAATCCTGTTCGATCGACATCTGGCTGACATCCGGCCAAATATCGATTGGGGAAGCCCGTCGGAGGGCCCCACTCACGGGCTGATAAACTGCCAACTCAGTCTGTCGGCAGCTTTTATCGGCCCGTGTATAGCCACCTTTATAGTATACAATATGTCTATTACACGGCCTTTACAACTACAGTGGAGCCTCAATTTTACATCCCCTGATTTAAATTGTTCCTTCATTTTACATTGTTGTTTTGTGGCCTCACCTATATATATATAATGCATAATACACTTCCCTTATTTTACATTTTCCTGGATTTTATACCATTTTTTCTGGTTCCCTTGAAAAACGTAAAATGGGGGTTCTGTTTTATGTGTTACGGTTACTATGGAACTAGCAGTGATCTTTTAATCAGTTCTCTGGTCTCTAATAGAATACTAAATCCAATATTGCTTGCAGTAATGTAATGATTCTTTTAAATCCATGGCTTAGTTAGTTGGTTCAATGCAGTTCTCCATGTCTGTAGCCATATTGTATGAGCTCCAATTGATCACAAGTTAAAGTGGACCTGTCACCCCAAAAAAATATTCAAAATCATATTTCATCACATTAGTCAAGCAAAATGAACTTTAATTACACTATACAAATTATTTTAATCTTGTTTTCTTCAGTCTGGGAATTCATAATTATAGCAAGTAGGCAGGAGCCATTTTGTGGACACTGTTATTAAGACAAGCCTTGTATCATCTCAGAATCTTGTTTGTGCACCAGAATGGGGGACCTGATGTCTGTCCCCATGTCCTGACTACACAATTAAATGGTTAAGAGAACTGGGGGAATGTGTGGGGAGCAGTGATATCTAGGAAGTGCTGAATGGAAAGTGAAAGTAATTATCTGCCCCGCCTCTATGCCTAAGGTATAGAGGAGTGGCAGACAATATTTGATTGACAGCTGAGATTTTTAAATGAGCTTAAAACAGCTATGAATGCTTTAATAAAAATTTGAAATTGGATTTCATGTTTAATTTGAAAAGGACTTTTATTATATAGATTTTAGTGTCTGGGTGACGGGTCCACTTTAATGAAGTACGAGGAACTTATGGGTGGACTGTCCGAAAACAATGCTAAGTGGGCAATGAAGCCCAGTCAGAAGAACCCAGGGCTAGGGTGTGAGCATGCTCAGTTTGTGCCTCTCCCCCTCCCTGCTGTAATCTGAGCCCAGAGCTATGAGTGAGCAGGGAGAGACTCAGACAGGAAGTGTCACACAACGCTAATATGGCAGCTGCTATCGTACACAAACAAAGAGATGTTCTACAGCTGTTTACTCAGGTATGGTAAAGCATTCTGCAGAATAAATATACTATTCTAGTTTGCACTATTGTAGCTAATCTACTGGTAATAAACTACTTTGGTAGCTTTCCTTTTCCTTCAAATACAGGTAATATCTGCATCAAAATGGCCTTGTCCTAACTTGGCACTGATCAGATCTTCTTACCCCAGTCAATAGCGTGACACACTTGTGCCTAAAACAAGGAGTGCAGACATTACTTGCATGCTGAATACTGAAGATGATGACCCCAATTGTGCAGTTGAATATATTTTGGTGAATTAGACACATTGGGCGCAGTGCAATTGTGTCATTTGCAGAACTCCCTTGCAACCTTAATAACACTGGAATTCTGGGGGGAAATGCCACATTGTAGGGAAAAATCATGGCACTAGAAATTACACTTTGCCCCTTACCCAATTTTACACTAAATCTGCCTGATATGAACAAGAATCTCTTAGAAGAGAGTTGATACATTAGCTGTTCCCTAATAACCACATTCAATACCCAAGCAAGATAAGTGTATTATTCACTATAAATTAACATTATAAGCAGTTTTCCTGAGCAAAATATGAAAACATGAGCTTGTGCCATTACTAGTGTATTAATGGGCTACAGCTAAAAAACACATTAGTAATAATTCCAGAAGCAAATTAAGTTGTTTCCAGTTTATTTTGCTGGTATTTTTTTTCTCCTTAATGCCTTTATACGATTGAAGAAGGCTCTTATTTATAATGACTTGTTTTCTAAGCATGCTACAAGTGTTTTAATTGTAATAATGGCTGCTTTCGAACCAAAGCCAATGAGTAATGCATTTTTAATTTCAGTTTATCCTCAACAACTCAACAAATGTATTTAAAGGTGTGAAACAGCAATGTAAACATCCCAGAAGAAAAGCTATGTACGTTAAAACTGAAAGCAAACCCTATGAATTCTCATTTTGTATAACATAATTATTCTAGTGGCTGATGCGCATCCCCATTTTGCAGATGTTGCTTTTTCAGCTGCAACAAGAGAGCCAGATGCCTTTGCCCATGATGATATTGCAAGTGGTGTCTTAAATTGCTGAATTGCATACTGTATATATGTATGTGAGTGTGCTTGTAAAATCTGCAAAATGTGTATTCTTTAACATGCTATGCTATCACCACTACAATTTTTATAAATTCTCTCTCACAATTCCTCTGGGATTAATTGCACATGCTCTACTTTGAAAATTACCCCTTGTAATTTGTGCCTAGGGAGCAAAGAATAAGATAAAATTGGTTACTTAGATTTATATGCGGAGAATAATATGCGTACATCTATGCTATACGTGCAAGGGACCTGTTTAAGTGAAAAGGTTGGCTTTGCTTCCAATAAGTATTAATGATATCTTAGCTGGGATTCAGGTATAGTTTTCATATTATGGAAAAAAACAAAAAAATGTGATCTTATGGGAGATGGCATTACCATAATTTGGAGTTTGGATCATAGGTTTCATGATAATGGATACAGGTATGGGACCTGTTATCCAGAATGCTCGGGACCTCTGGATTTCCAGATAATGGATCTTTCCGTAATTTGGATCTTCATACCTTAAATCTACTAGAAAATCATGTAAACATTCAACATACTGTTTTATTATTACAGAGAAATAGGAAATAATTATTGAAAATTTGGATTATTTTATTATAATAGAATCTATAGGAGATGGCCTTTCCCTAATTCAGAGGATAATGGATTTCCGGATTACGGATCCATTACCTGTATTTGCAAGTCGCATCCACATACCTTAAAGTAAAATAGTAACTAAAGCAACACAAAGCATGCAGTCCTCTATGTGAATTATCTTTCAGTTCCCAAAACATAAACATCGGATCATAAGTAGCGTAGGTCTCAAAGTGGCATACATGTGCTCCCCACACATTCCAGTTATGCATGGGCAAAACAATAAGAATGGCAGATGTACAAATGCCACAAAATTCAGAAATGTTAGTCCTATTGATTTGATCTCTTCGCATTCTCTCCTCTGCGTATACAATCCCAAAAGGAAGAAAGTAGAATTTCTTGTATAGAGTTCAGCACCTAAGGCAGTGATCCCCAACCAGTAGCTCGCGAGCAACATGTTGCTCTCCAACCCCTTGGATGTTGCTCCCAGTGTCCTCAAAGCAGGTGCTTATTTTTGAATTACTGGCTTAGAGGCAAGTTTTGGTTGCATAAAAAACAGATGTCCTGCCAAACATTCTCTCCTGTAGGCTGCCAGTCCATATAGGGGTTACCAAAAAGCCAATCAGAGCTCTTATTTGACATCCACATGGACTTTTTCATGCTTGTGTTGCTCTCCAACTCTTTTTTAAATTTAAATGTGGCTCACAAGCAAAAAAGGTTGGGGACCCCTGACCTAAGGCAATGGAAATTTTTAGAAAAACTATATAGTGGAACACACCCTGTGTCTCTGAAAAATGTATTTCGGGGGAAGTGCTCTCTTAACCATTTAGTGGCATAAGTGTCTCCTCTCACTATGTTACTTATAAATTTAAGAGCCCTTACACATTAGCGTTTCTTACCTGCGCCCCCCTGCATTTCGCGTCTGAACCTGCGTTCGTCGCTTACACGCATTTCATGGTTACAACGCCATTGAAACTAATGGAGTGCGTCTAGACCTGCACTCCCCTGCGTGTGTAAGGGCCCTAACTCTGTGTGGGAATTACAACATGCATAACAGGTGTTTTTACTAATTTAACCCCAAGTAACACCTCCACCGAGTGGCTAAATTTCCTACTCACAAACCACTGCTGTGATGTAGCGCATATACAGTAATTAGATCCTCGTGGCAATCACCTTCCCCAACAGCTTGGATTCCTCAGGCTCCAATACAAATAAAACCAAGAAATAGTGTAATACTATTTTAATTTTTAAAACTTCAAAGTAAAAACAAATATAACACTCACATTTTAATGAGGGGGTAATCGCAAAATGAAATAATCGTTTGAGTCCTGCAGAGTCCTTATAAGATAATCTAGCCGGCTTCTTTGTGATGTTCTCTGTAAGTCTGTGCAGGTCCCCCTCTCTCTGTCTTGTCCTAACGCGTTTCGCTGATTTCTTCAGCTTCTTCAGAGGTTTGAGTGCATGTCTGTACGTTTCCTTATTTTAAAAAGGCCTGAATGAGCAGGGCAACAGCTCATATTTTTGAAGAATATGACTGCTAGGGTCCAAATTACCCTAGCAACCTCTTGATTTAAATAAGACACTGGAATAGGAATAGGAGGGGACCTGAATAGAAAGATGAGTAATAAAAAGTAGCAAAAATAATAAATATGTAGCCTTACAGAACATTTGTTTTTAGATAGGGTTAATGACACCCATTTGAAAGCTGGAAAGATTCATAAGAAGAAAGCAAATAATGACAAAAGTACATAAAAAAAAATTGATGAAGACCAATTCAAGTTGAAAAGTTGCTTAATGGTCATTCCATAACATACTAAAAGTTAACGTAAAGGTGAACCGCCAATTTAAAGTGTTGACTGACAATTTGGGGTTGATTTACAGAATCATTTATTTAAAAGTTTAGCTAAAAAAAAGACAATCCACTTTAGCTGGCAGTTTTACAGTGAACCGATATATAAAAACGTAATTGTACCAGCTCCTGTGAAAAAATGATCATCAACAGAGAAATGAAATTTTAAATGAATAGGGAACTTAGATCAAGAACTTTGTTTAACGTTCAATGTCCAAGAGAAATGAATAAATCAATGTTAATATATTCAAATGAACTGCGCAGCATAGTTCTGAGATAAAATGGGGACATGGTAGCCACGGTAACTATGAACTGCACATGTATTTCTAGAAATATTGCAGCTTTGTGCAGTGCCCAAATTCTGCATATTTGATGTATCTCTGATATAGGATGAAATGAGGAACATGTTTATTTACATATTCTGTCCATGTGTCCACCCCCAGAGAGAGCTAGGGAATATAATGACAAGGAACATGTTTTATTAAGCTGAAGAAACATCAAACTTCACAAACTTTCTCCATTTTGTTTAATCAATTGCCTTCTGAAAGATCAAATACAACATATTTGTATGTATGTACAAACCTCTGATGGTGAACACAAGGCAGTCTGAGGCTCTGTTCATTACAAAGGCCAAAAGGCAAGGCAGTCAAAGGCATAATCCAGTGCACAGACCAGAGGTCAGAACCAGGAGATCTGTAGAATACTAGAGAACTACAGCAGAACCTCAGGAACCAAGGTGAGCAATCGGAAACCATTGCAAAAACATGGGAGCTGCAGACAACCACATTATTTTCTAGTAGACTTAAGGTATGAAGATTACAGAAATTATGGAAAGATGTATTACCTAGAAAACCCCAGGTTCCAAGAATTCTAGATAACAGGTCCCATACCTGGATTAGAAAGGTAAGAAATCAGAAACCAGTTCAGGAACATGGGAGCTGCAGCAGTCTGAAGCAAGAGACCAAAGCTTTTTTGGGCCCTTTTAACCAATTACAAGAATTTAGTCTAATGAAGAGGTGGAGACAACTCAATTTGTACTGAAACGCATATCAAAGCTAATCACAAGAGCAAACTCCAGTGGTTCAACAGAAAAGTCCGTCATCACACAAACCAGGGATTAAATTCAGACAGGTCCTCCCTTTCCTCTACCATTACCTGGGTTACATGAACAATACAGGTACTGTACTGGAATCATTACAGTATATAGATGTTTATAGTGTTTGTGTGAGAGCAATACATACGCTGCAATGATCTACTACATTTTAGTTGGAAAACGAGACGGTAGTCCATCACGTTCAATCCTTCAGTGTAATATATTCCTGAAACAATTTAATTCTTCTTAAATCCACAATACTACCTGTAGCCCTGAAGGTTTTGTACAAGAAGACCTTCAAACCTTTCTCAAAGATATCAAGGACAGTTATCTGAATTACTGGAGAGAACATCATATAACTCTGATGTCATCATAACGAACCATGTTTGTTACTTTTTTTTCCTCAAACGGAGACCTTCTGTATTGTACTATGTGCAATTGTGATACATGTTGCTCTCCCCATTATGTGTCAGTATTTCTTTCTAACATTATTAAAGAGTAACCATCAACATTCCAATGCCTCTTCTCCATAGAAACAAAATGTATGTCTTCTAACTGTTCCATTCTTTCCTACTGGTGCATTGTACAGGTATGGGATCCTTTACCCAGAAGCCTATTATCCAGAAAGGTCATAATTACAGGAAGACCGTCTCCCATAGACTCCATTTCATCCAAAAAATGATTTCCTTTGTCTCTTACACAGTAAGTACCTTGTACTTGATCCCAACTAAGAGATAATTAATCCAGCCTACTGGGTTTATTAAATGTTTATATGATTTTCTAGTAGACTTAAGGTATAAAGATCCACATTACAGAAATTACGGAAAGATCTGTTATATGGAAAACACCAGGTCCCAAGCATTCTGGATAACAGGTCCCATAGCTCTACCATATCAGCATTCTAGTTTACTAATATCCTTTATGTAAACTGCCTCTTAAAATTGCACTGCCTACTGAAGCTAAATACTTACCAAAGATTCATAAAATCTAATACAACTATGCCCAAGTAATAATGTAGAGATCTTATCTTGTGATTAAAATCATGTGAGATAAATTTGTGCATTGTTCTGCTAAGTTAATTGGTTTTAGTCAACGTTGGGCAAGTTTTTGTGGTTCTCTTCAACTTCACTTGCAAAGGAATGATAAGGTTTAGTTACCTGTCTGCATATTTCTGCATAATCTTTGTACTGATGTCTTTTTCACATAGACTGTGGATTCTTTAAAATAAGTTGATGTATAAAGAAGATTCCCTATTAATCAAATTAAATCCCCAAGGATGCATTAAGAAGGAAAAGAGTCTCCAAATAAGTTGGCCTCCTTCAGTGTTTGTGTAGGTTTTTGGAAGTAATCATTTGGATGTCTATAATGCTTACACAAGCAAAGTCTGCAAATGATTACAGAGCTGTAATTATAAGCAATTAGCACTTTACGAGATGTTCATCAATTATTCTGCAAATATTTAATTCAATGGCATCCGTGGGTTCATTTAAGCAGGGTAATACGGTGTATGATAATTTGCATAATCTAATATCTCTACTGAACAATGTATAGATTGCAGAGCAGCATCAGTGCAGTATTTAGAGGTACTTTTTTAACTAAGGAAATCATATCATGGGGTCATTATTTATTGCCAACCATAAGCAGTTCACATAGTGCTTGTGCCCAGTCCCCATGCAGAGCAGCTGTGCTCTTTGGTCTTGTGTTGGTTGCTCCTTTGATAGAAAATTGAGCACAAGATGCAGAGATAAGCAGTCTCCTGCCTATGGATCCCTGTACTTAACACAACCTTAGGCAGGCAATAAACATAGGGCTTACATCCAGGGCCGGAAATAGGGGCAAGCGGAAGAGGCACCTGCCTGGGGCACAATGATGTGGGTACTGGGCAGGCACCTTTTGAATGGTCTTCTGCCTTCCCCTAGTCTAGTTTTTCTTGATTCCTCTGCCACTCTCCCCTCTTTGCACCACTGCCCCCCACAGTAGCGTCACACTTGCACATGGGGTGGGTAGCGAACTGACTAGCCAAGTTGCCTTGGGCACTCGATCGGCTTAGCCCTCCCCTGATTAGCACTTGCACACAGTCATGCACTGATTTTTTCACCAATTCCATAGGCAGAAATATGGGGAAGCAATATGTATTTTAAGCCAAAAATCGTTCTTTCCTCTTTTGTTTTTGCATTTTGCCTGTGAGTTCTTCATGGTTTTTACACTTACTAAATTATCAAAAAAAATTGTGGATTTAAGTAATGTAAGATTTAAGTAATATAATATAATTTTTAGCAATAAAAAGTGTTATTTGAAGGGGAAAAAAATACAAACATTTTTAAATTAACCCTTTTGTGTCCTACTGATGCTTTAGTCAAGCACCATATTGAATGGTCAATGTTCTAGTTTCTACATGTAAAAAGGCCTTCCCTTTATTAAACAGGGATAATTTGCAAAATACATTCCAGGGAGCTATTCATTTGCTAGCTCAAAAACCCAATTACATTACTTAATAGTGATCTAAACACTCATGTAAACTATCCCCTACAGCACCTAGCTCCTTAAAGTAGGTGACCCAAAATAATGACAGATGCAAGAATACAAGCCAATTAAGCTTTCCAGCACTTTTTTCATTAGTCTTGCTGTTACCATACAGAAACTAATGTGCGGCTTCTGGATCTTACACTTTAATCACATATGAAATTCTATTCATTGGCTTGTGCTAGTAATACTGCATAAAACTGTTTAATGCAATAGCTCTAGCTGTAGGAACCCGAAGAAACGTTTACGCTTTAAGACTACAATCCTGATGTTGCTGTCCATTATTCGTTTAATATAAAAAATAAATATTTTTAGTGCTTTGATTAAAAAAATGATTTAAGAGAACACAATGTCACTCTGCGTGTATGTAATATCCTCTAAATAATAAGTTCAGTGAAAAGACATCTTCAGTTATTCAATGCATGCCAGGCAAGAGAACAGTTAGACAGTATGTAACTAAAAATTAGTGTAGTCTTCAGAATTAAAATGTGGTTCATGCAGCAGCATATAGTATATCCATTTGTAGATTACTGGCAGTGCTTATACATATTCTAACTGAATATATCAGGCTAAAAGTTGGTTTGGGTTGAGGGGTTAATGGAAACAATTGTATTATTTCTAGAGAGTTTAATCTCTTTTATTTGCAATTTGTTTGGGTCACATGCTGGTTCATGCTTTATAACTAAGTTATCCCATTAGGAATTAAGTAGTCAAAGGTGGTTTGCTAAGCTTCTATGGAAGTGGTGTCTGTTAGATTCACCCTACAGAGAAATCTGATGAAACTCTCGGCTAACAGCAGCTGTCAGTGAGTAAACTGAAAGTGGTATCAGTCTCCTTTTATTTCCATACAAAAATGGCCTATTTCAGTAGAGAGTGTGGGTAAAAATTGAAAGCAAAGAGTCACTAGCCAATCCATAACTACTTGATAGGAATACGATTCTATTGTTCAGGTTTGTAACATTGTTCTGAAGAATGAAATAAGGAAAAAGTCAGACTTGGAGGCACATTTATTAAAGGTCAAATTTTAGTGGTAGTAGAGCTTTTTAGAAACCACAATTTCTCTTAAATCAGGAATGCAGTGAAAGTTATTAAAAGAATCGAATATAAAAAGTACGAATGGAAAAAAGTACAGAATCAAATATGAATATCTCGAAAACCAAAAATGTATCTGAAATTCTAACTTGTAATGAAGGAATTTCAGATTTACCTGCAAAAAAAAGAAGAAAATGGATTTATAGCACAAAATCAAAATGGTACAAAGTGGGCAATTCTACATGCATTATAAATAGCAGAAAAATACAGTTACTAGTTAATGTTTTTAAGGGATTTAAAAATGTCCCCTAGTGGCCACAGCCCGCCTTTGTTCATATCTATATTTAATATAAGTTACCAAGTTGTTTCAAGTGGTATTATTAGTTTAATTGAAAAGAGTTGTCCCTGCAGTGCAGAATATATGGAGAAAGGCATGGAATGAATACCAGATTAGTAAGATTGACAGAAATGCAAAAATACTGTAGCAGATCATTATGGACAAATCTGAAAAAGGCTACTGATCTTTCCACGTTGTTAAACATTATATAGCATTTTTTTTTGTTTCCTGGTTCCTCTTTACTATCTGCTTTGATGGCAAAATGTTCATTAAAAAATGAAGCCAATGTTCAAAGCGTTACAAGAGCAAGACTGATATTTAGTTTTAGAATAAACATTTTTTTGCCCATTTTAACTTTTGTATTAAAGAACTGGCTGTTGAAGGATGAATCTTGAATAAGCAGAGCTATTTAACAAAGGCAACAGGAAATATCAGTTCTTCAGTCTTAGGATTTGTTTAGTTCACAGACTAAGGAGAATTTAATCACATATAGCAATTGTTTATATAATAAATCATGTACACACTAATGTAATATATAAATATGACAAGACCGTAAAATGTTACATAGCCATATATAAGCCAAGGATGTGCTTTTATTGAGATCACAACTCCAACATGACATTGGATATCTTAACATTTTACAAAAGGGGGTTCAACATTATGAATATTTTAATATACCTTTATTCAATATGCCATCATACAATAGTGAGTGACAAGGCGTAGACTAGGCCAGTGGGGTTCATAGGTAGTGTAATGGTTGAATCACAGGGGCCAAATAAGTAGTGGCATGGGTAGTGACAGTGACAGTGGTCCTGATGTTTTTTTTTTAATATCTTTTGAGGCCGAAATTTTTTTAACTTGTAAGTGGGGCCCTGACCATCAATAGCTTTTTATAACATGTGTATGGGTGGTTACTTTTTTTAGCACTGATGTCTGTGTGGTCTTTTAACTGTGATGTGGAGTGGGCGGGATATGGGGTGGGGCTTTGATGCCAGGGTTGGCGGGGCAGGGCCCCGTTATTTCTAATGGCGGCCCTGCATTGCTGCTATTGACAAGTTGAAACTTTAGGCTGGTGCATTCATTTCAGTATACAAAATATGGCATTTTAGTAGGGATGGGTGAATTTGACCCATACATGCATCATGGGTCAAACGTGACCCCCTCGCTGCCGATGTGGGGCTCACTTTATATATCAATAATACAGATTTAAGAGTTATCATTTTTAGTTTCCTGCTTTTAGATTAATGTCCTCCGAAACAATTTTCATGGTGATACAAAGCTGTGAGTTCTCAACTAAGTCCGTGGATTTGTTAAACAAAACAAGAAGCCACCGAGGTCCTGTATCAGTCCTGTATCAGTTGCTCAGTCAAACCACAGTTAATTACTTCAGTACAATGTATGACAGTTGTGCGTGAGTGCAGTAACAATGACTGGCAGTTCTGCGTTACAGAAGCACTGCTTTAATAGCAGAAAGAATTAATTTTCTTTTACTTGAAAGAATCAAACAGCAAATCACCTGCCTCCAAGAAGTGTTATTTTTAAAACACTTTTCCCATCTCCAAATGACATGTTTTGCTTTTGCGAGACTACTGTGAAACAGGCTGGTTTTTATGTAATGGTTTTGCTTGAAATGAGTTTCATTCTTTGGGTTTATAGATTTTTTTTGTTACTTTTATTTTTTGATGTATTTCTTTTTGCAGTCATCCATCCTTTGTTTAAACGCCTGTGCAGCTTGTAAAATGCTTTTTTCTCATTACATTTCTGGATAAGTGTATTTTCTGCACATTATATCAAGCTTATATAGTTGTCAGCAGAACTGAATGCATGATTGTCATACATATTGCTTCTTCTTAGTCTGTATTTAAAGGGCATGTAAAGGCAAAAAAATAAAATCCCATTTTTACTTTCTTTAATGAAAATCTCCATTATACTTTAATTAAAACATGTGTACTGTTTTTATAAGAAACCTGACTGTATGCAGGGAAATTCTCCCTTCATTTACTGCTGTGGATAGGAATTGTCAGACGGTCCCTAACTGCTCTGCAGGGAAATAATCATACTTATGAACAGCAGGGGGAGCCCCTGCCTTACTTCCCAGCCACGCAGAACTCAAACAGCTTTGTTTGTTTCCCTGTAGAGCAGTTGGCGACATGACAAAACAGGACACCGTGCAGTCTGTATATTCTGAATATTAATCAGTCTTGCTGTATCGGCTTCTGGCAGATATTATTTGACTTGTGCTGTTTTGATCATTTATGACGATCCCTAAGGAGTCCAGACCACACTTAGCATGTGCACAGTCTTGGTCTTGCAAAGATGTTTAACAAGTTACAAGATGTTGACCCCCTGTGGCCAACTTTGAAAGCATAAATCATATGTTTGTGGTGCAGTAAGTTCATGTTTATGTTTAGTATACAAAATCCAGCATTTCTAGCCTTATTTTATTTTAGACTTCCCCTTTAAAGGAGAATACAAACTGAAATAGAAAAATAATGACCCTTTTAGTTGCACCACCCCACCGTATACATGGGATCATGCAACTACAAGGGTCATTCTTTTTCTATTTCAGTTTGGATTATCGTTTATTTGACCTTGCACACCATTTATTTGCTTCCTCATTGGTGGAAGGTGCTCCCTAACTTATACGGTTCTAGCCCCTTTAAAGGAGACCTGTATCCCGAACATAAAACTCTGTATAATAAAAGTCCTTTTAAAATTGAACATGAAACCCAAATTCTTTTTTTAACATACATACCCATTATAGAGGTAATTAAAAATCTTGGCTGTCAATCATCTATCGCCTGCCCTGCCCCTATGCCTCAGAAGTAGAGGCCAGACTTGCAATTGCTTACACTTTCCATTCACACACATTCCCTTCCCTCTTCTCCATCTATAACTGAATAGCCAGTGGATAGGTAGGTGTATCAGGTACCATATTCTGGAGCATATATAGATATGAGTGAGCTTTTTGCTCTGCATAGTTTTGCAGAAAATTTACAGCTTATTTCTTCTATGTTAGTTGTAGCATAGAGGAAAGGCATTCTTCTAACAATGTAGAATAATATATACAGTATAGGTTATTTCTAGTGATGGGCGAATTTATTCGCCAGGGGCGAATTCGCGGCGAATTCCCGCGATTCACCGCTGGCGAATAAATTCGCGAAACTGGCAAAAAAATTTGCCAAAAAAAATTTGCCGCGCAAAAACGAGTCGCGCGTCAAAAATGACACGACGCGTGTCAAAAACGACGCACGACTCGTTTCGCGAATCGCGAAAAATTCGCAAATTTCTCTGGAAATTCGCGAATTTTTCGGCGAAGCGAAATGCGGCCGTTTCGCCCATCACTAGTTATTTCAGAGCTAAAACACCTTTTCCCACAATGTTATTTCACCTCCATACTCAGTCCAATGCATTCCAGCAAAGTTTTATGGTTTCACAAAAATTTTTGTGGGTTTGCCAGATTTTCCATGATCCAAGAATGCTTAACACTATGGATATGTGTGTAAATTTCCAGACTAGCTTTTCTACAACTTATGTTTGACAGCTACTGCTCCTATTTTGTACAAGTTCATTCCTGTGTCTGATCCCATTCCAGGTACGCTCTCTCACCCAATCCAATATTTTCAGCCATTACATTGATATCACTCTTTGGGTTCAAGTCTCTTCTTTAAGAGGTGGTTTAACTTTAGAGGGGTAAATTTATCAAAGAGTGAAATTCCGCCACTAGAGGGAAATTCCGTAGCTCTCAATTAATTTCTATGGCATTTTGAAAGGTGTATTTATCAATGGGTGAAGTGAAATTTCACCCTTTGATAAATACGCCTTCAAAAATGCTTAATAGCTAAGTCTACATGTATATTGTTATTGCTTCCTTTTATAAACCATCTTTCTATTCAGGCCTCTCCTATATTCCACTCTCTTATTCAACTCAATGCATCATTGCTAGGGTATTTTGAACCCTTAGATTGCTAAAATTGCATAAATAACTCAAAAACCACAAATAATAAAAAATGAAAAACAGAAAATTGTCTCAGAATATCACTCTCTACCAGTGTCGGACTGGAACACCAGGGGCCCACCCAAAAACCGTAGACCAGGGGCCCACCATAAAACCTTAGACCAGGGGCCCACTCTCCGTACCAATATTCTTCATCTCCTCAATCAACCTCTATTCTCCTAGTTTGTTTTCTTTACATACTATAATCTATTATTCCATCTATTTAGCCTCTTTGTTTTCATAGAAATAGGGAATGGCCATGAAATAGGCCAAAAGTTTAGCAGCATGAGGGCCCCCTGACACCTTGGCCCACCGGGAGTTTTCCTGGTATCCCTGTGGGCCAGTCCGACACTGCTCTCTACATCATATTAAAAGTTTATTTAAAGGTGAACAACGCCTTTAAGCTAGGGAACACAAATGCAGGTCTCAGACTGTGGAGAAACACAAGGTGAGAATCCGCTCTCCCGCTGATCTTTTTCTCCTGATCTGTTGCTCCTGGAAGCATAGTGTCTGTTTGGGTGCAGGAAGACATTGTGGATTTTGGAAAACACGCTACAGTCTGCATTTCTATCTGTCTGCACCCAAGCAGAGATGTTGCTTCCAGATGCAGGCACATCAACCAGAACAGCAGCAGTGGAGAAGCGGATTCTCCACCTGTGTTTCTGCACAGGCCAAGATCCACCTAGTGTGGCCATAGCCTACAGGCTTACAGCTTTTCCAGCTATCTTTTTACATTATTTTTTTTCTCCAGAACCATTAACTGTCTTTAGATTTTGTTTTTCATGCTTCATTAAAAAAATGTGCAGAAGTCTCAGGGCAGACAGTATTATGCATTAGGGTTGGAAAATATGCTAAAAGAAGCTTATTTAGATAGAAAACACATGCAAACAACTTGACAATACAGTGCTATACCGGTTCCTACATCAGGAAGAAACAACTAACAAAAAAGTTGTAATGGTATTTTTGTTCAGTTTTATACACTGTTGCTGCGGCACCCTGGTAAATACACAGTATATGGTGTGGACTATGCATTAATAAAATACAATATATTTTATTTGAAATCATCTGTTGCACCACACAATGGACATTTGTTGAGACAGTATGCTGGCTATAAGTGTTATAGTGTGTTGTGGCATGGACAAAAAGGACATTTTTAGTAAGATCAGTGAGTGCTTCCTTTTCTGTTTATTTTTTTATTATGTCTGACAGCTAAACCTATTTTGTATTCTACCTATGTGAAAGGCATTGCTAATTGGATCTTCTGGGTATACAGCCAACCAAAATATTTGGAGTAAAATTGTATTTATTATGTTTTGTCTACAGTATATACAATATGTTTAGCCATTTATGAGCATGCCAATTAGGCACTATTGCAATTTATTTTTAAGGGGCGTAATTATTAACATTGGAGACAAATATCACCAGTGATTTTGCCCATAGCAAACAATCGGCAATTACATTTTGAAAAGTCAACTACAAACGCAAAGATCTGATTGGTTGCTATGGGTAACACTACCTGTGATATTTGTCTCCAATGTTAACAAATACACCCCTTTATGTACATTTCACTGTCACACACACATTATCAAGGAAGACTCTTGGCTCCCAATAATTTATCCCTCATCAGAAATTAAAATGACGTCTCTCTGTAAAACAAATTATTAAATCACTATGTTAACATAATTTTTAGATGTGTAGAAGGTTGTAAGTAGCTTTGCAAATATCCACTGATCTGAAGATTCATTAGATACCAGTTCATATGCTAAATAACTAAGACACTCCAAGTCATCATCTTAATTAAGTGAGGCTTCCTGAGGCTATGCCAGTATCTATCCCCAGGGAAACACCTTTTACTCCGAGTGCTCTTCTGAGCACTTCTGCATTTTACATACATTTTTCCAATTTTTTCTCATTAGGCTATATTTATATCAGGCAAAATATAGCCTTTTACAGAGATCATATATCATTCACTGTTGCAATGGAGATTACAAACTAGGACCCACACACACATACAGGTATAGGACATATTATTATCCAGAAAACTTGGGGTCTGGGGTTTTCGGGATAAGGGTATCTTTCTGTAATTTCTGTAATCTTTCTGTAATTTGGATCTCCATAACTTAAGTCTACAAAAAATTGTTTACACATTAAATAAACCCAATAATTTTATTACCACCATTCATGCAGTGTAGTTACCATCAAGTACAAGGTTCTGTCTTAAAATGGAATGTGGGAAATGGCCTTCCCATAATTCTGAGCTTTCTGGATAATGGGTTTCTGGATAACCAATTACCCATACTGAGTGTTTCTGGAGTCAATTGGAAACCTGAGCAAGTAGAAATGCAGCCACGAGAACATACAGACTGTTTGTAGATAGTGTCCTTGGTGGAAATAAACTTAGGACCCCAGCACTGCAAGACAACATTGTTATCCACTGCTTCTCCATGCTACTTGATTTTGTACTACAAAAATCATGCTTTTTCCACAGCAGTACTGAGCCACTATGTTGGCCGTCAAAAGGTTATATAAGAGAGATGACGGCTCAAGCAAACTGTCTCGAAAAATAAACAAGGATAGGCAGGGTCCCAACAGGTAAAAACCCACTGGGCCTTGCTGACCCAGAACCATACCTTTTGAGACCCTGAGCTGTACCCTGGTCTCCGTCCTGGTCCTGATTGTGGAATGCAAACTGGAAGGGGAGTGTCGGGTTGTGGCTAGTGTGAGGGGACCTGGAGGAAAATTGTGGCTGGGATGTGACTGTGGCAGGGGCCTGGACCCTCCAGTCTGAAGCTGGAAAAGTGAAAGAACTGGCCCTAAAAATGCTACTTGCACCAGCCACTTAAAGGTGAACTAAAGTGTATCAGCCCAAGGCAACCAAAGCCCTTTAGCAGTAAAGATCTGTGTCTCCAAAGATGCCTCAGTAGCTCCCCATCTTCTTTTCTTCTGATTCACTGATTCACATGCTCTGTGCTGCTGTCACTTACTGAGCTTAGGGACCCACTCACAATATACAGTACACATAGAATAGAAATGTCACTATATAAGGCTGATTAGTCATTAATACAGATAACTACTACATGACAGCACAGAAACCAGTGCAACTAGAATCAGAATTTAATTAAATATTACAGGCCAACCTCATTTTCTGCTTGACCCCTAAGCTTAGCTTGTCAACAGCTGCTCAGAGCCCACTGAGCATGTGAGTGTCACAGACACTTTCCAAGATGGTGACCCCCTGTGACAAGTTTGAAGTCCTGAATCATTGCTGCTATTGAGAAACTGTAGGCTGGTACAACAAGTTCAGTATATAAAATATGTCATTTTTTTGCCATATTAAAGTTTAGGGTTTAGCTGCTCTTTAATCCTCTGAAAAGCACAGTGAGCAATTTCACATTCACTTTGGGAGGCTTCAGTATTAGCAACATTCTAAAAATTTCCCATGATAATATTCTCATTTTGATCAGTGCAATACCACTCCTTTGTCACCGTGACAGACAACACAGAGCCCATTAAAGGTTTAAAATAGCATTCTGGCAACAACTGAAATCAGCTCCCAATGTGATTATGTGTGTTCACAATCTGCTCTTGGTGCTTCATTCCCTTTAACTTTATTTAATTGCCGTGAACATCATCCAGAGTCAGCCAAGGACATGTTATGCCTACGATTTTGGTGTTATGTAATTAATAGCATTATTACTATCATGATCTTATAGCTGTTAAATTAGTCATTGGCAGACCTTTAGCCTGAACTAAAATATATTTTATTAATTGCATTCATTTGGGAAACTCTATTAAAAAAAATCTGTAATTTTGCATTAAAATAAAAAAAAATCAAAAAATATCATATTTCTAGTGAAAATTAAAAATAATCATCATAATAAATATATTTGTAGTTAAAATATGAAATGTTGCATAGGGGCGTATTTACTAACATTTAGGTATATTTTTTTTTCAGAATTTGTGTTGTTTTTAATTCTATATAACTCAAAATTTTCGAGATTTAGTAAGGTCCTTTAAAAGTCATTGACTATTTTTAAGAGTTTTTTTGGAAAACATTTTTTATAGGCTTCCTCATTTGCCGTTCATCAGCATATTTTTTTCCATCCGTAATTTTTTTTATTCTGATCTTTTAATTCATTTGATAGTATTTGTCGTTTTAGAGAAAATGAGTTTCATTGTGGTTTGAAAAAGCTCTAATACCACTGTGTGTCCTTAAAGGAGAAGGAAAGCTACTGAGGCATTTTATTGCCAATGGATTATCTGCAATAGTGTAAGTAAGAATGCTATATTTATTCTGTAGAATGTTTTGCCATACCCAAGTAAAAAGCTCTAGAATCTCTAGGATAGCAGCGGCAGTATTAGCTTGGTGTGACATCACTTCCTGCCTGAGTCTCTCCCTGCTCACTTCTGTGCTCAGATTACAGCAGAGAAGGGAGGGGAGGGAAGAGGAGCAAACTGAGCATGCTCACGCCTGTGGCAAGGAGGTTTAAGATGAAGGCAGGAAGTCTGATACAGAAGCCCATGTGTACACAAGAGAAGGAAAGAAATGCAGGGTTTCTTTTGACAGAGGACTCAGAGCAGCACTACTTTGAGGGTTTACTGATATATTTATAAATATAACATTCTGATAAGGCTTACTTAGTTTTAACCTTTCCTTCTCCCTTAATAAACAGTACCTCAAAGTGTTGGAAAATAGTCTTTTCTTACATTTTTAAAAAGACCGTTTATTCTTACATTAGGGAATGTATTTGTATTCTCTTAATAGTGACAACTATTATTCTCTTAATAGTGACAAGTTTTGTCATGCCATACAGTGATCTTTATGGTCAAAATGGTCTCAGATTTCCATTGTTTACTTCAATGAATCATGTATAGTAGAGCTCTTACCAGTTAGCAGAGTGAATGGTAAAAAGACCAGGGCAACCAGTTCCTGGTTTTCATTATTCGTTCTGCCGATGACTGACAAAATTTAATTACTCGTTCATTGCTATGTGTTACTGTCCAAGAACAAATCTCTCAACAGTTAGGAAATTACCCAGTGAATGAGGCTATGTTATCACCCAGCAATCGCCCAAGTTATACTCCTCCCATAATCTTTGTATTTTATACAATTAATCTTTCATTGTAAAAATGCCGGGTGGGAGTTTTAAGATGGTAACATAATTAACACAAACTACAATTCCCAGCATCCATTAAATTGAACCACACCTCAAATATGTAAAAGGCAATATTTATTACAAATTCATTAGCCATATAAATTACCAGCAAAGTAAAAATGCTTAAAAACAGTTAGGCATAGATCTCACCCGTAAATAATATGTTTTATAAATCAGTAGAAACATATAATGCTGTGCACATCATCATTATCTATTACAAGTAACCAATTGACCCTGTAGTGCTAATTGGCTCATGCTTAGAAAAAGAAAAGGAGGGGGGAAAGGGAACATTAGTTTCCTTTTAATGTGGAGAAAAGAATTAACATTGTCTATGCTGGGATCCACACATCATAGTACACAGCTCAAACAAATCAGTGTAAAAACTCCACATAACACAGTAGGTAATACTCGCCTCAACCTGGACCCTAGTCAAATTGTAGTTAAGTGATCCTCAACCAGTAGCTCGTGAGCAACATGTTGCTCTCAAACTCTTTCGATGTTGCTCTCTGTTTCCTCAAAGCAGGTGTTTCTTTTTGAATTCCAGCCTTGGAAGCAAGTTTTAATTGCATAAAAACCAAGTATAGTGCTAAGTAGAGCCTCCTGTAGGTTTCCAGTCCACATAGGTGCTACCAAATAATCAATTACATCCCTTATTTGGCATCTCTTTTTACATTTGAATGTGGCTCACGGGTAAAAAAGGTTGGGGATCCCTGATGTAGATCATTTGTTCTATGAGAGGTAATAGGAATTCCGCTAAGTGAATGGTGCCAACACACAACCTGACGCACGTTTCACTCCAATCAGGTGCTTCAACTGGGGGCCCAAGAAGTACAGAGACCTGTGAGACCCTAATCAATGTGCAATTTCAATATATATTTGTAAACAGGACAACATCGGGATATTTTGGGGGCCCTAAAATTAATTTGCTGCAGAATCCAGTAACATGTATTTATGGCACAGTACAAGGCACATCATTGCCATTAGGCTTTGCAGGTCATCCCCAGCCTAAGCACAACCTCTACTTCAAACTGAAGAAGCACTGGAACAATTATATCCATTTAAAATTAAATCTAAGAATTGTTGTTTATTCGTATTTTAATTGAGTACTTTTTGAAATATGGTTGCAAGTATCCTCCATTGTAAAACAGACTCTTTTAATAAACAAACAAGTATTTGTATGTTGTTTAGGCTTCTTGCTTTTACTACTGAGAGAATATGGTATGGTATTTCATTATTTTTATTGTCAAACTAATAGCATATTAGCGGGAAAAAAATATATATTCCATAGTATACCAGCTCTCTTCACATGGGGTGCCTTGAATGCGATGGTGTTTCCTCTTCGTTGTTGGAAAATATCAATGGCCTTGCTAATGATGTAGTTGTATACTCATGGGATGAGGCATAACCGGATGTGCCCTAACAGAGTCTACTTAACTTAATGCTTCAGTAATTTACCAAGGCAGTCACCTACAGTACAGGGTGACCTCATGAAAATGTGCCATAACAGTCACATATGTTTCTTAGGCAAGGCAGTCCCTTTGCTATACATGTACATTTGTCCATGTGTAAGCGTGACTGATGGAGAGTGCAGTTGACACGGTAACGCTATGATTGTAACCTCCATTTATAAGCCTCTCTGCCAATCCTTTCTTGGTAAAGTACTGTAAATCTCCTAATGGTATTCAAGATTCCAAAAATCACTCTTTATCTACTGAGAGGTTCTGAAATATCACAACCTTTATCTTTAAATATACCTTTCAGGTTTAAGAGTAACATAAAATCCATTTGAAAATGGCAGCGTGGGCTTTGACAGCTCGGATATGAATAATTTATATATATGAAACCACAATAGTATTTGTAAGAGAAAGAAATTTCTTAATATGAGACAGCGGTGAGTGGAAAATATTCTCGAGAGGTTTGCTGTTTCATTGCCAGCGAGAGAGATACTGAATTAAATTATTGCAGGCATGAGGCTGATTTTCTGTATAGCAGTAATTCTTATAAACAGAGACTAATATGTCAACATCTTGTGACCTTGACTTGTCCTGTGACTCAGGCAACTACAGTATACTATCATTTTAAAATTTGTAAGCTCTACTGTATATTGCACAGTCCAGCATTTATAGTGGGATTTTGCACTAGAGCTTGTGAGCCACATTTAAATTTGGAGAGAAACACAAGCATGAAAAAGTCCATGTGGATGTCACATAAGAGCTCTGATTGGCTTTTTGGTAACCCCTATATGGACTGGCAGCCTACAGGAGAGAATGTTTGGCAGGACATCTGTTTTTTATGCAACCAAAACTTGCATTTAAGCCAGTAATTCAAAAATAATCACCTGCATTGAGGCCACTGGGAGCAAAATCCAAGGGGTTGAAGAGCAACATGTTGCTCGTGAGCTACTGGTTGGGGATCACTGCACTAGAGCAGTGATTTTCAACCTTGTGCCTCCAGCTGTTAAGAAACTACAAGTCCCACAATGCATTTGCCTGACTGTGGCTGTAATACTCCTTCATTGCATTGTGGGACTTGTAGTTCCTTAACAGCTGGAGGCACACGGTTGACAATCACTGCACTAGAGCATCAACCCGTAATTGTATTCCCTTATTTTAACTGAACTAGACCAAAAGTAGGTTGCTATGCAGTAACTGTCCTGGTATAAATGTCTGTCCATTTTAATAAAGAAACACAATTGTGCATGAAACATCCTGCACAGTGGACTGCCTATGACTATGTATCTTTGGATAGGAAACGCATCATGATGTTTTTAAACTGCTGACATAAAGTCGTGTTTATTCAATGAGCGGCATACGGAGTGCTTGCCATTTTTTTATTTGATTGCAGTTCACCTCCAGCTACAGGTTTGGGGTCACTTGTCTAATTTGGTGAGTGTGTTTTTCCCTTTCAAGATTCATGCTTTGTTAAAGTTCTTGCGAACCCTTGATCGTGGGACCTGGAGCAATTAATGTTTTTTAACGAAGTTCAACGCTACCCAAATTGAATTTATAAACGTACAGCTTTTGATTTTAAGTAGTGATACGGTTTTACGAACACATATTTTGATTTGAGCTATATTTATCAATTAAGTATCCTGCACTGAATCTACCTCACCCCACACAGATTAGCCAAGATATACCCAGGTACCCTGGACAACTGTTATAAATGTGGGTTGGAGGTTGTCTGTTCTGGGATTTCACTCTCACACAAGGCTACTGGCATGAAATCCTGACCAAGTTTGATCTCCCGAACATACGTTCCACTGAGCTATGCTTGTTGGGTCACACTGAGCCCCTAACCTTTCCCCCATGCCAGATATTTTTCTATCTCCAAATACTATACTACACAAAAATGTTATCATAGAAAGACACTAGTGCTTGAACCAGTGGAAACAACTAATAAATCAAATAGTCCCCTTGTAGAGGATGTCCAGACAGATTCCAGGCAATATGGCCCTTGGATTGAGACGCAGGAATCAGCATCCGCTGAGCATTAAAAGCCATAATAGCATTGTAGTCTATATATATTAGTTGGATGTAATCAAATTTCACTACTACTTTAAAAAAAAAAAAAAATCCTGCGCGGTGGCTTTTAGAAAAGAAATTGAGCTGTAGGTGAACAAAGGTCATTTTTATATTATGGGGGAAGAAAACACAAATTATTTTCAAATTAATGAAATGCCAAATTATTAGACCGGAAAAATAAGGGCAAAAATGATTTCAAATGAAGCCTCATCAAGAAATGTCATGGCGGAAAATGCTGATTGAATGATTTAAACCTTCTGATAAAAGGCCAATCTGTTATAATTATGATATAAAACTGAATGATCAATTGTATCAGAACACTGAACAAACACAGATTGATTCTTGTAAGAGATACATTAAAGGTTAATGGCTGCTAGGGGGCCAACTGATGGATGCTGCAGTAGGAAAGTGATGCTGAATTTTGTGAGGTGAGAAAAACCCAGTCCGAGAGGGACAGAAATCAGTATTCAGGGATAGTCGCTTCTCTTAACACATATTTTTTACCACTTCTTTGTGAAAGATTTTCTTTCAGATGTGTTGTGGCATGATGTTAATGTTCCAGCAAACGAAAAAATGAATCTTGCGAAAATATCAATTCCAACAGTGTCTGATGTGAACTCAGGGGGCACCTGACATTAAAACAAGGATATTTAATTGGTTGTTTATACATGAAGCATCTCTGGACTGATGGATTTGCAGAATCTCTCACATGGCACGGATGTTATTATTTCCAATCTTCGTCACATCGCTCAGATGCCAGAAAAATATCTAAAGGATAGATTAGGATCTACTGGATGATCTTTGGCTGGAAAACAGTAGCTCACAGCAGTTCAGCCAAGTTACGGAAATCTTGAATTCTATTGATTTTGCCTCTTATTCTTAGGCTAATGGCACACAGGACTCATCATCAGCTTTTTTCTGACGACATTTTGTACTCAGGTGGAGAAAATCCAATACGCTCCCATCTAGGGGTGGGTGAATTTGACCAGTTTCGCCAAAAAATTGTCAAAATGCATTACAGTCTATGGGCAACAATTCCTTTTTGATACGCAACATTTTTCTTCTCCTGTTGGAGTCTATGGGCGTCATTTCTGCGGCAAAACAAAGGGGCTTGGATGATTTTTTGGACAGACATAATATCAAAGGCTATTTTGATACTAAACTCTGCAGTTAGTATAGCTATGGGCATATACGGTTTGTGTGAAAGAGTGGAGGGGTGTGTGTGTGTGTATGCTGGGTTTTAATTTGGAGGGGTTGAACTTGATGAACTTTGTCTTTTTTCAACCCAATTTAACTAACTACTGAGTGCATACACAGTAGAGTTGGTGCAAAAATGCACACACACAGGGGCAGATTTACTAAGGGTCGTATTTCGAGGGTTAATTAACCCTCAAATTCGACCCTCAAATTTTTATCGTATTAAAAGCCCTGGAATTCGAATCTCGAATTCGAGGGGTTTTAACGCAATTCGAATTATCGAACGATCGAATATAAAAAATTTGATCGATAAAATTATTCTTATCGAACGTTTTTAAGCATTCGATCGAATATTTTTTATTCGATCAAAAAAACTTGCAAAAAATCCCGTGGGAGCTTCCCATAGGGATATATAGCAATTCGGTAGGTTTTATCTGCCAATTGTTATATCGGCAGATACTTGTCAGTAGTTCAACAATCGAATTCAAATTCTAACTTTCGAATTTGACCAATTCGAATTGAATTCAATGGCTTTTCTCAGCCCATGTAGAAAATGCAGGTGGATAAAGCCATTAAACATCCCTGGGTGCCATTCTCCTTATAGTATAGTCCTGTGCGGGTGTGTTTTAATACACGTGTACTAATGAGGTTCAGGTCGGGATTGCTACCTACCAGCTATTTCTCCTGGGTACCCCCAGAGAGACCTGCACAGACATCAGGGCTTTTCACCAGAATCCGGACCACTTTGCAGGTTTTTCCGCTGACGAAACCCACTGCAGGTCTTGTTTTGTGCATGCAATGCAGAGAAGCACACAGACAAGTATCTGCAGGAGAAATGATAACAGATTCAATGTAAAGCCTCATGCAGAAGACTTTAGTACAAAAACAGTATTAGTAGACTCAACAGGAAATATCTCATACAGTATCTCCCAACATTTGAAAATTGTAAAGAAGGACAAAAAGATCTGCTGTGCTGCTCTCAGTGAAAACTTTTAACTACACCCATTTTCCGCCCACTCCCCCATATACCACGACCCATTTTACAAACTTTAATTTAAATTATGTAACGTTTGGGTATATTTATGGGAGTCTTAGGGCTGTGTTTTATGTGCTATTATAGTTTTGTCAATGAAGGTGAAAATGCCTTTTAAAGGAACTGTTCAGGGTAAAATTAAAACTGGGGAAATAGATAGGCTGTGCAAAATAAAAATGTTTCTAATATAGTTAGTTGGCCAAAAATGTAATGTATAAAGGCTGGAGTGACTGGATGTCTAACATAACAGAATACAACACAACTTCTTGCTTTTCAGTTCTCTAAATCTGAGTTAGTCAGCAACTTGAAGGGGGGCCACATGGGACATAACTGTTCAGTGAGTTTGCAATTGATCCTCAGCATTCAGCTCAGATTCAAAAGCAACAGTTATGACCAATGTGGCCCTCTCCCAAGTCACTGTAACCAGGGTAACCAGTCAGTGTAAACAAAAGAGAGCTGAAAAGCAAGAAATAGTGTTATGTTACATTTACAGTCACTCCAGCCTTTATACATTACATTTTTGGCTAACTAACTATATTGAAAACATGTTTTATTTTGCACAACCTATTTACCCAGTTTTTACTTTTATACTGAACAATTCCTTTAAGATGCTAATCTCAGTTCTTATTAGTTACAGTTGTATCTAAGTGTAGGTGCTTAGTTTTCTGGGCTCTCTGCCAAAAAGTCCCCTTATCTCATTTAATTTGCAACTTTGTTAAAGGAACAATAACACCAAAAATGAAAGCATTTGAAAGTAATTAGCACATAATGAATTGTTGCTCTGCACTGGTAAAAGCTGTGTGTTTGCATCAGGAAGATCTTTTTTTTTTGCCTTGCTCTGGATCAACTAGCGGTTAGGCAGGTTAAAAAAAAAAGTTAAAAGATTGAACTTGATGGACATGTGTCTTTTTTCAACCTAACTTACTATTTTACTATGTTACTGTAATCAGTGTCGGACTGGCCCACAGGGATACCAGGAAAACTCACGGTGGGCCCAGGTGTCAGTGGGCCTCTTGCTTCTAACAATTTGGCCTATTTCATGTTCATTCCCTATTTCTTTATGTGGAAAAAGAAGCTTAATAATGGATGATAGGAGAATAAAGAGGTTAAGTGTGGAGAGAAGGAATAATACTTTGGAAAGTTGGGCCCCTGGTCTAAGGTTTTCTGGTGGGCCCCTGGCATCCCAGTCCGACACTGACTGTAATTTATATAATTAAGATGCTGTGTAGCCATGGAGGCAGCCATTCAAGCTGCTGGGAAAAAAAGGAGAAAATGCTCACGTTACATAGCAGATAAAACACCATTATATTGGTCAGGGCTTACCTGTTATCTGCTATGTGTAACCTGTGCCTTTGCACCTTTTTTTTCTAGCTTGAATAGCTGCCCCCATGGCTACATAGCAGCTTGTTTATATAAACTATAGTAGTCTTTCTCAAGGAAACACACAGTTTATACGAGTGCAGAGCAACGAATATTATATTTTATTTACTGTGATACACTTTCAGTTTTTGGTATTATTGTTCCTTCAACTATCATGGATGTTCAGTGCAGGAGATCAAAGAGCAATGAGATATTTAAATAAGAATCTTGGGAGATCGGGTCAAGCTGCCAAAATCTGCGAAAATATGAACAGTTGGGAGACAGGCAGCGTCGGACTTGAGGGTCCGAGCCCCAATGGGGCTTCCAACACAGGGGCCCCCAGCCAGTATCCCCCTCCAGGTCTCCCTACTCCGCTGTAACCCCCCTTTGGCCCTCCACACTGCTGCAACCCCCCCCTCCTTGCACCCCACATTGCTAAACATACCTGTTCTCTCAGTCCAGGAAGGGGAAGATCAGGAGGCAGCGGATGGGTTGGGGCCAGGGTCGGTGGGGCCCACTGGGTTTTTAACTGGTGTCCTGCCGGCCCAGTCTGACCCTGGAGATATGTGCACAATTGCTTTATGTTATAATTCAGAATGACTCTACCTTACAGTGCAACTGAAGATCTTGAAGATGATAAATTCAGATCTCACATAGTCATTTATTTTAACACCTCCCAAAAAAAAAAAAGAAGTGATTGACTCACCTACATTACTCCATCACCAGTTCATCTGTCCTACTACACCACAGCCAAGTGGAGAGAGTATTAAATTCCCCAAATCATATTTAGCATTACCCAACCAACAGATGGAATGAAATGCCACTAAGGGTCCCAGCTGCACAAGCATAAAAGTTGGTTTTAATGACAGAACTGTAAAGTTCTACTCATCACGTTGTGAGATAATCACTTAATTGTTTTTTTTCCAGAACCATTTTATTGCATAGTCCACCATTCACTGACTTTCGACAAAGGAATTAATAATTAGTTGGCAAGAGGCCATCAGTGTTGAAACATATGATGAGAAATTCAAACTATCCTTTACAGAGAAATGGTCTACCTATTTTAATCCTATCAATTTAAAGAATAGAGATGTATCCCGATATGGAATAAACGGCACAACATTTGCCCAGGTGCAGTAACCCAGAGCAACCAATGAGATTTGTTTTTGAAGTAGAACTAACAATGAACAGAGCTAAAAATGCCATGTTTTATATCCTGAACATATTGCACTTGTCAATAGCAGCAATGATCCAGGACTTCAAACTTGTCACAGGGGGTCACCATCTTGGAAAGTGTCTGTGACACTCACATGCTCAGTGGGCTCTGAGCAACTGTTGAGAAGCTAAGCTTAGGGGTTGTCACTAATTATCCAGCAGAAAATGAGGTTGACTTGTAATATAAGATGATGCTACAGGGCTGATTATTAATTTCTGATGCTAGTTGCACTGGTCTCTGTGCTGCCATGTAGTAATTATCTGTATTAATGACTAATCAGCCTTATATTGTGACATTTCTATTCTATGTGTACTGTATATTGTGAGTGGTCCCTAAGCTCAGTAAGTGACAGCAGCACAGAGCATGTGAATCAGTGAATCAGCAGAAAAGAAGATGAGGAGCTACTGGGGCATCTACTGGGGAGACACAGATCTTTACTGCTAAAGGGATGTGGTTGCCTTGGGCTGGTACAGAAGCACAAAACATCATGTACAACATTTCTAGCTACTTCTTTAGTTTCCCTTGTCCTTTAAACAGGTGTCCAGTAAAAACTATTTGTAGATTCTGACAAGAACTGTAGCAAACGTTGCGCCTTATATTACATAAATCCCCACCCCCCAAATCTTTCAAATGCTCTGAATATAAAGTTGGACTGAGACTTATAAATCTTTTTTTTTTTGTTCAGTTGTCTTTTAAGTTTATCGATGTTGATTTTGAATCATTATTTCGGGTATTCTTCTGTATTATCATATTGTAATATGTAAACCTAGTTGAAACTCAATACAGGTATGGGACCTGTTATCCAGAATGTTTGGGACCTGGGGTTTACCAGATAAGGGATCTTTCCATGATTTGGATCTTCATACTTCTACATCTACTATAAAATCATTTAAACATTAAATAAACCAAATAGGCTGGTTTTGCTTCCAATAAGGATTCATTATATCTTAGTTTGGATCAAGTACAAGGTACTGTTTTATTATTACAGAGAAAAAGGTAATTATTTTTAAACATCTGGATAATTTAGATAAAAGGGAGTCTGTGGGAGCAGCCTTTCTGTGATCTGAAGTTTGCTGGATAATGGGTTTCCATATAACAGATCCCATACCTATATATATATTTTTTTAAATTTTATATATATATAATTAAGCAATATGCATGTTTATTGAATTTGTATCCTGTTACATGCACATTTATATGTTGTCAATATTCAGGATAGCATCTCCTATTTCTGTTGTTGATATCCTGGAAGATGCATTTCCTGGCAAGAGACCTGTATGTATACAGACTGTATTCAGAGACAATTAGTCCATGTACCTTGGGTTTGATACCTGAACTTGAAAGGGATTAAGTTGCTGGCTTACATCTAAAAGGAACTGACACAGAAATCATTACCAAGACTGGAACATAGCCATGGACAATGGGCCCATGAGTACCACTTAGAAGCACACAGTCCTAAGCTCTCACTAAGCTCCTAATTGGCAGCAGAAATGTAGTAATACATTCTGCACTGAAAACAGAGTTCTTACTATAACTCAAGAGACACTTTCCTACAGATCAGTTCCCTGCAGAATCGAGGTTCCTATGATTGTGGCAGCTCCAGTGACACATAACTGAAATAAAGTCTTCTCCCTGTATCATAACTTTTTCTTAGATTTGCTCTTCTTTTATATGACCTCCAATCCTGGTTTCTCTTAGGAGATACCGTAAAGTATTGTCTCATCTGGAAATAATATGGATGACATAGTCCTGTTTATAGAAAATGAAAATAGAAAGACTAGAGTTCCAATATATGTTTTCACACATATAAGAGCTCATTTGAGATCCAAAGCAAGATTTTTCGTGGTGTACAAAGTGCAAGCACGCAATGTTATTTTTCCCCCACCATTAAAGTGGTGGAATCTCTGAGTTCATTATGTAACTATTCATATGATTTTTGGAGCAAATAATGAAGCAATTAGCACAATTTTCCTTTTTCTCTACAATAATTAAACAGCACCTTAGGGCTCCTACACACGGGCGTTTTTGACCTGCGCTCCCCTGCGTTGCGTTTGGCTGCGTTCAGCCGCAGGGGAGCGCAGGTCTAGACGCACCTCATTTTGTTCAATGAGGTTGTACCCACGAGACGCGTGTAAGCGCCAAACGCAGATTCAGACGCAACATGCTGCATTTTTCCTGCGCTCGGCACTTACATGAGTACAGCCCCATTGAAAATAATTGAGTGCTTCTATACCTGCGCTCCCCTGCGTTTGAACGCAGCAAAACGCAACGCAGGGGAGCGCAGGTAAAAACGCCCGTGTGTAGGAGCCCTTATACTTGATCCAAACTCAGATATAAAATGAATCCTTAATCTGATTGGACCAGTGTTGTTATTGGGGTACCGCAGGGCTCTGTACTGGGTCCCTTGCTTTTCAACTTCTTTATGAATGACCTGGAGGAGGACATTGAGAGTACTATTTATGCAGACAGTACTAAATTGTGCAGGTTCCATGCAGGATGCTGCCACTTTGCAGAGTGATTGACTAAATTGGAAAACTGGGCAGCAATCTGGAAAATTAGGTTCAATGTTGATAAATGCAAGGTTATGCATTTGGCAAAAAATAATATAAATGCAAGTTATACACTAAATGGCAGTGTGTTGGGAGTTTCCTTAACTGAGAGGATCTTTGGGTTTTTGTAGAACACAAGTTGTCTAATTCTGGGCAGTGTCATTCTGTGGCTACTAAAGTAAATTAAGTTCTGTCTTGCATAAAAAAAGGCATTAACTAAAGGGATGAAAACATAATCATACCTCCTTATTTTTATAGGTCCCTGTTAAGGCCTCACCTGGAGTATGCAGTGCAGTTTTGGGTTCAAGCATATAAAAGGAGAGCCCTGGAGCTATAAACGCAGGGGCTGCATGATAAGGGATCCGAATGACCAGCAGCCAGATTAAACACACCAACTCCTTACTATACTGCTGGCTTTGGGGATTTACTTTACTGCTGTACTGCAAGTTGGAGTGATATCACCCCCTCCCAGCAGCCTAACAACAGAACAATGGGAAGGTAACCAGATAGCAGCTCCCTAACACAAGATAACAGCTGCCTGGTAGATCTAAGACCAGCACTCAATAGTAAAAACCAGTAACGTAACATCCGGCCCCCCCCCCCTCCGTACACAATTATCTTTCCGGAAATCGCCGAAGTGCAAGGAAATCGGCGGTGCGCGAGCTGCCCGGGGGGCCCTGAGGGGGTGCCCTGGCCCAATTGCACCCCCTGCTCCCCCTGTAGTTCCACCACTGCTAAAAACCCATGCCCCACTGCGTACTATTCAGTTACATTGAGAAGGAAAAACAACAGCCTACCAGAAAGCAGTTCCCTCCTAAAGTGCTGGCACAAGTCACATGACCGGGGCAGCTGGGAAATTGACAAAATGTCTAGCCCCATGTCAGATTTCAAAACTGAATATAAAAAAATCTGTTTGCTCTTTTGAGAAATGGATTTCAATGCAGAAGTCTACTGGAGCAGCACTATTAACTGATGAGTTTTTTTTTTTTTTTTTTTTAAAAACATGTTTTCCCATGACAGTTTCATTGTTTCATTCAAAATGTTTCATTGTCTTTAATATATTGATAATGGGTTGAGTGCAGAGGATCTCTGATATTTGTCTATATATATATATATATATATATATATATAATATTACTTAAACAAGAAAATGCAGCTGAATTCTTGAATTGGGTGGACGTGGGTCAGGCTTGATATACAAATTAAAAACAAGAATACCCCAGCACTCCAACAAACAGCCCCCTGGGAGACCTATTTTTGCACAACTGAACTGTAACTAACAAAAAAAAAGACACTTTTAGTTACAAAGTTTGTACAAAATATGCATAAGCTGACGCGCCCCGTCAAGGCAGTGTCCATGCGTCAGTCCTAACTAAGTGAAAAAAGTGTTATCTTTAGGGGGAGAAAGACCATACCTGCTTTTCTCTTTGTTTAGCCACCCCAAATTAATGGTGTCTTTGGAAGAGATCATGCTAAGGACCTATCAATACACACAAAGAAATAGACACAGTACATATTTGCTTAATTCAATCCAAGGATATAAGCATATTTTCTGTCTATATACAAATCTAGGAAGTGTCTAGATTTTTTATTCAGAAAGGATATTTGTAAATAAATATTTCCGCTCTCACTGTTGTAAAACATGGAATAGGCAGGGAAATCGGTTTATTTATTCAGAAACCATCTAGGGATCCCCCAAAACATATATTCATGGTGGAACCTATCCTATTTAAGCTATAATGAACCGCACTGAGACAGGTCTAAATCCATGATTTAACACTGGAAGCAGAGGGAGCATTTATAGGAAGAGAGTCCGTGAAACCGTGAGCTGAAAAAGAAAACTACAATACGTTGGCTATGACTCAGTTGTGCTGCTGCAAATGACATATGGGCAAGAAATATTTTGTTAATGTTGATTTAGCAAATTCTTATATTCGTTATCATTTTAATGCCCCGATTGGATATAAGATTTCTATATAATTTTCAAATGCAAATGGTAAATTTGTCTGTATTAGTTGGTGCTTCAGAAAAATTCAGGTAAAAAATATTTTTTAGTGGATGAATACAATTTCCTTTGGTTTGATGGTGCCCGTATATATATATATATATATACAGTATTTTTTTTTTTTTTTAAACATTTTCTGCCAGTCCTTATCTAAAACATGCATCATGAATAGCTATTAACGTGGTACCGTTGCTCTTTTGTGACATCAGAATATTCATTAAACCTATGGGAAATCACTCAGCAAAAACATTTCAGTCGGGGGTTTTAAAGACATCAGAGTCAATTGCCTCAATAGTTTATTTTAAACGTGTAATGTCAACCTGAAGTTTATTGCAATCACTAAGAACAATGGATGCAACATTAGAACACTATAATGACTCTATTTCATGATTACTAACACAAACGTATTCCTTTTGTGTCCAAATTGAGTACAATAAGTCAATCGGTGGCCAAAATTATTAGAAAGCATTGGGGCATATTGCGAGATGGAATACCTGGGGTGGAAGCTTTTCAGAGTTTGTCCCTTATGTCTTACAAAAGAAAGAACACGACTGGATCTGTGTTAGTCAAATCTGATATAAGGGGCGTTACAAAGCGGGAACCAACCTTACGCCCTAAAAATAATGGGACATTTCCTTGTCTCTCATGTAATTGTTGTTCAAATGTTTTGAAAGGAGATAGAGTATATCATCCTCGGAAGGGCACCCCAATTAGGGTTGCCACCTGGCCGGTATTTTACCGACCTGGCTGATATTTTTGATGGCTGATCCCAATGTTATTAATAGGAAAAAAAGATAAATATATAGTAAGGCCGGTATTTTTTTAAAGAAAAGGTGGCAACCTTAACCCCAATTAAAATAAATGACTTTTACACATGTGACACAACATTTGTAGTGTATGTGATAAAATGTCCTTGTGGTCACTTGTAAGTGGGTCAGACATCACGTGCTATTAAAGGAAAACTATACCCCCCGAACAATGTATGTTTCTATTGCATAAAACAACTCATATGTAAAACCCTGCTTCATGTAAATAAACCATTTTCATAATAATACACGTTTTTAGTAGCATGTGCCTTTGGGTAATCATAAATAGAAAATGGTCATTTTAAAAAATAAGGACAGTCTCCTGTTATCGTATGATTCACGGGTGCACACCAACATGCCAAACAAACTATAAAGTTAGGTCACATGAGCCAATTAACAGACAGAGTTGTGTCTTTTGCTTCCACACTTCTTCCTGTTACAGTTAGAGTTGAAATATTTCTGGTCAGGTGATCTCTGAGGCAGCACACAGACCATCACGAAATGGGGGTTCAAGGCAAGAGATGTAAAGGGGCAATATTTACTTAAATATATATATATACCAGTTTGGTAAGATTCTTTAAGATGCACTTAATTTGATATAAACTATCTGTTGCTCAAGTATTCATTTTGGGGGGGAGTTAGCACTTGGGGGTTTAGTTCTCCTTTAAAAAGTTGGACGAAACGGTTTCAGGTCACTTTGTTGAAAAGGACCATGGGCTTCAACAACTCAAATTTCAGGTGGTAGATAGTATGCCAAAACTTCGCCGCAGTGTAGACTGGGCAAAATTGTTATTAAAAAAGGAAGCTAAATGGATATGCCGCCTAGAAACTTTGGAACCCCATGGTCTTAATCGAGAATATGACCTGCACCCCATATACCGATAGAATTTTATGGTTGTTTTTAATGTTTAGTATGACCTCATATTTTTACAAAAATTGGTCATTTTTATTGTCTTACAGATACTTATTGTGAAGCACGTCGGGATGAATATACTGACCACAATATAGGAGATCGTTGCTGAAAAGTGTTTAAATGGATACTTTTGAGAGAATATATTGTATCCGATTATGTTGCCTTTATGTTGTTACTTTGTACTAATTGCTTTTTGTCAATCGCCTGTAGATGGCGCTGTATAAAGCAATATAAATATGTGCAACCATAAGTAGTTCAGTAACTTGCAGGCCTAAAACGTCGTTTGTTTGGGATCTTAGCCAATCATGCAATAAAGGCTTTGTATGATTTCATAAGATTTAGATGGTGCTGTGACTTCGTTACTGATATTTCAGCCGGTTGGAGTGGACAAACTCTGCACGTGCACCTGTTGAGAAATTATGGTTTGGGTGAGTGCTGACCAATTGTTCCAGATTGGCCCTATTGGTAGAACTAGAAACTCAAATGTGAGCACCATATTCCACTGTAAATTAGATTTGTTTTGTAATGTGTGTAACATGTCCCTGTTATACAGAAAATTTGGAATTAAAAGGAAGGCAATCTCCATAGAGTATATTTTAAGCAAATCATTTCAATTTTTACAAATGATTTCCGTTTTCTCTTTTTAATAATAAAACAGTAGCTTGTACTTGAAGGTAACTAAGCTGCACAAAAATTGGTGGCAAAACAATCCTATTGGGTTGAATAAATATTTAAATTACTTTTAACAGACTAAGAGGCCCATTTATTAAAGGCCAAATTTTAGTGGTATTAGAGCTTTTTGAAACCACAATTAAATTCTATTTCTCTAAAACCACGCATGCCAGGAAAGTTATTAAAAGATCAGATTATAAAGAGTACAAACGGAAAAAAACACTGAACTACTGTATGCGCTTAAAAATACAAATATCTCTTAAATCTCTAGAAACAAATGAAAAAAAAAATACAAGTTTCTAAAATATCTGGTTGGTTGAAAAGGTCCAGTAGAATTAGCACAGCTCCCATTGACTTCCATGGGACCGTGACTTTTTTTACTTGGCACAGTTTTGTATTAAAGTATAAAGTTTTGTATTTGATTTTAAAACATCATAACTCTCAAATTTCTAGAGTAAAGACACAAATTTTTATAGAAAAATATGATTTATGGTAAAAAGGAAATGTATGGTGATTGAAATTATGGAAAGACCCCTTATCCAGAAAACCTTAGCTCCCAAACATTCCAGAAAAGAGATCCTATACCTGTATATTAATTCTGTGGTGCCAGAATAAGCTCTTACTAATTAGTTAAAGAATGACCAGAGTCTATCTAAGGGGGTTACTTATCAAAGTTTGAATTTTAAATCAAATGAACTCACAACTCAAATGGTTTCTAATTTAAGAAAAAACTCAAATCGCTCAAATTGATCAAGATTTGAGCGAAACCCACTGAAAAAACTCAGACACCATGAAGGCTATTAACATCTTCAAATGGTTCAAGGGAACTACATGACCTTGACAGGTTTTAGGTGTAGTTTCAGATTCAAGCTATTTCCAGGGTCATGGGGGCAAAGTCACTAAAGCGCGAAGCGTCTAACGCTACGCTAATTCGCCAGCGTGACGTCAATTGGTAACTTTGCAAATTCACTAACACCGACTCTGGCCAATTTTCGCTAGCAAAGTAGATTCTTAGTGAATTAGCGTAAATACGATCCTTCATCAGTGTGCAACTTCGCCTGGCGTTAGGGCGAAGCATTGTAATTACGCTAATTCACTAAAATTAAAATTTTTGTGAACGTTACCTCTTACACTAGAAGTTATAGACGTTACAAAAATAGATTTTCGACCAAAATATAACCTCGAACACTCAAATTTTTAGTGGAAAACACAACTCGATCTTTGATAAATAACCCCCGTAAATAATTCCAGTTGAATTAAAAGTTTATATTTGAAGGGTTCTATAATGTCACTCATGTTCTGTTCTGTACAATATGAGCCAAGAAGGGATTGTGTTACTCCCTAAAGAGTGTTAATAGTGCAATAATCCTGAATTTTAGACAGATGAAGGGTAAGAAGTACCATTTTCAATTTTTTGTTTTCTAAATAGCTGAGAATGTCAGAATTATGTTGGGTTGGTTTGCATTCCACTTGTTTTGAACAATTTCTATTGTGGGTTACGTTTTTTGTACCGTGTTAGCCCATTGAAAAAGTTATAGGGTAGAACTTTAGATATGAAGCACAACAAAAGTGCTGTGAAGGTGATACGTTTATTGGCTAACTAAGATGATAAGCACAGCAAGCTTTCAGAACATTGCAGTTCCTTCTTCAAAGCTGATTAAGGTAATTTAAGGTAATCGGCTTAGAAGAAGCAACTGCAATGTTCTGAAAGCTTGCTGTGATTATCATCTTAGTTAGCCAATAAACGTATCACCTTCACAGCACTTTTGTTATGCTTCATATCAAACGTTCTACCTTATAACAATTACTATGAAACACTTTGAGAGGAGATTTATAATGCGGCTATAAATTAAACTGTGCCCATATATTGTATACTGCTACACTTTTGGAAAATGTCAAACATTTCCATCCAGTGATTAACAGCCCCCGTGTCTATTAACTTTACGGCTCGGGAACTGTATAATTGTCACTTTCCACAAAAAAAAGCTATTATTTTGTACTATAGTACCAATTACCTTCCTGTTTAAAGCAGTTCCAGGAAACAAACCACTATGTTCTGCTGAAAGTGAAGCTAAAAGCAAAGGTTATTTCACTTGCCACAAAAAAAGTAAAAATAAGTCTCCAGCATATATTGCAAAGGCATAACAAGTGTGCTGACAAAATACATTTATGTCTATTGTTGGAAAGTTTAATGCAGTTTTCCCTGGGGATGGTTGAATGAATTTCTTTTTAAGTTAAATAACATTTTAGCTTGCTCAGGACAGACCACTGATTGACAGTTTAATGCCAGCAGTGAACTATGGTACCTATTTGAAGCTGCCCATAGTTCTAACATATGTACTTGCTTTCTGCTGCCTTTTGCAACTGACATTACGTTAATGTGTTTGATTTTCTGTGCTTGTGCTAACCATTAAGTATAAATTGTATATATAAAAGTGTATATATATATATATATATATATATATATATATATATATATATATATATA
>CM044439.1:41454868-41479073 GCA_024363595.1 Xenopus borealis | reverse complement strand
GTTGGCTCCTTCGTGACTTCAGGCGTTCGTAAGGGGGGCCTGGCTCTTCCAAAAGTGCAGCACTGCCGGGCCCCCTTTCAGGCTCGGGCCGGGACCCTTGTCCCCCTGATGGCCTCCCTGCCCATGAGGTCCGGGATCCACCGAGTTTTTTCCTGGTGTCTCGCTGGCCCAGTCGAACCCTGCAAAATGATTTTACGTGTGTTCTCCTCCCTGCCTCTTCTGCTGTACAGTGCCCAAGTGTGCCTATTTACTTGTTATATTGATATTCCTAAATCTGTGTACCAGGTTTTGTTTTGCAAGGTTATTGTTTGACAAGCTCTAACAGTTTTATATTAGACAGTTTTCTGACAAGCGCAACATTTCCCTCCCACTCGCAGCAGATTTTCTGGTGTGAGATTTCTAATTCCCAACAAACTTTTTACCATCTTTAATCTCTCATTTAGTCAAAGGTCAGAGAAGAGTCAAATACAGAAATTCATCAATAAGAGACATATGTCTGCTCTGGATAATGCCTCTATGTCTAATTTTACATGGATAATTGCATGATGGACATGTAGCTATAAAATTCAGATTATTCCTTGTATTGTTGAGATATGATTCAATAGAAGAGAATTTGACTTTTATCTTTTACTACACAATGAAACTTTCTTCCAGTACATGTGAAAGAGGATCTCTTTGATCTATAATATTATTATGTTCTCGGATACCTTTGTGCCAGTCTCTGGTCCCACAGCTGTAAGGTGTAGGAATATAATATTACAGTTACTGGATAGTAAGCGTATAAAAGAGTAGGCACACTTATGTACAGAGTGTTCCTTTCATCCTTCAGTTGCACTATTCACAACCCATGCATTACGCCTCCTTTGTGACATTTTGTGAATCTGCAGTAGGCTTTGCTTTATATTTATAGATAGATTGCAGAGAGATATAGTTGCAAAAGGATTTGGATCATTGATCAATTACCTTAAGTTATCTCAGTAATAAATTATACCCTGACATTTTATCTCTGTAATGTTTTAAGTTCAGGGTACTTTTAGAATTCTTGAATTTGCTGTACAGGTATGGGATTCATTATCCGGAAACCTGTTATCCAGAAAACTCTGAATTACGGAAAGGCCATCTCAAATGGTCTCCGCTTTATCTAAATAATCCAAATTTATGAAAATGTTTTCCCTTTTCTCTGTAATAATAAAACAGTACCTTGTACTTGATCCCAGCTAAGATATGATGAATCTGTACTGGAAGCAAAAGCAGCCAATTGGGTTTATTTAATGTTTACATGATTTTCTAGTAAATATAAAGGCAAACTAAACCCCCAATATAAAGCCCCTATGTACTACCCTAGAAAGTCCCCTGTCCCTGCTTCTCAACCCCCCCCCCCACATAGGTGACCATGAAAGTGCCTCTAACACAGTGCTCACATATTGAGTAAGCACAGCAGAGCTCACGGAGGCCATCTTCCAACTCTTCGGTATTCTTCCGTAAGTGAACTCCATATTGGCAGAAGCGCGGTTGGAGCAGTCTTACAGTTCGTAGCAACTATGCATGCTCCAAAAGAGTCAGAAATTGCGGAAGTGAAGGAAGAGTACCAAAAGATACAGAAGATCCAGAACATGGCACCCGTGAGCTCCGCTGTGCATACCCTCCATGTATATGTGAGTACTGTGTTAGGGGCACTTCCCAGGGGAAATCAACTATCTGGGGGAAGCACAAAGGTGGAACTATCTAAAGTAGTAGGTAGGGATTTTCTTATTGGGGGATTTAGTTCACCTTTAAAGTATGAAGAGCCAAATTAGGGAAAGACCTGTTAATTGGAAAACTCCAGATTTTTGCAGCACACTGGTAAATATGTATCCGATTTGTACAATGTTCAAAAGTTTATCCCATTTCTCCAGCAGGCTCTGAGAATATACAGTATCTCCAGGAGTGGAATCCCAAAGAAACAGTATTATTGTTTCACAATGTTGTACATGCTATTGAGGAGTCGCACACTCTGCTTATACTAGTGAACTAATAAATGCTCACATAGTGGGGAGACATGCCATGAAAACACTCAGCTTTCCAAGTATTATAGGTTTTTCCACCCCACAAACTAGGGTAGTGTTTCCTAATTTGCGGAGAGAGCAAAAAACTGGAACGTGATAAAAAGGTAAAATTTGAAACTTAAAGAATATTTACCATGTTGGTTAACCCTGCAACTGCAACTCTGTATCTTTGTCGTAAGCTAACGGATGTCCAACCCAATATACATCCTTTAACAGGGATAACTACTTTGCCATATTTCCAAACTAGTTTAGGTTTCAGTTTTGAATGTGGCCAGTCGTTCTCCCAGGATGCCATAGATTTCTTCCTGCTAACTAATGAGATTAGTCTTCTTTCAAACTACTCAATATCAATAGTAAAATAAGCATGTTTTTTTATCTGCGGAACATGTCATAGCTGGTGACACTGTGTATTTGTAACTTAAGGCAACTCAAACTCCAGAGAGTGTATGGATTCCTGTCTCTCTCTCTGCCTATAACAGCCACCTTTGGTTTAGGGCCTGGTCCTCAACTACTTGGATGACTTACTGCATGAGAATCTAGTGACTCCCACAGGGCAGGCAAGAAACATATACTGTATCTAGTATATATCTTGGCCACGTGTGAGAAGATGAGGCAGAGGCTGAGAGGAGTCCATCGGTACTGAGACCCCCGGGGGTTTCTAGAATGGGTAGGAGCTCACAGGAATCACAGCAAGTAGGTGGAACCTGAACTTAAAATGACAGATGTAATGCAAGCACTCATGCCTCTGAGGAAGCTGTGACAACCAGCAAAACACAACAAAAGCTGCAGACAGGACCACGAGGGGAATCTGGAAGAGCCGACAAGACCACCCTCTGGGACTTTAAAGAAATACAATTCTATATGCAACCTACCCATATGAGTGAAATGTGAGTGAAACTGCTTTTAAAGAATACTCTTAATAAAATTGTATTACACTATATTTGGATTTTACTCTCTTATCAGAGCCAAATGATACTTGTGTGTGTATGGAGGGAGACTATTGTGAGGAGTTATTGTACATGCCGTCTGTAAGTAGGCAATTTGGCCAATTGGTGAAGAAACCCTTGGTCTGAGCACAGAAACATTTAATTGCCAGCACAAATCTGAAAAAGTTTTCTTGAACTTACATACAGTATGTCTTCCTTAAGGGTGTAAATTGTACACTTTTAACATAATCCCTTTAAATCACTGGGTGATGCCTATGTAATTGAACGTATAACACCATCTAGTTTCGCCAGAGTCGGTGTTCGTGAATTTGCGATTACGATTTGATGTCACGCTGGCGAATTTGCGCTAGTGTTAGACGCTTCACGCTGGCTGTCCGTGGGGCACATGCGCAGTAGCGCAATTCCACGGACACAGGGACTGGACGCAGAGACACTTGAACTTTATTATATCTATTATTGTAATGACACCCGCCAGTTTTATGTATTTATTGTTCTGCTGTACAGTGCTGCATGCATAAGTAGCGATATATAACTAAAAATATACATATATACATACTTGAAAATGCAAGTATTGAACCATATATATATAGAGTGGATATAGAATAGCATGTTGGCATACTTCACAATAGGACTGGCGTTTATCTAGGGAGATGGTCAGTTCTCATTACAAAAGATCCAATCCATGTTGACCTTCGCTAGCTTAAAATTGATCATTGGTCATCTTCAGGATTTATTGACCACTAAAAATAAAAGTTACCACTCTGCTTAAAGAAATGTGCAGAATAGAAAATATTAGGTTATTAACACTTATCCAAATGTGGATTACTATTGAATAGTGATGGGAGAATTTATTCGCCAGGGGCGAATTCGCGGCGAATTCCCGCGATTCGCCCTGGCGAATAAATTCGCGAAACAGCATTAAAAATTCGCCGCCAAAAATTCGCCGCCAAAAATGAGTCGCGCATCGTTTTTGACGCGACGCGCCGAAAACGACGCGATGCGTCGGAAATGACGCGACGCGCGTCGAAACTGACGCGACTCGTTTCGCCAATTGGCCTGAATTCTCTGGAATTCGCGAATTTTTCGGCGAAGCGAAACGCGGCCGTTTCGCCCATCACTACTATTGAACATGACCACTATACTATATGGACTATTGTCCAGGAGGAGCAGCCCCTAAAATAGTTATAAGGTACCAGCAAAACAGGACCTCATGACCTGCCTCCAGCAAGATTACGTTTATAGAGCTTCTCCTACTTCTCCATTATGTGAGACCATGACATCAGATGATTTATATACAGGTATGGGATCCATTATTCTGAAACCCATTACCCAGAAAGCTCTGAATTATGGAAAGCCTGTCGTCCATAGACTCCGTTTTATCGAAATAATCCATTTTTTTTTTAAATGATTTAGTTTTTCTCTGTAATAATAATGGGAAGAAAATATTGCATAGTTCAATATAGTATTATTTATTTAGGTGTGCACTTTATGATCTGTTATCCGGAAACCCGAATTACAGTAAGGGCATCGTTCATAAACTCGATTATAATCAAATAATTCAAACTTTTAAAATACATTTCCTTTTTCTCTATAATGATAAAACACTAACTTGTACTTGATCCCAACTAAAATATAATTAATCCTTATTTAAAGCAAAACCAGCCTATTGGGTTTATTTAATGTTTACATGATTTTCTAGTAGGCAAAATATGAAGATTCAAATTACAGACAGATCCATTATCCAGAAAACCCCAGGACCCATGCATTCCGGATAAGAAGTCCCATACCTGTACTGCAGGTAATTTATTGGAATTTAGCATCTACCCTTTTTAGATGTATAAGATCAAGGACAGGTGTATTTTCATAACATTTGAAGAAAATTAAACAATAATTCATTGCACTTGCAAAGCTCTTTGCAAATGAAAAGGTTATTCTTTCTACTTAATATATTGATGACTGGGAACAAAAGTAAGCTGCCACACATACCTAAAATTTTCTGTTTTGTTCCACTTCATAGAACCTGGCTCCTCTATTTGTAATGTTAAAAGTTTTATAGATTGTTATGACAATCCCTGCAGGGATAAAGTGACCTGTTACAAAGGGACTGGAAATGTGTAATTGCAATAATTGGTATGTCACTGCCAATGAGTTCAGATAAAAAACAATAAAATAACTGTGTGAATTCAGGAAACAAGAAAATTTTACTTGTGAATGTTTCCCAGGGTGAGAGACGGAATCATTCAGTAGGTTTATTACTAAAGACGAATCCAATGGAATGTGCTTATTTGATCTGCAAAACATCTTTGATCTCAGAATATTTGAATAAATATGGGACTACATTGAATATGAAAAATTATATTACAAAATAAATTGTGCATGCGCTTATGGAATATGGGAAAAGCTGTAACCCAGTACAGGTATGAGACCTGTTATTCAGATTGTTTGGGACCTGAGATTTTGCAGATAAGGCATATTTCAATAATCTTTTCCATGGATCTCCATATTGTAAGTCTACTAAAAATCCTTTAAACATTAATGAAACCCAATAGGATTGTTTATCCAAGTTTATAACAGAGAAAAAGGGAATCAGTTTAAAATTTTCAATTATTTGATAAAAATTGAACTTTCTGGATTACAGGTTCCAGATAAGGAATACCATAGCTGAACAGTGTATTGAATATAAGAGCACAAAATAAAAACGCATGTGATCACTAAAATGGATTCAATAGTTGTGCATACTTATCATTAAAAGTACATAGTACATAGTATATTTCTGTGGCATGGGGATATTAAAAAAGAACATCAGTTCTCTTATATTTCACTAGTGCTTCTGAACAGGTGCAGTCAAACTGAATGGGCAACCTAGGCTACCCGGCTGGCCACCTTGCCAAGTGATGGAGGGAAGAGCCGTAGAGGAGAGGGGAGAGAAGAAGGGAAAGTGGGAGAGGAGAGGGGAGAGCAGTAGAGCAGTGATTTTCAACCTTGTGCCTCCAGCTTTTAAGGAACTACAAGTCCCACAATGCAATGAAGGAGTCTGCCAGCCACAGTCAGGCAAATGCATTGTGGGACTTGTAGTTTCTTAACAGCTGGAGGCATAAGGTTGAAAATCACTGCAGTAGAGGAGAGGGGAGCGCAACAGAGGAGAGTGGAGAGCAACAGAGGAGAGGGGAGAGCAGTAGAGGAGAGGGGAGAGCAACAGAGGAGAGTGGAGAGCAACAGAGGAGAGGGGAGAGCAACAGAGGAGAGGGAAGAGCGGTAGAGGAGAGGGAAGAGCGGTAGAGGAGAGGAGAGAGCAACAGAGGAGAGGAGAGAGCAGTAGAGGAGAGGGGAAGCAATAGATGAGAGGGAAGAGCGGTAGGGGAGAGCAGTAGAGGAGAGGGGAAGCAATAGAGCAGAGGGAAGAGTGGTACAGGAGAGGGGAGTGCAGTGTAGGAGAGGGGAGAGTGGTAGTGGAGAGGGGGCACAATAGAGGAGAGCAGTTGAGGAGAGGGGAGAGCGTTATAGGGGTGCAAATACAGTCTAGGTATTAGCAGAATTTTCTTAAACAGGTACCTGCTGAGCACCCCCTATCGTTGCACCCTAGGCACGTGTCTCTTCTGCTTAACCCTAGATCTGGCCATTCTTCAGGACAAATGTGGATGCAGCTGTGGTGCATGTCACCTCTAAAATCCTGCTGCCCTAGGTCTGTGCCTTTGTGGCCTTTCCACAAATCCAAGCCTAAATCGTCCAGTAGGAAAACCCAAGAGTATCACAAGTTTCAGGTTAACACACACATCACTACTGCTCAGATGTTGCTGTACAAATGCATGACAACTGGCCAGTATTTTACCGGCCTGACCTGTAAAAATTATACTTGACCACAATGTTATTAATAGAGAAAAAAATCTAAATATATAGGAAGGCTGTTGCTTTTTTTCCAAAAAAGATGTCATCCTTATTGACAAGGGGACTCCTCGATTGACCCTTTTCCTTCAGCCATCCCATTGAACCCCATTGTTACATACCATAATGAACCGGGAGCCAAACATGGCGAAATGGCCAAAGCATTTATTCACATTTTATCAAATAATAGGACCTTGCCAGCCTCACCCCAAGGCAATATTCAAAGCCAGAATTCCATAAGAGATCACTAATATGCTTTGCCGCTCCTCACTAAAATCGTCCAGTAGGAAAACCCAAGAGTCTCACAAGTTTCAGGTCAAACCACAAATCACTACTGTGCAGATTGTGCTGTAAAAATGCATACTGTCATGTGTATGCGGTGAAATCTACTGTCAGTTTAAGTCAAAAGATCTCCACCCACATTCTCCACCCGCATTTCTACACAGGTAGAGAAAAGTGCCCCAGCCTAAATGGTAAACACATCTTATACTTTATACATGGAACAATTATAAGAAGCGCCCTAGTACAGGAGAATTTGGAGCCGTTATGTCAGGGTCGGACTGGGGGGCCCAGGGCTGCTGTACAGGGCCCCCCTCTCGGCCCACTCCTAGGAGACAAGCCGCACACATGCGCTGGAGGAATTGTGGTGTGCATGCGCAAATAAGAGCCGTGGCACACATGCGCAAAAGGATTCGCAACACCCATGTGCAATAGGATTTGCGTCAAGCTAGGCGTCGCACAACTTTTCTTTTGTAGGGTCAGGAGAGGGGATCTGGCCCAGCGGGGGCCCACCGGGTTTTTACCTGGTACCTGCCAGGCCAGTCCAACGCTGCATTTTTTTTATAGATTATATATAATGTATTTAGAACTGAAAGGGCCCTTTAAAGTCACTAAAACCTAACACGCATGCCCATTCTTCACCCCTATTAGTAATGCTTTAGTGTGATCCATAGAACACAAATTGTCATGTTGGCCATAGGAATCTGAAAAAAATTCCACCCTGATAATGTATTGTGCTCATTGTGTAAAATCAGAATAAATGTGCTATTGTTACATGGAAATTTTACATGAACACAAAACATATCTTTTGATTGTATCTCTTTTTCCCGATTGCTTTATTGCTTTTTCGAACCATGTAGATTTTGATGGACTGCATTCATCACGGAATAATACTTGCTTATTGTTCCCAGTGTTCCTTGACAGATTGTCCTCTTTTCCAGAAGCAAATAAAATCTATACACATTTGACTTGCCATTAGCAAGGCTGCAAAAGCGCCATTGTACTACCAGCAACTCCATTTGATAATGACAAAGATAGTGATAAAAAGTAGCTTTGGTGCATTTGCGCTTTGTGAGCCGTGTACGAATAATTGCACTTTAAACTACAACACGCAGGCAGCTGACACAAAGAATAGAAACTTTAAAGGAAGGAATCATACTCATAGCTGCTATTGAGGTTGTCTCTCTCTCTAATCATTTCTTCTACCATGTTGGCAGATTTGTATTTTTTTTTAATACAGCTCTCTTTGTAGAAGCAAAGAATTCAGATTTTATCATAAAGTTGTAGGGGAAAAAAAGCAAATACTGATTAACCCCCATATGTAATAAAAGGCACTAAGTTTGCCCAGGAGCAGTAACCTCTAAGATGTTTTCCTGTAGACAAGAGACCAGTACATGATGCCTGCTGATTGGTTGCTATGGGTTACTGCCCTTGGGCAAACTCAGTGCCTTTTCGTACATGACCTAGAGCAAAATTTAACCTGAGTAGTCAATGTATGTGTATCTTGAGCTGTAGAGGTTGTAAATGACCCAGCATTAGTAGGTTCTTGTTTTAAAGGAGAACTAAACCACAAAAATAAATATGTTTAGAAATGCCATATTTTATATACTGAACTTATTGCAGCAGCCTGTTAATAGCAGCAATGATCCAGGACTTCAAACTTGTCACAGGGGGTCACCATCTTGGAAAGTGTCTGTGACACTCACAGTGGGCTCCGTCACTAATTATCCAGCAGAAAATCAGGTTTGTCTGTAATATAAGCTGATGCTACAGGGCTGATTATTAAATTCTGAGGCTAATTGCTCTGGTTTCTGTACTACCATGTAGTAATTATCTGTATTAATGACTAATCAGACTTATACTGTGACATTTCTATTCTATGTGTACTGTATATTGTGAGTGGGTCCCTAAGCTCAGTAAGTGACAGCAGCACAGAGCATGTGAATCAGTGAATCAGCAGAAAAGAAGATGGGGAGCTACTGGGGCATCTACTGGGGAGACACAGATCTTTACTGCTAAAGGGCTGTAGTTGCCGTGGGCTGGTACTACAGTTACCACCCGGCCGGTATTACAAATTTACCAATACCCTTAAAAGACCCCCCTCAGCCCGCCCCCAATCCCCTGGAAACTTTAGTTCTCCGTCTTCCCTCTCCATGTTGCAGTCCCACCCCTTTTTGCATCATTTCCCACCCCTTTTTGTTCTCACCCACCACCAGCCAGTAAAACATTTAGGAGAATGTGACAACTCTAGCTGGTTCAGAAGCACAAAACATAATGTAGATTTCTAGCCTACAGTACTTCTTTAATTTAACTTTCACGTCCTTTAATTAATGTAGTTCTATGCCTGGGGTTCTGTAAAGGTTGTGTCCCAATATTCATATATTCCCAATTGCAAAAGTATGGAAGCTGATGCACATGGTGGGATGGGGAATTCAATAGAAAAGTATCAAAATAAAGAAAAAAAACAAAGGCTACAGGTTGCAGCCTATCATTTATTAGCATTAACGTTCCTGATATAGTAACGTAAGAAAATATATAGCTCATGTGCTAACAAATATAAGAGATTATTTCTGATTTTGGATGTACTGAATCCAGGATTCCGTTCAGGATTTGACCTTTTTCAGCAGGGTTTGTATTCGGCCAAATCCAAATGCATGGCTAAAGTATATCCTAAAATCACATGGCTTATCACCACACAAATAAGGAATTCATTTTTTTCTTCCTATGACAAATTTGCATATGTAAATGTGGGTTCCGATTTGGTTCAGCATGCAGCTGATTCAGGATAAAGTTGAATCCCAAAATAGTGGATTCTGTGCATCCCTATTTCCCATGGATTGGCTATGGTGCAGAGTGCAAAGATTAGGCCTCATTATTTTTAAAATTTTTACCAGGTAAGCAACTATTTGCACAGCTCTTTGTACTCCAAAACAGTGTCAAACTGGGAAAAAAACCCGGTGGGCCCTGGTCTTGATGGTCCCAGACCTGCCCCCCCACCTGGACCTCCCCCCTTCTCTCTCCCCGGCAGGGCCACATCAGAGTAAGAGGGAAGTATATGTTACCGTGGGAACGGGGCTGGGAGCAATGTGAGGTTTGGCATCAGTAGGAGGCCATTTAGTTTTCATGGAGGGCCCTGACAGTGGTGGACCCTGGACACACCAGTCTGACCCTGCTCTCAATAGACCAACACTCCCCTGTCCCACATGAATACAGTGGTGCCTGCGTTTGGCACACAGGCATTCCCGTCCCCTAAGTTATGTGCTGACTGAATATAGAGCTTCAATAAACTACTCACCCTTTGTGGTTTGAGAATGACCCAATGTAATGGATTTGAGGCACATTCACAATGTCTGTGGGTTGCAATGTTCCCTAGTTTGGGCATCTCTATGACACGCAAGTTACATGATGAAGCATCTTATAACTTTCAAGTGCAATATAAAAATATAATTTACAAACCCAGCAGAGCAGGTTTTTTCTCCTGAGCCACATTCACATGTAAAAAGTGTCAGGGAGAAACACAAGCATGAAATATTCATGAAACTTCATGGACTTTGGTCTTTTTCCAAAAATCTGTAGCCCAGTTGAAAACATTTTGAGATGAACAAACTAAATGGAAAAAATATTTGAAAACATTGCTGTGTCCTTAACATGCACTGTTCTTTTATTATCCTTTAATAAACATTATAGCCAACTCTTTATCAATTCTGATATCTCTTTGATTAAATGATCCAGGTGGCACTAAATAATATTGATCCATTATATCAAGCAGAGAGCTCCCGGCCTTTCCGATCATTTCTTCTCTCAGTGAGTTTTATAGTTATTCCTGTGCCGGGCGCTGAAGTGTAGAGCAAGCCATAATTTATCAAGACATCACCAAAGTAATACATTTTTTATATGCAGATTGTGCAAAACTACCGGCGAAATCAGTTCTAAAGAGACGGCACAGACCAACACTGAAGTCTCAGTAATTATAATGGCTATAAATGTACAATCATTCCTTGTTGTCCTCTTACTGATTGCAAGTGGTAGAAAATCCAGCTGTATTGTTTCTTAAGTTCGGAAATGTTACATTCAGTGCCCTCCATGGGTTGAACAGTAGCACAAATAACATGGGAGAGAGAGAGAACACGTGCCCCTGAAAAAGCTAATTCTGTGACTAAAATACAGTCAGTAAAATAAATCATCTACCTACCAACAGCTGGTGCCTATCTGAGATGCACAGCAACATTTCAGCATTCAAAAAGACCAGCAACTGCAGGATTTATGTGCAAAACAAAAAACATTAAATGTATGTGAGCTTGTACAGCTGTATATATATATATATATATATATATATATATATAATAATGTATATGTGCCGCACACACCTAAAAAACTATTGAAACCTGGGTGCTCATGTGTCAGAGATAGGTACAATATACAAAAATGATGGCACTCACAGGATTTGAAAAATAATGGCAAAAGTTGCCAAGGAAACCCTTGAGATAGATATATATAGAGAGAGAGAGAGAGAGAGAGAGAGCGAAGAGCACTCACCAAACAAAGACACACCATGCCTGGGCGCAGGTAAAATGTATACGAAATAACAATCAGTTGTACAGGCTGATATATTAAATAGCTTTAGGAGAATTCTACCCTACCTATAATAAAACCCTCTTCCACTCCTTCCACTGGTTCTAGCAGTAGAAGAGTTATTTTTATTATTTTATTACAAGAACAGGAATCAGCAAGGTGTGAGATGTGGTACTGATACAGTTATGGGACCTGTTATCCAGATCAATCAGGATCTGGGGGATTTCCTGATAATGGGTCTTTATGTAATTTGGATCTTCATGCCATGTCTACTAGAAAATCATTTAAAAGTTAACCCCATATGCTGGTTTTGTCTCCAGCAAGGATTAATTATATCTTATTTGGGATCAAGTACAAGCTACTGTTTTTGGGGGTTTTTTTTACAGAGAAAAAGGAAATCACTTTTTACAAATAAAATCGGATAAAATGGAGTCTGTGAGAGATGGCCTTCCTGTAATGTGGAGCTTTCTGGATTACAGGTTTCTAGATAACAGATCTCTGAGCAAGTGTATGTATGCAGATCATGTGATGCCACTAGATAACCCTCTGCATCTTTCAAGTATATATATATATATTTGTATATATGTATATATATGTGTGTGTGTGTGTATATATATATATATATATATATATATATAATGAATAACAAGCCCTATGGGATGCTCTGGAAGATGGTTTTCACAACAGCTGGCAGGCTAAATCCTTGGCATGCCCGACCTTGGTATTTAATATTCCAGCAAAGGTTGATTTTGTGATTTTTCTGTATTCTTGCCCTTTCTGCTGCTCTGGGCTTCACTCTGCTTGAAGTCTATTACTTTTTTTGCAGCCATAGTATGTGTCTGACAAGTATATCATTATGGGCCATTAATTCTTTATGTGATTAATTTCCATCACAGGGATAAAGATGATGGGATGAAATTCTCTCAGTCGCCTCTTGTATTGGCGGACTACTGTGACCTGTGCAGAATTTGCATCACTCATTATGATGTGCCTTCAAACTTAACCACACGGCACTAGCCTCTCCTGTTGCAGAGTAGCCATCTGTGACTTGGCTTGACATATTCCACAAATTAAAAGGCTGAATGCACTTTTCACTCATTGTGAGTGACACATTACCAAGTGCGTGCTTGCAATGCAGAGAGTATGTGTAAATTATGAATGGTTCCTCTAAAACTGCTCAAATGCCTCTGCAGATGTATCTAGCAAAATAAGCATGGCCTTTGGCACAGCTGTTAATTTATAAACCACCAAACTGTTTCGTATAATGAAAGATGCATATACAGGTATGGGAACCGTTATCTGGAAACCCAGTAACATATGGGATCTGTTATCCAGAAACCTGTTATCCAGAAAAGCCGTCTCCCATAGACTCCATTATATCAAATGTATAGTCCTATAGACTCCAAATATATCAATAATCCAAATTTTTTAAACTGATTTTGTTTTTCTCTGTAATAATAAAACAGTAGCTTGTACTTGATCCAAACTAAGATATAATTAATCCTTACTGGAAGCAAAACCGGCCTGTTGGGTTTATTTAATGTTTACACGATTTTCTAGTAGTCTTAAGGTCTGAAGCTCCAAATTACAGAATAACCCCTTATCCAGAAAGCCCCAGGTCCCGAGCATTCTGTATAATAGGTCCCACACCTGTATCCAGAAAGCTCTGAATTCTGGAAAGGCAGTCTACAACAGACTCCATTTTATCCAAATAATCCAATTTAAAAAAAAAATAATTTCCCCTTTCTCTTTAATAATAAAACAGTAGCTTGTGCTTGATCCCAACTAAAATATAATGAATCCTTATTGGAAGCAAAACCAGCCTATTGGGTTTATTTAATGTTTACATGATTTTCTAGTAGCCTTAAGGTATGAAGATCCAAATTACAGAAATATTGTTTATCTGGAAAACCCCAGGTCCCGAGCATTCTGGATAACAGGTCTCATACCTGTACTATCATGTTAGACATAAGATATTTGGGTTCTCCTTTCCCTCAATAATTGGGGAAAAACAAGAAAATAAATGATACCCCCCTGAAGACTTGATATACCTAATGGAAGGTCATAGTTCCTTTTCTTATGATTGCTGCCATGTCACAGGCAAGTTGCATAATAAAATAACAGAAGATGTTTCATACAAAACACAAACTGAATTGAATGTACTGAATGTTCACTTTATTTAGGACTTGCATCAGGCTCTCCAGTACCCTGTTGTCTCTAATCTTTGGACCTGATTGGCTGTCTTTCAACTTCTGAAGGCCATGTTAATGTGTAGAGTGATTATTGTTCTTTTATAGTTTATTAAATAGTACAGACTATTCCTTCTTGACTATGAGACATAGACAAACAGCTAATGATGATTATATTGTTCAGAAACATTCTAACTGGCTATAGACTGATGGCAGGAGATCCTCACACTAGGACTAAGACCCTCAATCTGTATTGCTTCTTGTTATTATTTCTTTGTATACAGTGTAGGGCAATTGTATACAGTGTAAATGCAAATGAGGTAAGAGTCCTTCAAATTTATTTTGTCTTTAGAGGGACACTTTCACGCTAGATCATTCCTGTTCACCACATATATAACCTTGCCCAGGGAAAGTGTAATATAAAGTAAATTTTGTATGTGGGATCTCCAGGAAAAGGTCAATGTCTTTTCATGGGGTCACACTCAGTTTGATGCTTTAAGGAATGAACATGAACCCTATGGTCTAAATAAAGAATATATTGCAGGCTGGAGTTTTCTGTTCTCATGATGAATTCTCAATAGGGGTGGTTGACACATTCTGTTATGTGAACCTTGAAATTTCCTATTTCTCTGGGGCACCGATGATGAACTTGCTTCTTTGCAGAGGTTTATGTAGTCTTCTACTGTATAAACATACCCTACACAGACTTTTCTTCTGTATAAACATTCATTTCCAGCACCAATTTAGTTTTTTTAATGTTAATTTTGGATTTGCATTCATAAGGAAGTTCATCATTCTATTATTACAAGTATAGGACCTGATATCAAGAGTGCTTGTGATTTGGGGGGTTTTCAGATAAGGGCTCTTTCTGTAATATGGATCTTCATACAGGTGCAGATTTGCTAAGCTCAAGTGAAGAATTTGAATGCAAAAAATGAAATTTTCGAAATTCTTTTGGGCTACTTCGACCATTTTCAAAATTCGATCGAACCGAATGATTAGGGTTAGGGTTAGGGTTAGGAATCATTCGATAGAATTGAATGAATCAAATAAATCGTACATTTCGAATATGAAAATCGTTTGACCATTCGATGGTCGAAGTACTTGCCCTTTAAAAATGTATTTGATTGCCTACTTCCCCAGATTAAACCTACTGAGTTGCTAAATTTGCTTATGGGGAATTTTTTTGTGATTGAATAGAAATCATCAGATTTTTTGAAAATATCTAATTGTGAAATCGGATGAATTTGTACGTTTTTTTCGTGACATCGAATATTTAGTACGATTTTTCAGTGAAATCGAATGATCACTATATAGAATAGCGGTAAATTCCTATGAATTCGATATTCAATTTTGTCGGATTTTACGAGGGTCAAATTCGAGGGTTTTTAACCCTTGATAAATCAGCCCCTTAGTCTACAAAAATAAGACTTAGCCATGAAATAAATCTTCGTTGGGATCAAGTACAAGGTAGTGTTTTATTATGAGAAAAAGGAGATAGCCTTACAAATCTCTCATTTTTTAAACATATTATCCAGTACAAAGTAAAAATAAATACATAGGATCTGAATTATATATTATCACCCAATATAATCTCTAATTCCCAGGGACTCTGGTATGTCTGATGTCTTTATTCAAGACTTATTCAGTCCTGAACATAACAAGCAAATATTATAACCATATACCACTTCCACATCACCAGTGGGCAATCACTTTTGGCTATTTAGATACATATTGTACATATTAATTACTAACTAACGCCGTAAATTCTTCCATTTGACTTATCTCTGTAACTTCCGAAATCCATCTTTCCACAGTTGGTGGGATTTTGGGCATCGGAGTTCATGGGTACCATCTTCTTACTCTTCGGAAATCTTCGGTAAGTGAGCAGTGCATGTGCAGTTGGAGCAATCTTCCTGTTTGCAACAACTGCGCATGCTCCTAAATCATAGAGATTACTGAAGGGAAGGAAGAAGACCCGAGGACTTCCAAAGAGCAAGAAGATGGCGCCCTATGCCTGAATCTGCACCGAGGGGTAAGTAAAATGTTAGGGGCATTTGCCTGGGGAAGCAGCTAGGCTGGGGGGAGGAGGGAGGGGATCTATGTAGGGTAGGGGGGTAGTGTTTTTTTAAGGGTTGAATTCTCCTTTAAGTGCCTGGGGTGGGATACAGAAAGGAAAAAGAAATAGGGGGTGAGGAAGGGGAAAGACAGTAGGACATCTGTTTCTAGATCCATACCTTTGACTTGACATATATGTATAGCCTATACATAGTGACAGTATAACAGGAGAACTCTGATAAGACATATACTGTATGTATGCTACTGTTGAGTAACATTTATACCCTTGCTATTAATTGATAAAATGAGAACATAATAGTGTAGGGGAGATCTTATATTTAGGATCCCAGAAGTTGCTGATATTCCCTGGACAGAAACCACCTTAGCTACGTATCTCTAAAACTGGAACGCTGTCTACCTGTAAATGTGGATAGTTTCTCGAATTTTAGCTATTTCTTTCTATTTCTATCCATTCCCTAGCAGTTGGCGGGGAATTTAAAGCATATTTATCAAAAAGAAAACCCTCATATAATCCTTTGAAATAGAAGTATCCCGTGGAGACCTATTCTACCTTTTGATAAAAATGCTCCAATAGCTTTTAATTAGATTAATTTCTATACAGGTTTCTATCTCTCATAAACATGTTATGTTATTAGCAGTTCCCTTTTGTATATTAATTATGGTGGAAAGAGAAGTACTTTCAGGGCTTTGAAAAAGTTCAGCATGGTGTATTCTTCTTTCTTGAGTCCGGCACGCTGGAGATAGACCTTCACCATAGCCAGAAGGTACTAAAGAGACAGAAATATAGTATATTCAGGCCACTGAGCATCTATCACCTTAGTGCAGCATATTTAGCCAGGTCAGGTGTATTTCATGTACAATTTTCTTCATTCTGCCCAATCGGTAAAACCTTGTCTCAATATTTTAACAGAGAATTTATGTTATCTGTCAACTTCTTGCAGGAGTCCATTGCCAGGCTGCTATAGATCCATGGATGTTCTAAAAAAAAATATAAATGAGGTTGTGAGCACTAAATGTAAGAAACATATTTCAGCAGCTAAGGAATATTTGCTGCATTAAAGTAGAAGGAAACCCTATAGAAAAAACCCTATACCCCCCACCTCATGTAGACCCCCCTCCCTCCTCTCCCCAGGCTTACTGCCCCTCCCCCCAGGAAATACCGCATACTCTATTCTTACCCCTCGTTGCTGAGTCTGGCAGAGGACTTGACTGCATCCATCTTTTATGTCCTTGGTAAACTGACTGGGAGATCAGCAATCTATGTCAATTTCGGTGCATGCCCAGTTGTTGAAACCTGCTAAATTGCTCCAACTGCGCATGCGCCGTCACCCCAATCTTCCAGTATATACATATATATGTCAATATTTGCAGCACACCCTATGAAAAACTTGGTGCACTAAGTCTCGATGTGCAATCATACAAAATGTAAAACCCGGCGTGACTTGGCACACACTCAGTTAAATACAAATAAAATATACTGTAAGAATATTCACAAAGCCTAAACAACTCCACATAGCAATGCCATGGGCACAAGAGACCATGTGACTATTATAAATTGAGTTTTTAATATGTTTCTCCATTTATATATTTGTACAGGCAAAGACTGTATGGCCACATGCTTGTTGCATTGATCATCTGTCTGTCTGTCTGTCTACCAATCTACTGTTTATACACACAGGAGGTAATGTGCAGTGTTCAGGGGTCTACTCAAAGCTGCAGTATATCTTGTTTTACTGAGGCATGGTAGTGATATGTGGCTTATTGTAATGCTTATTGTAATGCTGACTAGTGATGGGCGAATTTATTCCCACAATTCTGTTTATAAATGCACATATTTGCTTGTATTTGTCAACATCGATATAATCTAAAAGTGACTTCTTAATTAATTAGTTAATTGTGCTTTGAGGGATTTGAGTAATTAGAGAAGCAAAGCTGAGGAGGAGGACACATTATTGTGCTGTTTTTTCTAATTTTGTGTCTTTTTTTTCATTGAACTTCAGCACCTCTTGCAATAAAAGAATTTAAGTGCCGCTTTCTCGCAAAGCTGATCTAGAGAAATGTTATCCGCATAATATTTAAGGGTATGTAGATTCATGTTAATATGCAAGGCAGCAAATTTACTTTTAATTTCTTTTTTTACAGTTGTTCCCTGCAGCTGTAGAAGATGCAAAAGAAGAAATAAAAAGAGCACTTCTAAAGTCTCTGGAAGAATTAATGCCATGCTATTATGTATATACAGGTGAAGTAATTTAATGCTAAAATAAATGACTGAATTCAAGATAAACCTTTACTTTACCTTTCTTGGCACCACGAGTTTACAGTATCAGTAACAAACTGAGATTTAGGTAGCCCCCACACCTTTTTTGTTTCAGGGACAAAATTGTTGTTGAGGCAAAATGTTTTTCAAGGACCGGGGGGTGGAGGCTCTGACAGGGGGGTCGGGATACAATTCAGCGCACCAGCGTCCATTTTGTCGCACCTTGTTAATTGCAGTCTAGGCTCCGCGGACCACGACAGGACTCCCCTTGGCCAGTTCTGGGCTGCGGCCTGGTGCCTCCTACCCCATGTCTGGTCCCGTCTCTCCTCACTGTCACTGCGAGCTGTGAGGGTTGGACTGTGCGGGCACTTGCGGGCATGTGTGTATCTGTGCGTGCTGGAGCCTATTCGCCCGTGAGCGCTGATTTAGCACTGTGACAGGCCAGGTTCCCAGGGCACCTGTTGTAATTATGGACATGACTTGTTTCACCAGATTCTAATTTTTCCACAGGTGATCAGTTTAAGTTATTAGGCTGCCAGAGACTGGCCAAGCTGGCTGGGTGCCCTAGGCAACCTGGCCAGACAGCTCTCTGCCCCATCTTGTGGGAGTTCTCATTGGTCACAGAAGATAACTGCCAAGCATTGAGGAGATAAGATCTGTAATGGTGGTAAGTAGCAGAAGAGGTAAATGCCTGTTGCCCCCTGCCACTGCGCCCAAGACATGCCTCTTCTGCCTACCCCTAGTTCCGGCCCTGTAGGCTGCCTATATAACCCCCTGCTCTGCCCTGACTCCTTGCCCAATGTAGGTCTATTCTGAGAGGTAGTTCCTGTGTGTGCTCATGATCCGATCATTGCTTGTCCTTGACCCTTACTGATTCACTGCCTGAACCCACCTTGCTTGATTACTGACTAATCTTCTGGATCCTGATTCTGTACCGCACTGTCCGTTTGGTTTTGCCAGTGTCCAGACTACACTCCTGGTTCCCGATTCTGTACTGCGCTGTCTGATTGGTATTTACCTCGGCCTGACACTCGACTATGCTTCCTGGTGGCATTCAAGTAACAGAGGGCTCCTCCCAAAACAAAAGGCAGCGGTTATTGGTGGAAGCTGAGACTGGGACCTTGGGATTTGTTCTGGGTTTTGGGATACCATACATTACAGCCAAGTACTATTTGTGCTGCTTGCAACCTCTCCCCCTTCCAATTTGCACTCCCTGATCGTGTTGCACCCTAGTCAGACACATATTCTGCCTGCGTCTAGTTTCAGTCCTGCTAATGGATATGGATATGTGCCTGAAGATGATTCCAAGTATAAGCACAAAGGACAGGAAAATACTGTGACTGAGTCGGACTGGGCCAGCATGACACAGAGGAAAAGCCCAGTGGGCCCCTCTGACACAGGCCCATTCCCCATGGCAGGACAATGGGGTAGGGTAGTGACATAAGGGAAGCTTTGAGGTTGTAGCCCTGGTGGGACCCAGACACCCCAGTCCTAACCTGAACTATGGCATTGAATAGAGATGAGAATAATCCTAACTATGAACAAAAGAACCCTGATAACAAAATGTACATTCTGAATAATGTATAGCAGTATTGTATGGGGGTAATGTTATAATGAATGCAACGATCTACTTCAAATACCCCATACAAGCTAATCAGTTCATTGCATTTTCTGGTCTACTGTTTGAAATACAACCTCTAGTTGCTATGGGTCACTAGACCTGGAGTAAAGGCTATTGCATTGCCAAAATTTAGATCCATTAGGCAGGAGTGTAATAAATGTGACATCAGTTTGTTATATTCACTAATCATACTGTATGTCTGAGAGCAATTTGACTGATTGCTGTGAGTTATTAGACCTGGTGCAAACTCAAAACTCATGATTCATGATATTTTATTGCAGTTTTAGTGGAATCTCTAAGACCTTTTTTTAGTGAAACAAGTGTGTAAGCTTCTGAAGATATTAAAGGTGTCATATAACTTTTAGCAAAATGTAGACTGTAATATTCTACGACAAATTGCAACTGGATTTCATTTTTTTTTTTTTATTATTTGCATTTTTTTATTTGTCATTTTTTTGTTCAGTAAATCGGTTTCCAGTTTGGAACTTTAGCATTTATCTGGTTGCTAGGGTGCATAGTACCTTAGCTACTAGGAAGTGGTTTGAATGAGAAACTGGTATATAAATAACAACAAATGAATTAAAAATAAAAAAATTGGAGCAGTAGTTTTATGCCTACTGGGGTCAGTGACCCTGATTTAAAAAGTTGGAAAAGTAAGAAAAAAGGCAAATTATTTAAAAACAAAAACTATAAAAAATAAATAATGAAAAGTTGTTTAGAAATGACCATTATATAACATACAGGGATACTGTCCCCCCCCTGTCATGTGACTTGTGCTCTGATAAACTTCAATCACTCTTTACTGCTGTACTGCAAGTTGAAGTGATATCACCCCCTCCCTTTCCCCCCCAGCAGCCTAACAACAGAACAATGGGAAGGTAACCAGATAACAGCTGCCTAACACAAGATAACAGCTGCCTGGTAGATCTAAGAACAGCACTCAATAATAAAAACCCATGTCCCACTGCGTACTATTCAGTTACATTGAGAAGGAAAAACAACAGCCTGCCAGAAAGCAGTTCCCTCCTAATGTGCTGGCAGTCACATGACCAAGGGCTGCTGGGAAATTGACAAAATGGATCCTTTAATCAAAAATGAACCATCCCTTAAATACAATTATGCAAACAAATAATATGCACATAACCTGCATAAGAAACTTGTGTAAACCACATTCATAATGAAATATAAATTGCTTTTAAAAGAACAAAAAATAGCTCTAGATCTTGTCTCAAACAACAAGATCAAAAACATTGGGGCGCAGCCAATAATTTAAAAAAAAGGCTTTTATATGAATTCAAACATAGAGACAGGGATATCAAAGTTTAATCCTACAGGAAACCCTTATATTTCCTCGTTGATGGAAGTGATCCAACTGGCAATTTGTTCAGTTTGATCAAGACAATAATACAATGAAATCTGTAGTTATTGTTACAGCCTTCAGGATTTATTTTCCCAGACCAACCCAACAAACTGCTGTTTGGGGACATTGATGGAATACACTTTTGTTATCTCCACTCTATAGGCACATGGGGTACATGTACAGCCAATAACTAAACTAAATAAAGATATTACAGGCATGGGGATCTGTTATCCAGAATGCTCGGGACTAGGGCTTTTCCAGATAATGGATCTTTCCGGATAACTGATCTTTCCATAATTTGTATCTTCATATCTTCAAAGCTACTAAAAAATCATTTAAATGTTAAATAAACCCAATAGGCTGATTTTGCTTCCAATTAGGATTAATTATTAGTGATGGGCGAATTTATTCGCATGGGGCGAATTCGCGGCGAATTCCCGCAAATAAATTCGCAAAACGTCAGCGAAATTTCGCCTGCCGAAAATTCACTGAAAAAAACGAGTCACGCGACGTGCCAAAAGCGACGAGCGCCGAAAACGACGCAACGCGTAGAAGTTGATGTGACGCACGTCAAAAGCGTGCCGCGACTCGTTTCGCTAATTTTTCGCCAATTCGCAAATTTCTCTGGAAATTCGCAAATTTTTTGGCGAAGCGAAACTGGGGAGATTCGCCCATCACTATTAATTATATATTAGTTTGGATCAAGCACAATGTATTGTTGCATTGCAACAGAGAAAAAGGAAATCCTTTTTAAAAATTTGAATTTTTTTTGTGGATAAACTGGAGTCTATAGGAGACGACCTTTCCGTAATGTTTTATTTGAAAGCACAAGACAAATAGATATAACCTTTAAATATAAATGCAATATTTTCACTTTATGGAGTTATGGGACTTTTAAAAAGAGCTTAAACTTACTGTACTTCTGTAGACCTCACGAGTCACTTTCTGTCTGTATTTAGAGACGTCTGGGTATCTGACTCTGGGGAGTTGAGGGATAGATGGAATTTCTTACAGCAATAAAAGGTAAACCAACAGCTGCATTCAGAAATCATGGGACCCATATGTCTGCTTGGCCTCTCACTAGCCACACCTCATTGTGCTCAAAAAGGCCCCCAGTCTACCCCAAACATCATCTATTTGTGTGCAAAATTCATAGAAGTTGGACTGGAGCCCTTTACAGGTTTGCAGTGTCGGACTGGGGGTCTGGGGCTCATCGGGCCACCACCTTAGGGGGTCCCCAAAACAAGCCCACAGGCAGCCACCTACCCCAGCCATGAGGCTGTGTTTTTTATTTCTGCAGCCAGTGGGCAACATCCAGAGTTTTAGTGGAAGCGAGTCTGGGCAACATCCAGAGTGGGCAACATCCAGAGTTTTAGTGGAAGCGAGTCTGGGCAACATCCAGAGTTTTAGTGGAAGCGAGTCTGGGCGGTGTCTCACCGGTCGAGTCTGACTCCGCAGGTCTTTTACCTGTCCTTCGCTCAAGCCACTCAGTATAAGAGATCTAGCAATCATTGTCAGCTGCAATATCTAAAACCTCCTGGCTCCTTTAGAAAACTATTCCAAACATGGCCATTTAAAAACCAAAAGTTATTTGCAGTATTCCCAGAGCTCTCTGTAGAATGAATAATGTTATAAATAAAATATCTGTGTAGTAGCTTATTTCTGGAATGCAGAATACATGCACATGTTAGTTGTTATGTTGCATCTACATTTCCCCAGGGTGCAATTACTAGAGTGCTGAGGGACACAAGAGCGCACCCCTTAGTCCTCATCTAAGAAGCACTTGCACCCTCTGCATCTTGCACCTTATTGCGCCTCCTGCTGCTCCCTAACTTGTGTATTTGAATGACATGCAATGAAACACTGAAATGGAGCACAGAATCCTGGGGACAATTCTACTGGGACAGAAGAACGTAGTCTCCAGGAGGCTCATGCGAGCACAGTCCTAACCACCTACCATAGAATTCAAGAACATAAAAAAACAACATGGCTGCTGATTTAGGCATTTAATATGATGTATTGCACCACAGAAGCCCCAGGGACCAGGTAGGAAGGTTCTCAGGGGTCAAGGTGACTGCCCTGTTTGATTCCATAGGGAGGATGGTGAAGCAATGGCTTTTTACTGCTGCCTTGTAGCCCTGGGGTCTTAGGGTTAATTGCAGCTTGTACTCTGCTGGGAGTTTGTATGTTCTTCCAGTGTCTGTGGGAAAATATCAGCAGTATACAAATAAAAGATAAGGATCAGACTAATGTACTTATACATTGCTTCAATATTTGTGATAAATGGCTATGGCTGGGCTGAAGAACAATTCATTACAGGCCAGGGAATCAGTAATGTATAAGAGCACAACTCATGTAACTAATAGCACTTTAGATGTTATATGCATTACATTGCTAGACTGGATGAATGCAGTGTCGGACTGGGACACCAGGGGCCCACCCAAAAACCTTAGACCAGGCGCCCACCCAAAAACCTTAGACCAGGGGCCCACCATAAAACCTTAGACCAGGGGCCACTCTCAGTACTAATATTCTTCATCTGCTCAATCAACCTCTATTCTCCTAGTTTGTTTTCTTTACATACTATAATCAATTATTCCATCTATTTAGCCTCTTTGTTCTCATAGAAATAGGGAATGGCCATGAAATAGGCCAAAAGTTTAGCAGCATGAGGGCCCACTGACACCTTGGCCCACCGGGAGTTTTCCTGGTATTCCGGTGGGCCAGTCCGACACTGGATGAATGTTATTTCTTCTTCCCACCTACTTTCCTTAGGGGGAGTCTGTGGAAACACATTTTATAGAGAAGGTGATCAGCTTATGGCAGATGCATTGCATCTTCTTCTTTATCCACTGTCCTAGAGTATGTAGGGTTGTCATTTATAGTTACATCATAATACCACATTTTATGTCTCATTTGGATAGATAGATAGATAGATAGATAGATAGATAGATAGATAGATAGATAGATAGAT
>CM044439.1:41391990-41405143 GCA_024363595.1 Xenopus borealis | reverse complement strand
TGTGCAAAGCTCACTACTGAAACTCTGTGCAAAGCTCACTACTACAACTTTGTGCAAAGCTCACTACAACTACTCTGTGCATAGCTCACTATTACAACTCTGTGCATAGCTCACTATTACAACTCTGTGCAAAGCTCACTACTACAACTCTGTGCAAAGCTCACTACTACAACTCTGCGCAAAGCTCACCACAGAAGTGAGATATCTCGTTAGGGCTTGTGCTTTCTGCAGCATTAGTTGAGTTTCTCTAGGCGCATAAAGCAGTTACAATTACAGTAAGAAGGCTTTAGCTACCTTGCACGTAGACAGGGGTAGTACCTTGGTGACAGAGCTCCTAGAATAGGAACCCAAAATGTATCCAGGAGAATAGAAGCGCTGTTTATGGGTTGGGTATTATTGTGTTGATTGTACTTATATTGATGCATTTTCTCCAAGAATGTACTTCCTGTATAGTACAAGTATGGGACCTGTTATCCAGAATGCTTTAGACCTGGGGTTTTCCAGATAACGGATCTTTCTGTAAATTGTATCTCCATAACTGTAAATATTAAACCCAATAGACTGGTTTGGCTTCCAATAAGGATTAATTATATCTTAGTTTGGATCCATTAGATGGTACTGTTTTATTATTACAGAGAAAAGGGAAATCATTTTTTAAAATTTGGAATATTTAGATGAAATGTGGGAGATGGCTTTTCTGGAGCTTTGTGGATAACGGGTTTTCGGATAAAAGTTCCCATACCTGTACAGTAATAAATTGTTTACTGTTGAAGAATGACTGAAACTTTTTATGATTCCCAAGAGTGTAGTTGATGCATGCACCACCCTCCATAGTATTGTGGGGAGAAATGAAGAGCCCCCAGTTTGTAATAGTATTTACATCTCTCTCCCTCTATACCGTGCCTTTCAAGTGTCCCGTTATCAATGTGTGTAAAATATGAGAGCGATTCATGTAGATGTTGTTCAACCGAAGAGAATTTCTCAAGCTTATAATTGCATCACGTTCATCTGAAGTAATGTAGAGGAATGCACTTGCCAGTTCATTGGAATGTTCTTTGTTAGTAGTGTCAGTTGAAGGGTTTGTGATAAAACCAAGACATTTCCAAAGTGTTGCTTTAAATAAATTCATTTTCATGGATAACCTAAAAATCTATAATCATCCAAAACATATCAATGGGCCTCCTTCTGGAGTTTGCCTTTGGTTTGTTAACGTATAAAGCTTCTCTGACCCTATGCTCTTTAGATGTTTGCTGTGTACAGTGCAGATCAAAGAGAAACTCGGGAATATAGAATGTACAGTGCTGGGGTGTAGTCTCCATAGATACCACATTACCAGCACTAGAAGGCTTACAAGTTGTTGTTAAAAAATATTCACCTTCATTATGTCTGAGCAGGACCCTGTTCCACTTTGTTGGTCTTCAGCAACCTTTTCTGCTGTCTTTGGGGCATCTAGTGTGCGAGTGTTTGTGCTTGTTTTTATGGATGTAAGTTTGTGTTTGTTTTTTAAAACACAGATAAAAATTATTCCTCCCCCATACGTCCTCCCCCTTAATGCATTACGGAACAACATGTACTAAATGAAACTATGAGTATTACTACGTCTAATACTACAGATGTGTCAATAAAATCCTGCACTTGCTGAGCAATCTTGAAAACATTTTCATCCCTCAACCGAACGGAAGAAGATTATGGGTATAGGACCTGTTGCCCAAAATGATCGGGAACAGGGTTTTCAAGATAATGGATCTTTCCGTAATTTGGATCTTCATACCTTAAGTCTACTAACAAATCATGTCAACGTGAAATAAACCCAACAGGCTGATCCAATAAGGATCAATTTTATCTTAGTTTGGATCAAGGCGGCAACCCTATTGTCCGCTTGGTGCAAGCATTTATCAATGGGTGAATTGAAAGTTCACCCTTTGATAAATACACCTTCAAAAATCCCATAGAAATTAATAGAGAGCTGCGGAATTTCCCTCTAGTGGCGGAACTTCACACTTAACTTCACTCTTTGATAAATATACCCCCTGGATTCTAATCTTCATCCACTCCAGTCTGCCTACCATGAAGGTGGCCATATCTACTGTTTTTTAAGACCACGTGTCCTGCTTCTGTTGCTTGCCCGTGGTCTCGTATCACATGGAGCAAAATTGCAAAACATGATCTCCTTCTGACAGATAACATTTCTCAGCCCTCATTCATATGTATTCTCCTTTCCCAGTTATTGCTTTTCCTTAGATTTAGTTCAGGGCATTCTATTTTACTACTGCATAAAACTTGTAACCTTATTGGCTCAACGTGTCTGCAGATATATGCCACCCAGAACAAGCTTCCCCAGTTATGGTGGCCATAGACGGAACAATTACGATCTTTCTTGGAAAAAATCTTTCCAAGAAAGATTGTTCGTTTCAATACAGACGTGTAGAGCTGAATTGTCCGATATACAGGTAGAAACAACAGAATTCTACCTGTATCTGAGGATTCAGCACCAACAATGGCCGATGTTCTGGTGCCTTCAAAGGCACAAGATCGAAATTTTCTGTCCAGCCCGATCAACGAGCCGACTGATATCCAAGTCTTCTGCTGGTATCGGTCGGCTCGTTTCCCACCATACACGCACTGAATATCGTATGAAAATTACAATATTATGTGTGCGTCTATGGCCACCTTAAGTCTTTCCAAGAAACCTCTAAAAGAAGCATTCAGTTTCACCCAGCACAATGAGGACCCCCTCAATTCCTCCTTTTCACTGTAATGTGGGGCTTCCCAGTCATTTTTACTGTGAGACACATTCAGATGTAAAGAGGGTTGGAGAGCAACACACCTGGGTGGTGTAAAATAAGTGCCGTGATTTGAGATTTAGGAGGCTTTGTTTGGGAGTACGCCTTACATTTTGCAATGAAAACTTGCCTCAGAGTCAGGAATTCAAAATAAGTCACGGGATTGAGCCACTGGTTGGGGATCACTGCTCTAACGTGTGCCTTTTCCACCTCTTTGTCTATCCTCATCCACTCCCTGTAACGCACTTTGTGAAGCAACACAATTAAATACTGTATGTGTTTACATTCACGAGTACAAATTATTTCACAACACTTTATTTAGACATTAGAATTAATTTGTCTTCCTCAGACCAGTAAATAGCCATCCCTTTCTATATACACCTTAGATCAGGATTCATATTTAAGCATTAAGAAGAATTATTCATGGTTTATCTACTTGTTTAAAGGGATACTGTCATGTTTTTTTTCAAAATGCATCAGTTAATAGTGCTGCTCCAGTAAACTTCTGCACTGAAATCCATTTCTCAAAAGAGCAAACAGATTTTTTTATATTCAGTTTTGAAATCTGACATGGGGCTAGACATTTTGTCAATTTCACAGCTGCCCCAAGTCATGTTACTTGTACCAGCACTTTAGGAGGGAACTGCTTTCTGGCAGGCTGTTGTTTTTCCTTCTCAATGTAACTGATTAGTATTAGTACGTAATGGGACATGGGTTTTTACTATTGAGTGTTGTTCTTAGATCTACCAGGCAGCTGTTATCTTGTGTTAGGGAGCTGTTATCTGGTTACCTTCCCATTGTTCTGTTGTTAGGCTGCTGGGTGGGAGGGGGCGGGGAAGGTTATACCACTCCAGCAGTAAAGAGTGACTGAAGTTTATCAGAGCACTAGTCACGTGACTTGGGGCAGCTGGGAAATTGACAATATGTCTAGCCCCATGTCAGATTTCAAAATGAAATATAAAAAAGCTGTTTGCTCTTTTGAGAAATGGATTTCAATGAAGAATTATTAACTGATGCATTTTGAAGAAAAATACTTTTTTCACATGACAGTATCCCTTTAAAAAGTCATTTGTTTTCTTCTCAGACCTAAACTCCTGTAGTGAATGAGAGTATCCAATGTATTTATGAAGACTCCTTTATGTCCTCCTCTGAAATGAATACTGTCAAAAACTGTAATTTCCCATTAAGAGCCGTAATATAGTCACATCACAGGTCAAACCAACCCTTTGCAGAAGCTAATGGCCCACGTATTGAATTGTTAATGCAACGCCTGCTGGGCATTAACTCTGTCATAAGTAATTGAGTTAGCAAAAGAATCCTTAACTACTGAGAATATTCAGCTTGCAAAGGTCCCTTGATGTTTCAAGACTGAGCTACTTATTTAAAGACCAGTGTGATCGTATACTGAGGAGCTGAGTTCTCACAAGAAACTATATAATACTTTCACGTGTATTTCTTAATTATACCTTTGTTGCAGTTACAATGGGACTTTTTCCCTGCTTGTTGACAAATTCATCCATAACATTGCCATTTATTTTCTCTTTCCTTAAAGGGGTGGTTCACCTTCAGGTTAACTTTTAGTATGTTATAGAATGACCAATTCTAAGCAACCTTTCAATTGGTCTTCATTATTTATTTTTTATAGTTTATAAATTATTTGTCTTCTTCTCCTGAATCATTCTAGCTTTCAAAAGGGGGTCACTGACACCCTCAAAAAAGAAATCCTCTCTGAAGCTGCACATTTATTGTTATTGCTACTTTTTATTATTTGTCTTTTATTTCCTGACCCTATCCTATTAATATTCCATATTCCCATTCAAATCAATGCAAGGTTGCTAGGGTAAATTGGACCCTAGCAACTGGATTGCTGACACTGCAAACTGCAAAGCTGCTAAATAAAAAGCTAAATAACTCAAAAACCACAAATAATAAAAAATGAAAACCAATTACAAATTGTCTCAGAATACAACTCTCTACATCATACTAAAAGTCAACTCAAAGGTGAACAACCCCTTTAATATCCAGGTATCCCTTATTCCAGTGTATAACTCCATCTGGTATTGTAGTTTTATTTTTGTGTATTTTCTTTACTTTTACAAATCAAAAGTGTTTGTGTATTTCATGTGTGGCCCCCAGACAATTTCTCTTCTTCCAATGTGACCCTCGAAGCCAAAAGTTTGGACACCCCTGGCTTAGTTGATGTTGTATCAAAAGTTATTTGAAAAGCATCTCTTATTTTCCACAATGTTACGTATTACTTTCTGAGAAAAGAATATTCTGTGGTGTTATTGTACAGAGGAATAGTTTTTCATTTATTTATAGCACGTTTAGCCAGTAAACACAGCATGACAAACACCCAAAAGAAACCAGGAATGTAGAGTCTATGGCACAGTCAGGTTGGTACTTGTGTGCCAGTGCTACAGGTTCTGCCGTTAAACTGCATCAAATTCAAGTAATCGTATTAAATTGTGCATGTGACCAAGGTTTACAGCAACACTGACAAACTAATGGCCACTGTGCTAATCTCTAGTGACTGGGAAACGGCCCACGGGATAATACAGGTATGGGATCCATTATCCGTAAAACCATTATCCAGAAAGCTCCAATCATAGACTCCATTATCATGAATTAATTCAAAAGTTTAAAAAACGATTCCCTTTTTCTTTGCAAGAATTAAACAGTACCTTGTACTTGATCCCATTTAAAATATAATTAACCCTTATTTGAGCTAAATCAACCCTATTAGGTTCATTTAAAAGTTTGAGGATTCCTTAGATTTTATGTATGGAGATCCAAATTACAGAAAGATCCCTTATCCGGAAAACGGCAGGTCCCTAGCATTCTGGATAACACGTCCCATACCTGTACAGGTATGACACCTGTTATCCAGAATGATCAGGACCTGGAGTTTTTCGGATAAGGGATCTTGTGTAATTTGGATCTCCATACCTTAAGTTCTGGGGTCCGGATACGGCCCTCAAATGGCGTTTTTTTGACGGCCCCCGCTGGCAGTCGCTCTGGTTTTGTGAGAAGAATGGGAAGTGTTCCCACCGCACCTTGCCTCTCAATGACATGACGCGCCTTGTCTCTATGTGATACAGGGGGAGGCAGCACAAACAGCTTTGCAATTTCACCATTTGTAAGCTGCGCTCCTTTAGTGACGAGGGAGGACGTTGCACCTTCTGGGCTACCACTGCCTGCGCCTCTTTCCTGGGAGCTGGTAACATTTGTGGCTGAGGGGAGCACCTTTACTGGGGGACACATGGAGCTGGGGCAGGTGTCTGGGATCAGAGCTTGTACCCTGAATCTGAGCTGGAGCACCTATTTAACTGCAGGTAAGAAGGATGCAAGGAAGGGTAGAGGTTGCTACAAAGCAAAAATGGGATTAATTAAATCTTAGCTGGCCTCAAGTACAAGGTACAGGTATGGGACCTGTTATCCACAATGCTTGGGACTTGGGGTTTTCAGCATAATGATGTGGATCTTCATACCTGAACAAAATCATGTAAATGATAAACCCAATAGGCTGGTTTTGCTTCCAATAAGCATTGATTATATCTTAGTTGGGATCAAGTACAAGGTATTGTTTTATTATTACAAAGACAAAGGAAATCATTTTTTAAAATTTGTATTATCTGATTTATAATGGAATCTATTGGAGACAACTTTTTTTTATTGGGGGGTTTCTGGATAACGGATCCCATACCTATACTGTTTTATCATTAGAGAGAAAAAAAACATTTTTTGAAAAACAGAATTAATTAATTAAAATGAAGTCTGAGGTGGCCTTCCTGTAATTTGGGGCTTTCTCGATAACGGGTTTCCAGATAACAGATCCCATACTTGTAACAGCAAAACAAACATGAAAATGTCTCAATTTCTTCATTTACACAGTACTTAAAGATCTCCTACAATCTGTTCACTAACGGGCTGTATCTTGCCAGGGCACTGGCCTTGTGGCATGGAAATAAGCAAATATTAAGACACATAAGGGATGAATGATCCAACAAATCACCACTTTCTGGCAGTTTTAATTGGCTGGATGGTACACAACATACAATGAATATACGATTGCCCAATTAAAAATAGATCTTGACAATTAATTATGCCCATGCCTTGCATGGAAGTGGCTGGAAGACCTGAAGATAAAGTATGGATTCTAATATCTGGAAATCCATTATCCCCGCGACTTCCAAAAAAACAGCCATGCCCACTTTCCATAGAGCACAGCTTAAAATAAGTCTTCATTTTCTTTATAATACAATGCCTTGCACTTAATATGAATTAGGGCAGCAGAATGACTGCAAAAAAAAAAAAAATCTATTGGTTACCGTTTCTTTGGAACACTAACATAGTATAGTAAAACCCCTTTATCTGGAAAATTCCAGTTCCAATTATTCCTGATAATAAATGCATACCCGTATGAGAAGTATGTGCTCAATTAACAGTCTTGTACATTTATGCATGGCTACCTTGTGGGTGGTACATGAGCATAGACTCTTCTCCCCATTAGTGTCTGCATGCACGGTTGTATATGTGTAAAGAAAGGGATCACTGATAGAATTCATTTCATATTTCTCACTGGTGGCAAGCTAAGGCAAGCATTGGGAGATGGGGCAAATACTACTGTGCTTCCCCATTAGCTGGGTTACAGTCATGCACCCTTACTGGTTCAGGTTGATACAGCAAAGATACCAATGTCAATGATTATAACATCTGAAGGAATAGTGCCATATGGCCGCAGTTACTCCTTGCTAACTGCAGCCAAACAAAAAAAAAGTTGTAATTCGTGTATGTGCAAAAAGAACATGGCTGCTCTTTCAGCCTCAGTCCTTTAGATATTCTATGCCCCCCCCCCCATTCATACTTCTTGTATTCATTGGATCAGATCTAAAAATTGAATGTGATTATTTTTTATAGCTAAGCCATTATGCCAGGTTTCTTATTTATGTAGTTAGAACAGTTACTCTTTGAAGCGATGGACCTTGCTGTGTACCACAGAATCAGCTGGTGTTCCTAAAAGCTTAGCTTGTTCTGGCAGAGGCCCATCGCTTGATTCCTTCGTTCCCATTGTAATCTCACACATCTTTAAGGTTCAGCCTGCAAATAAAAGGTGAACGGAAGGACCCCATATACAGATATCCATCATGTTCATGGGCCTCGCTGATGTAGGTCACCACCTCTCCATTAGGATCATGGAAACTTCTCTTGTATGATCCCTTCTCTCCAAGCTCAATAACCAGACTGTACCTGGGGACAAACTGCATCACTGTATCATGACTGAAGAGCTGAAAAAAACAAATAAACCCACAAATTATTACAAATAAATCCACAAATGATTACTAAAAGCAAATGGTTATATTTATCTTATAAACAGGTAACATAATGATAAAGTATTTTGCACTGGCACCATCTGCTACATTTCCGTCTTCCTTCTGCTGAAATGCAACATTTTAATTTATATTCTGTAACACCGACAATACTGTCATGCAGTATTTAACAATTATTCCTCATCATTATTCACATTATTTTTCACTTACAAAATTAAAGAGCACCTGTGGCTTTGGACAAACATTGAGCTCAAATATGCTGTGGAAACCTTTTCAGATTTTCAGCCCTTTAATACACAGATTTGCTCACAATTTCCTAAATGTAATAGGTTATATACTAGCATAGATGAAAACATACTCTAGAGAACAGTTTAATAGCATTGTATAGATTGTTAGTACTTTGGGGCAAGGTGTATAACCTAGAACTTAAACATATATTCATTTTCACTGTCGAATCTGTATTAACTAGGGATGCATCAAGTTAGAGTCTTGCAGCGGGTCAGGTACCAGCAGGTTACCCGCAAAATCCCGCGGTACCCTGCGGGTTGCTTGTAGAATTTCTGGGTGCGGGTATAGAAGCGGGCCGGTGGTTCTGCAGTTTCGCGGGTTGAGGGTCGGGTCGCGGATCCTCGCTATAGCGATTTTTACTCCTCTTTCTGAGCATTTCTACTACCGATGATGTCACATCCGGTTTACAATGACAGCACTTCCTGTTTTACTCCTTTTTTTCTGATCGTGGGCACTTCCGATGATGTCACTGTTTACAATGACAGCACTTCCTGATTCTTGATGGTCAGCGGGTTGCAGGTTCGGGTTGCGGATCGCGGGTACGGTTCGGGTCGCGGGTCCAAGCGGGTAAGAATGCGGTTCGCGGGTCCGGGTCCCAAAAAATGGACCCGCGCAGGACTCTACATCAAGTCCTAAATCTTTTATGAAGGATTTGGCCGAATCCCAAACCGAATCTCAACTGGCATTTGCAAGCACAAATTAGTGCAAGGAAGGGTTGAAATGTAACAAAATAAATCACGATTTCCTGGTTTGTATGACAAAAAGTCACATGATTATTCAGTCCAGCCAGGCACTTGGATTCAACTAAATCCGAATTCATGGAGAAGGAATCTCAGACCAAATACTGGATGAGATGCAGCTCTATTAATTACTATACTCCTGTTTCTACTGCATACATTTGTGGAGCTATATAAATAAATGCACACATAGAAGTAGATACTATTAAATAGCATGTGCTGCATTTCAGAGTGCTATTAAGCAAAACATTTTATTGGGCCAAGACATATACGGAGCAAGAACATTGCATTTTTTTCAGATAAAAATAAAGAATTCTCCCAAAACCTGTCAAAATACTACAAAACATAATTCAGTGTATAAGTGCTAAGAGTATTTTTGAGGAATTTTAGTTTCTTCACTTAATAAAAAATATATATATTGCTATCCATGCTGCATTTTATAGAACCAGCTTTATTGGTTATTATTCCATACATGGATGCATCTGTAATGCTGACAGTACATTTTATAAAGAAGTCAGGGCTTGTTTCACTGTTGCCTAAAAAGACATTGGGGATTATTTATAAACACCGGGCAAGTTTGTACCTGGGCAGTAACCCATAGAAAACCAATCAAATAATTACTCTCAGTGTTCAACCTGCAGCTGGCTGAAAAAAAAAACAATCACTGATTGGTTGCTTTGGGATACTGCCCAGGGGCAAATTTGCCCAGTGTTTATAAATGAGCCTCAATGTCTCAGATGGCAACAAGCTTACTAATCACTTCCCAAAAGCCCCCTTTGGTTTTAGAATTATACCTAAAATATGCCAGAATGGGGCAAGACCTAACATGTTATAGGGGAATGAAGCCCCCCCCGGACACTAAACCCTCCCCCTCTGTAGGCCCCCCTCCCAACTTCAATTGGCGAACTCCGCACGGATGCGCAGTAGTACCAGCGTCCTACTGTGTATGCACAGCCCATCGCCGTCAGATCCAGGAAGAATTGGTTAGAAGAGAAGATGGCCCCTGTGAACATCGTTGGAGGGGACCTGCATGAAGTGGTAAATAGGGACTTAGGGGCCACAGCAAGGGGGGGGAGGGGGGTGGGGTTGGAGTTAGCGCCTGGAAGCTGTAGTAAAATGACTTGATAGCACGGTGCAAAGTGACCTGTAATGGAAGGCTCTAGGAACTAGGTTTACCTGTACAGACATATTACACCACTCCACCAGCACAATTATTCCATGCAGAGTGAATAACATGCCCTAACCAAACATACTTAAAAACTAACCTTAAAAACATTTCTTTTAATCCATGGTTTATCAGACAGGAAATCCATCATAGAAAATCCAGGATTGAGTCTCACAGCTGACATAGCAACCCAGTATCCTCCTGAGCTGCTAAGGCGAATGTTATCGGGGAAGCCGGGCATGTTTTCCATAAACATATCTACACCGCCTTTGGTAAGGCCAGACACATAATACCTAATGAAAAAAGACAAACAAGTATTAAATTAAAAAGACAAACTGTCCACTATTGGATGATCAGTGCATATGTTTTCTTCTTGTTGCAAAATAATTTTTAAGAGCACAGTAACACCAAAAAAAAGAAAGTGTTTAATGTTGCCCTCCACTGGTAAAACTGGTGTGTTTGCTATAGAAACACACCCATAGTTTATATAAACAAGCTGCTGTGTAGCCATTCAAGTACAGGATACACAGTAGATAACGGATATGTTCTGAAGAATCCCATTGAATACTACAGAGCTTATCTGTTATCTGCTGTGTATCCTGTGCCTTTTTTCCAGACTGAATAGCTGCCTCCATGGCTACACAGCAGTTTGCCAATATAAACTAAAGTGGAGTTTTTGAAGCAAACATGGCAGTTATACCAGTGCAGCTCAATAGTACAATATATTTTCATTACATTAAAACACTTTCTTTTGCTATTTCTGTTCCTTTAAGCATCCAATGTACAGTTTACTGGCTGGGGGGTTAATAGTATATCTTCTTGAAAATTGCTTATCAAACACCTGCAAAATTATAATAGCACAGCACCTACCTCCTTATTCGTGCCATAGTAGTTTCTGCTACAAGCAAAAAGTCTTCTGCAGGTGAAAGCTGAACTCCATTGGCGAATCTCAGCCCACCCATCAAAACCTTCACTTCCTTTGTAAGAGTATCATATTCCAGTAAGCTAGAGATGGCAGATGATAAAATTAATGTTCTGAAAGTGAACGCACTATGATTCCATAGCTGAAACAAATGACAACATTTTACTGACATGGCAGATTAAATTGAACTGCCAGCAACTTACAATCTACATTACTGGCAAAAAAGTTACAAAGTGCCAGCTGCTGGCAGTTAAAAAAAATGAGTGCATTAGCTGCAACAAGCAAATGATCCAATATTAAAGGACAAGGAAAGCCTGGATACACTTAGGGGTGCCAAACGTAAGGCACCCCCAAGTGATTATAGAGATGTAACTCAAACCCAGGGCTGGTGCTTACGTTTGGCACCCCCAAGTGTACCCAGGCTTTCCTTGTCCTTTAATATTGGATCATTTGCTTGTACAAATAAAGCAGCAAAATCAATAAGAGCACAGATGAGAATAAGAAGTTTGGGGTAACCTGTAGAGAACTGGAGTGTTAATGTAGTGCACAAAATCAGGTCACTAATTGTTGTCACTTACACTAGGACATTGTGCAACATTTCTTGATGCAGCTAATGCACTAATTTTTTTTAACTGCCAGCAGCTGGCACTTTGTAACTTTTTTTGCCAGTAATGTAGATTGTAAGTTGCTGGCAGTTAACTCTGGCTCAATATGGATGTGAAGTCAGACATTTTATCATTGGCCAACAAAAAAGAAACATATACAGGCTTACCGGCCATCATCTGTGCCCTCCATAACCAGATAAGGATAATCTCGCCGCTGCCATTTACTGCTGGAATCTGTAAAGTAAATCTTTCTTCCATCTCTGGTCACAGTAAGATCATTTACAAATGACATCCTTTTCCCCTCTACTGGGATCTTGGACGACACAAGCATCTTCACAGCACCTTAAAAATGGATAATAATCTAATTTTTCTAAATATTATAGGGAGGGAGGGAGGGAGAGAGAAAGAAAGAGAGAGAGTTAGTTGAGCGTTGCATCAAATGTGCTCATTTCTTTATCGCTACCTGTTACTGGATTTACTTCAAAAATCCCTTGGTAAGCATCAGCTACATACAGTGTTCCATTTGAGCCAACTCTCAGACCCAAGGGCCGTCCGCAAGTATGTTCATTCTCCCTGGTTCCTGTAGAAGAGTTTGGAAAACAGCACTTAATGAATGGTTGTAGAGTAGTGACAACCTTTCTCACAGTTTAAACGCTTGCATTGTTCCTGTGTCACTGAAACCGGAGTTGGGGAGGACAGTTTTGGTAATATTTTCCATATGAAGACTTGTATGTGCTGGGAATGTACATCGAGAAAGGGATTTACATTTTTTCCACAAGGGAATTTTGTGTGGGTAATATTTAGGTTAAGTAAATGAGGCGTATGTCTGACAAATCAAGTACAGCAGGGTCTTGCCTTCTTCTGTGCACAGCAGTTATATTAATGGGTCACTGCTCCCAGCAACTGGATTAATCCTGAGACTGGATTTGTATTGCAAAATGTTTGCATTTGTAATCTATGTATCCAATTCATCTCTTATTCATCCTCCTGTCTGCCATTAAAAGGGTTGTTCACCTTTGAGTTAACATTTAGTATGATGTAGCGAGTGATATTCTGAGACAATTTGCAATTGGTATTCATTTATTATTATTTGTGGTTTTTGAGTTATTTAGCTTGAAGTAAGCTTAATATTTTATTGATAGGTGGCTTTAAAAAGATATTATAGCAGAGAAGTATATACCACAAGGAGGTGTGCCGAGTTTTGCTACTGTGTGGATTTTGCCATCTTCTATCTTCAATATTTGCCCATCAGCTGTGCCGGTAAACAGGACATCTAAAGAGGAGAAGAGATAAAATAATGTTAAGACTGTAGTAGAGAACCTT